>WBSA01000016.1:600000-1007233 GCA_009828645.1 Calcarisporium arbuscula
GAACCGAGGCGGGCGTCGGTGAGGTGGGTGAGATCTGGGCGAAAGGCCCACAAATTGTCATGGGTTATCTAAATAACGAGAAGGCAACGCGCGAGTCGTTTGATCGTGAAGGATACTTGCACACGGGTGACGCCGGTCGTATTGACGGTGAAGGTATCGTTACCATTGTGGACCGCATCAAGGAGCTGATTAAGGTAAAGGGCATCGGAGTTGCTCCCGCCGAGCTGGAAGACTGCATACTTGGCCACGGCAAGGTGAGCGATGTCGCTGTCGTCGGCATTCCCGATGACTACAGCGGTGAAGTGCCCAAAGCCTATGTTGTCCTACATCCCAGCCAAGAGGCGACTCAAGAAGCAGGTGTCGAGATAATGAAGTATGTGCGCGACAACAAGGTTCGATATAAAGCTGTCAAGGAAATTGAGTTTGTGAATGCCATTCCCAAGAGCGCAAGCGGCAAGATTTTGAGGAGGATGCTCAGAGACAGGAGTCCCGCTGGACAAGGGATGGTGGTGAGGGAGACGAGGTCTAAGATGTAGCTGTGCTAGGTACAAATATAAACTTCATTGCGAGCCACGGCCGTTGCGCATTTGACTGAATATTTGCGCTTGTAGAGAACAGGTGCTTGTGCAGCTATTTATATAGAGTTGTTGGCGAAGACTGGTTGACGTTTTAGGGGCTTGGCAAAGAGCAAGTATTAGTAAATAGTTCCGCAGTCTGGTCCAACATCGCTGGCAATGAACAGGCACCAAAAACAATTTTGGTTATAACTTGGGGGAAATGCGGCTTACTTCAAGCTGTTGTTTCATGACTTTAAGTATAGGTTGCTTGAGCGACTCGATGCCATGGACGCAGTCCTGAAGTCAGTGGATGTATTTCAAGGATTTGTCAATCTATAGAGATAGCAGTCGTCTTACTGTTTTAGTGGAGTATTCGGGGCGGGGGTTCGACAATGGAAGCCCCTGGCAGTGGCCCCACGGTGCACTATAACTACTCCCTACGTGCCCTAACCTCGCCTAGACATCTCCCAACTTTCAATATCCTCCACGGCTGCCACCTCTTGGTTCCCTTTGACGCTCCCACACACCAATGTGAGGCAAGGATGGCTTCCAGCGCCGCGACACGGCTATGGAATAAACTCAAAGGAAAAGGAAAGGGGAACGGAAAAGGGCCACTCGCCAACGGTGGGCCAGACCCTCCGCTGCCAAACTTTGCAGAGCCATGGCAGCCGGCGCCTACACTGTCGCCTTCCACCACCGCCGTGGCAAACTGCATCTTCTTCCAGCGTCTCTCGGTTGAGCTGCAGCAGAAAATTCTGGCATACGCCATTGGCGGCCGCATAGTACACCTCGAGCTCGTGGTCAGAGACTGCACGTGGCATTGGCAGGGGTTTATCTGTGGCCGCAGCATCTTGAGGATCGAGAATCGCGGCATGGTGGGACCTGTAGAAGACGATTGCCTCTTAGGCACCGACTGTGTGTATGGCGTCGAGAGGCGGGGCGACGATCCGAGAAAGCTCTGTGTCGGCGCCATGGGATGGTTGATGTCGTGTAGACAAGCGTAAGTTGTGTTCCAAGTTGAGTGGCTGCCGCTGTTCTCCCATTTGCTAACTTCTGACTAGATATCTTGCAGGCATTGCCATTCTCTACGCTGAAAACACGTTTCACATCGCTGACACGACAGCGAGCCTTCAACTTGGCGGGCTTCTCCCTCCGCAGCAATTGCTCAGCATCACCAGGGTCGAAATGCTTTGGGAGGTTGAAGATGTGCAGCGTGGTGTGAAATCAACGTTCCACTCGTTGCTCGACACGCTCCCCAAAGTCCTGCCCAACCTGCGCGACGTCTTCATCTCATTTCAATGCAATTTGCTGTCGCCAACGTTGTACAGGAACCCGGCCGACATCTTGGGCGCCATGGAGCTTTTGATCCTCCCGCCCATGGACGAAATGGTACGAAAAATGCTGCCGTCGGTGCGCGAGGTCACCATCGCCCTACCTTCGCCGTTGTGGTTCGAAATTCTGGGGAGGGCGCATGTTGCAGGTGCCACAATCGAGCCTGAGAATCCCCGGTTTGGTAATCGATGCTGGCGGCCGCTCAAGCCGGCCCAATGGAGCGATGGCCAATCCTGCCCCGGATACTGGTTGATTGCTGGGATTTGCGTCAACCACTGACGACAGACAAGTTTCTGCGTTCGTGACACCGACATAATTAATGCAGTACATCGAACGCTGTGGAAATTTGTCTCAGTACATGATACTTGAGCGGCAGACGAGACTAAATCAGTAATAGCTCTAGGCTATAAAGACATGTTCCTGAACTAATGTGGCATCATATGGCTATCGTCGTTTATGAGGAGGTGGTGATTGGTGCTTAGATACTACACCTACCACCCCAGGTCACAAGTGAGGCTTAACGCCCAATATTTACGGCAAGGTACTACTTCAATTTTCGAATAGCTGAGTTGATACTACTTTCTATTGACCCAAAAGTGGCGGCAGTCAACCACTGGTGCGCTCGACTACGACTGCTGAGACGTCGATGCTACCAACTGTGACGCGGGCGATGTCCGTGTAGTTGGGGTTCCCGGCACACCCACGCAGTAGTAGTAGCCATTCTGGAAACAAGGCGAGAATAGTTAGCTTCGAGACGACTGCAAAAGGACCGTGCTTTATTTTGGCACGGGCTCGCTGACTTACCTGGATGTTGGAACAGTCCGACCACACGGACGGGTTCCAAGAAATAAAGTTCGGCGCCGAAAACCTGCCAAATATGCTGGCAATGAGGTTGCAATCATCATCGTCCGAGGTTTGGTACCACGCCGTGCAGTTGCTAGGAGAACCGCTTCCTGCCGGAGACCCAGGTTTTGTCACTGTGGGCGGCTCAGGCGTATCGTTGGAGTCGAAGTCGGCAACACAGTACCAGTACCCGCTCCACAGACCGAGGCAGTTGCCATTGAGGGCTGGGTTCCATTTCATGAACAATTCCTTGGTGAGATAGGGATATTTATCCAACACCATGTTGCAGTTATCCTCCTGAAAGAGAGTCAGCTCTCAGAGGCAGGGCGCATGGGAAAGAAGTCGAGAGGACAGACTTACAGCTGATGCCTGCCAAAACCCCTGACAATCGCTGGGAATCCCGCTCTGCTGTGGTGAAGCGGTAAAGCTGGAGTTTATGGTCGGTAAAACGGTCGGAGTCCATTGCGTGGGAGCCGGCACCGTGGCATTGCTAGGGTTTGGCGCCCATTCGAATGTCGACGATGACTGGGGTTTGACGCCGACGCAAACGTACCATCCGCTATTCAGTCCAGAGCAATCACTCCCAACAAACGGGTTCCAAGCAAAGCTGTTTTGCGGCGCAAGAAGGAGTCAGCAACATCTCTACACGGGAAAGTCGTATTTTCTTCCCTTGGATCACCTACAAGTCTTTTAGGGTGAGGGCTGCGCCGTATTGGTTCACGATGAGCTGACAGGAATCACCAGATGTGACGTAGTGCCAATTGTTGCAGTTGCTCGGCTGGCCTTGCTGGGTCTTCTGCGGAGGCCACGCCGTTGGAGAGGTAGGCGTGATTATGGTATAGGAGGTGATTGGGTTCCGCGTAGAATAAGACGTCGGCGACTCGGTTGTCGTTTGTGAAGTGGTAGATCGAGAAGACGAGGTGGGTGAAGTCGATGAAGTTTTGGTTGCGGTTGGCGGAACGGATGCACCCACGCCCACGCAGTACGACTCGCCGACCCAAAAGTTGGTAGTGCAGTCCGTTGACACAGCGGGATTCCACTTGAAGAACTGATCAGGCGTGATGTGAAACTTGGCAGCAACACTGGGGCAGTCATCGCCGGAGACGACCGTGTACCAGGCGTTGCAGTTGGACGGCGTGCCGGTCATGGTTGGACCGCCGGGCGTCGGGTCCGGATCACTACCAGCAGACTTGCCTATGCCCACGCAGTATGACTCTCCCACCCAAAAATTAGTGATGCAGTCTCTCGACACGGCGGGATTCCACTTGAAGAACTGATCCGATGTGATGTGAAACTTGGCGGCAACACTGGGGCAGTCATCGCCAGAGACGACGGTATACCAGGCGTTGCAGTTGGACGGCGTGCCGGTCATAGTAGGGCCTGCTGGTTTTGAGTCTTGAGCAGCCACCAGCGCAAAGATCGCCGACATGGCGATGCTGGCGTAACGCCTCATGACGTCTCAGGTGAACGTTTGTCCTTGTCTTTGGCTGTATATTTGATGAAGGTAGGGTTATCAGTGTGGATAGGCGGCGCTTGTCCAAGACAACAGTGAAGGAAAAGGGCAAAGATCAAGAGGCCGCAGCACAACAGACCAGTCGTAGTTTTCCATGTGTGACGTTTAAGTCGCGTGCCGAGGGCTGACAAGAGACCGTGTTTCTTCGCATATCCCAAAATGAGTGGGAAATGCTTACCAGCAAGGATGATGCGTCACAGAGCAGCGGCCGTCGCGACGTTTGACTTGACCCCCCCCTCTAATGAAGTAACGATCCATAATCGGCTTACGCGGGAACGGGTATGCAGGGATCTCAGGCACACGGACCCTTTCTTCTTGTAGTAAATGCCACTTTTTGCTCTCAGTAATCACCATGGTCTCTCTCAGCAGTCATCCCACATCTGTGGGCTTAGTCGGAGAATAAAAGTTGCCGTTTCCATCAACTAGTGCGAACCACGAGACAGGTACCGGTACAAGCCTCGCAAACTTCCGTATCTCAGTCAGCCATCTAGCCAGTTCCCTGTCAAGAATGCTCCGCTAGAAGAAGTAGTGTGCGTGTCGGTCGGGTTGGTTGTGTTGACCAATCAACGGGATACCTAATAGAATTAACAGGTATATGGCACGGAGGTAGGGTTCAAGTAAGCAGGAGTAAGAGATTGACTTTTTGGTCTTTATTTTTGTTTCTGTCTGTGGAGGGGCCTCTCAAGTTCGCTTGCGCCGGACAAGAGCTCTTAGTCTTACGCGCCTCTGCAACCAGTTTGCCGCTTCCATACATTGGACACGGCTATTGATACATCACTTCAAGTGGTAGTACTTGAAATCAGCAGACATGCATTTTGCCGTCATCAAACCGATTGCAGTTCTCGCTCTCGCCGCCGTTCGGGGCGCGCGTGCTGGAAGCTGGGCATTCCAACCTCCAGTAGCTGAATTTGACAACAGCATATCCGTGGAGATTACAAGGGACGGCTTCGACTTTCACGTCTCCGACAATAACACCAATCTTAATTATGCGCATGGCTTGCACAAGCGGTACAGTACATTTAACCCCAACACCCTTGGCACCTTCACCAAGATATGGCCGGGTGGTAAAGTCAGGTACTGCTTCGAGAGTAAAGCCACGAAAGAAGCGCTCTTCCCGACTCTGAAGGAAGCTATCCAGAGGTGGTATAACTCTGGGCTGGACAATGACAAGTTCAGGTGGAAGGAAGTCAGTGACACGGAGTGCAAATCCAACAGAGCGAATGTGCTACTCATCAGCATTATCCCATCCAACTCACATGACACTACTGTTGGCTTGGAGCCAGCCCACGGCGCATTTCCCGGTCCTTCGATGAATCTCTTCAATGGCGATCTAAAGGCTCTGGACAAAGTGGCTACTTTTGCCCACGAGGTCGGCCATGCTTGGGGGCTGCGACATGAGCACCAGAACCCCAACTTCTGGAAAGAAGGGTACGGCTACAAAAACGCCGTAGGGGGTCAGGTGTTTGGCCCCAACAACTTCAACTGCAAGGGCCTAGCAGACTATGAAGACGCGGTGAAGAGAATCGAGGAACGCCAACAGCCTGAGTTCCTCATCAATCAGCTGTGTACCGACGCCGGGGTTGCGAGAACCTTCAAGTTTTCTGCCACTCAGTTCTTGCCCGACGTAGCTAGCGCCATCCTTGCGCAGGATGGGCACACGGAAAGCGATGTCGACTGGGATTCTATAATGGTATGCCGAATCCCATCTTTCTCAAGCTTGAAAGACGGATGCTGACCCAAAGCCACCTAGATCTACCCCAGTATTGTAGGCGGTGCCAACGGCGTCCATATCATCACCAAACCAGACGGGAGCGAAATTGTTCAAAACCTGAATCCAAGCAATCTCGACATCATTGGCCTTAACAGGCTTTATGGTACGGGAGCTCAGGACGTGGCACAGCTCTTGATAGACAAGGCTAACCCACAGAGATCCAAGTGGCGTAACATCTTCAAGAAGGACAATGGGGGCGGCAGTTGCTAGGTGAGCGGTGTTGAGTAACGATATAATCTGGGGACCGGCCGTGTTGTATTGGCAGGGGGGGAGTACCAATAAATATAAATGAGAAGTGAAATAGGAAAAGAAAAAGTTTCCCCATTGCCTCTTCATGTATCGCGTTCGTCGTGTGCAAATAAATCGCTCAAGGATGTCCCCCAAAAGGGCTATGGAGACATATATTCCAAAATACCAGTGAATGAATCGCGTAACATAGCATAAGTATCAAATGATGTCCACCACAAATTACGGTAAAACCGAGGTGTTCACGACGGCCATGAAACAGTAAAGAATGCAATATTTTTCTGTCTCCTTCATTCGCAACCACAAATCCTAATCTATGGTTTAAACTCTCAATCTCTATGCTACAGTACTTATGCTAAAATAAGGAGTTTTGGAAACAGTTCACAATCGGGGACGGGGGGTCCATAACCATGCCTCTGGTCCTATTGGTATTGGAAACAAGCTCACTGATCAAACTGCCATCGTCGAGATCTATTGCCCAGGCCATGAGACTGATAAAGACACGAGTCAGTTCGACTAATATGCTGGCTTCAAGATGAATTGTGACTTACCCCCCAATGCATTTCTCATTGGCCCACTTCATCTTCATTGCCAGCGTCTCCTTGTTGTCAAACGAGACCCACTGATCGGTGTCCCAGGTCACTATCTGGACCGCGGCGACTTCGTCCATGTGAACATTGGCGCCGGCAGCGATTACCTCATTAATTTCTCCAGCAGAGAGAACACCTGGTGTGTTGGTGCACTTTCCTGCCTTGCCGGGGGTCGCGGAACTGGCAGCCTGCGGCCATGCAGCTAGGGTCTTTCATTGTGAAGCCTATAGGATATGTTAACTTGGCGATGCAATTTATTAGTGCAAGAAAAGCTTCATAACGCATACTTCTCCCGTAGAAACCCAAGCCCATGGTTACACGGCCAGGGTTGATATTATTTCGCCATAGCAAGTCCATGGCCATGCTGATCTCGGTCAGGTTTGTGTGCGCCTGCGCGATTGGCCCTAGTGATTTGATGCCCCCATCCCAGACACCATCTTTGCAAATTCCACGTTAATTTTCGCAACAGAATACCATGAGAGTGAAGAGACTCACGGATGTCGTAGGTCATCACATTAAACCAGTCAATGTGCGGCTCTAGGTTGATGATGTCGAAGTGCTGCAAGTACCAGTACGAGGATGGCAGCGTGAGCGAGATTCCATACCGTCGCCCGCTACTATCTAACCGAGCCCGTAGGTTTTTCATGAAGCTAACATAATTTACAAAGTCCTCGGGCTTGCCTCCGCGGTCGTCAGCACCCGGATATTCCCAGTCGATATCTACACCGTCGAAATTATATTTCTGCATGAATGTGATGAGAGAGTCGAAAAAGAGCTCCTGGGCCGTAGCAGACCCGGCTAGATCGGAAAAGGTCGTCCGTGATGCTCCAGGATCATTAAACGCCCAGCCACCCAGCGCGATCCAGACTTCGAGATTTGGATCCCGCTCCTTCAGAGCTGTGACATCCCCGTACAACGTACCAGTTGTAGAGTCCATGGGAGCAATTCTGAAGTTGTTGGGGTTAATGAGCGAGAATGCAAAGTTAATATGAGTATAATACCCGAGTGGAATTTCTGCAGGTGACATTGCTATGCAAAGTAGGTAAGTCAACATCTGTTGTAGGAGCACATGCGGCCGTCGCCACCATGGGAGAACAGAGAAACAACTTACTTCCACATGCTCTCTGCGAGTTCCATGCTTCGTAGTAGCCAATCACACGGTTATTGGCAGTGCCTTGTGAAGCTGAACAACTTGGCGATGAGACCGTTTTCGAGCCGCAAAAGTCTTGCGTTGTCCCACAGAAACCGAAGTCACTGCAACAGACGTTCAGTGGACATTTTGAATTCTTGGACCACTGCATACCCCATCCTGCGTCGCAGTCACTCTTCTGGTCGCACTGTGAGGTGCAACCTTTGCCGCAAAACTTAGGGCCCAGCCCACAGACTCCCGCGCCGGTATCATCTCTGGTGAAGAAAAGCGTCGCAGGTTAACAAAAGATGACATTATTCACAATGCGTCGGCTGGTCTGCTTTCACTTACAATGGACCGCAGCAGCCGAGAGAGCATCCCTTCGTTTTGCTACATGTATAGTCGTCATTTGCGGACGCTACACCAACCTTGCCACTCTCCAGAGCCTGCTGTTTAAAGGACGCCCTCGCAAACACGACGCTGCTGGTGAGGCTGCTCACCAGCAGAATAGCCTGAATAAGGCGATGAGAGATTTGTCGAACCATGTCAAAGTATCCTCGCTATTTGAAAGCCCCCCTCGAGAAAATATGATATTGAAGTTTTCGAAGGTGTAAGCCAAATCAGGTTGACAATGGTATCTCGCAGCAGTAGTAACAAAACCAGTAGCGTCGCCAGAGGATGGCGGTAAATTACTACTAAGCAGACAATTGGAAAAAAATATCATGATATAAAAGATACTGGAGATACAGGAGATTGCCTGTTGCCATAGTCCATAGTTTGGATGACAATCCCACTATAGTCCCGTCATGCATATCACGAACTGTTCTACATCTAACCGTTCCTGAGGTACCAGTACAAGTCATTTTCTAAAGGATTCATTACGCTTACTGTTTCGTGCTCCCCAATCGATACTAGAGTGGATTGTTTAGACCGTTCTAGATTCTAATCCCCTCTGTTTCATGCCATTCCGGGCTTATTCAGACGTTTTAGTGCCCAGCCTTACCCCTTACCTTTCCTTAGTTCTCCTAATTTATGAATTCCACAGGACCCGGCGCCTCGGTGTTGATTGACTCGGCTTATGGATGCCTAGTAATTAATCCTAGAAGATTTAGCGGGTAATTATAGTCTTGAGCGCGTCAGTGGGTCAGGGAGACTTCCATAGGGCAAGTCCCATCGGCAATACCCTGATTATTACCAAATAGGTTTCTGGGATGCGCCCTATACTCGGTCTTTCTTTGCTAGGCCCATAGAATTTCTGCCGCAATACCGGATGAAGGTTGAGGAACAACTCGCCGACCCGTATAATACCTCATAGTGCCAACTATAGTCGCGTTGTGTATCCCTGGAGTTGCGTAGTAAAAGTCTTCCGGGGCTCTAACCGCGTTTCATCTACTCTAGATCCTCATCTGTCACGTTGCGTGTGAAGTCTGAACATCCGTCACGATGCCACACCAACACCCCAGTCTAGATTATCATGGTCTCCATAGCAATACTTTTGGAAATCGCATGGTGCTTATTCAGGCTAAAAACGTGATTAGGGAAATGTCCCGTATGGGTTTCGGCTGCATTAGTGGGTGTCTTCCACAGGCCAACAAATCTTGAATGTGCTCGCATCACCTTCAAGCAGCAGCCATTTTCTAACGCTGAATCTTACACTCATTCTCTTACCTCTATGCTTTGGAAGGGAAACCGCTCTCACCGCAGTCATGTTGTCGCTCTCTTCACTATCGGTGCTGGTCCTTCTCAGTGTAGCCAGTGGTAGTGTGGTCCCCAGATTAGAGGCTGTCGCCAACAAAAGTAGGAGCAGTCAACAGCTATATGATCTGCAAGCTCGAGATTCAAAAAATCCTGCCGACTTCAACTGGATCAAGCGATGGGCTGCCATCGGAGACAGCTATACTGCTGGCATTGGGTCTGGTCAACAGCTTGGTCAGATTTTCCACGGACTAGACGACTGGCTCTGCTCGCGATATGACACTTCTTATCCTATGATTGTGAATAAGGCCTTCGGCAGTGCTGTCGATGACTTCCAGTTTGCCGCATGCAGTGGTGATAGATCAGTCCAGATCTATGAGCAGGCGCAGAAGATCAATGGAGATTTGAACCTGGTTTTGATGACGGCAGGCGGAAATGATCTCTGCCTTGTAAGTGGACTCTGATGAAAAATATTACCGCGTTTCGTCGCAAAGACACACACTCACACTAAGAATTAAAACTCAGGCCTCGATGCTCAAGACATGTATCTTCTTACCCTTCCAGGGTGAAGACAAGTGCCAGGCAATTATTGATCAAGCGCAGAAGAATATTAACACTATCCTCAAGCCCAACCTCAAGCAGATCCTAGAAGCCCTCAATTCTAAGATGGCAAAGGACAGTATCGTAATCTATAATGGCTACGCCCAATTCTTCAACACAGACAATGATTCTTGTGAGAAGAACGAGAACTGGACCCTGATGAGCAAGTGGTTCATCAAGGGCCTGGCTTTGACGAAAGACCGCCGGAACAAGTTCAACGATCTAGTCATTCAAATAAACAAGGTTATCAAAGATGTGGTGGCTGATGCTTCATCAAACACCAATCTCAACTATAAGATCGCCTTTGCCAACTGGGACCGATGGCCCCGAGAAGGTGTCAATGGTCAATTCTGCCACCCCTCATCCTCGGGACATTACCCCGATCCCAAGCAGCCTGATCTCCAATTTTTCAAGGAAGACACCTATGTCGAGCCAATCGAGCATGATGAGTTGAAGAAAAGAGGCTTAAATGATGCCGAAGAAAGGCAGTTCCAGGCTTACATGGAGAAGTTGAACAGCGAAAATATTTACGACTCACTACTCTGGAAGTCACCCAGCCCACCTGCCGAGGCACTGCACAAGCTGGACCGCCGCGCTCCTGCTCCTCCAAGCTGCCCTGGTGATGGTAGTTTTGACCCGACCCTCGGTTTGGGCCTCCCGGACACTTTTGGTAAACTGTTCCATCCGAATGAGCTGGGCCACGTTACCATTGCCTCTTATGCGCTGCAGAGCATGATGGACCTCCGTGCTGAAATATTAGACGTGACGCCGCCAGCGTGTACAATTGAAGACAGGTTCGATTGCTATCAGAAAGATGGCCGTAAGGCATATGCTGGATCCGACCAGCTGAATGAAAACTACAAGGACTTCTGCAAAAACGTTCAAGTGCCTTCAAATACCAGAGGATGGAGCTACTCCAAGACGTATTTTGAAGGTACACCCGACGAACAGGTTTTCAAGGTTCAACTGGGTGATGCTACCGACTATGACGAATCACAATGCCTGGACAGCATGGACCGCATTATTAACGGATGCGATGGCAACGACCCAAACAATCCGATGAATTGGAAGTTTGGTGGCGAGTGGAAGCGAGGCGAGTACACGTATTCGGTCAGTCCACAGCGTGACAACCGGCCGTGGCCCGTAATACAAAAGCCCAATGGCAAGTGTAAAGGCACTTGGAAAGCCGTCCTCTCGAGTTATACCATCGAGGGTGTGGGATTCTCCGATTACGATAAGGGCGAGAAGACGATTATTCCGGCTATAAAGGGTTGCCTGGGCTTAGGCATAACAAAATGGAAGTTTGAATACTATAAGGAGCCCACAGACTCTGGGATGGAGTGGAAGGCGACGTTTCAGACGCCTGTGTTTGTTAACGCAAGGTGCTTCAAGAATAACAAGGTTGTAAAGTCAGCCGGCGGATGGACCAATGGGTGCGGCGGCAGTGATGCATAAAGAGCGTCTGATGAATAATGTAGGTGTAGATCCGTATTCCATAGAAAGAGATTTTAATACCAAGTTTCTATGATAAAGGATACCAAAATTTTGTGGTACTAATATGGATTACATATCAATCGGCCAACTTGTCGCGTGTCTGCAATCAGTTCATAAGTCGAGCATTGCCATATACCACCTCAGCATTCATTACATCTTAACAGCGGTGACTACAAAGGCAGTTCGGCAGGCTGCTTAACTTCTTAGGTTTTCAATAGGAAGAATTGGGACAATATGATTTCAAGTTTACTGCATCAAATATTGCGAAACCATTCACACAGCTGAAGTATCTATGACATTGGATTTAAAGTGGTTTGACGCAGGCTAGAGCAGCAGATGATTGGCGGATTGGGGGGATGTGTCACCGGGATATTAATCTGAATAACTTAAGTATTAATAATGAAACTAGACGTATCAGCGATTTATCGAGAAAGGATAATGAAGATTAAATACTGCAAGTTGTAGGCGTTTGGTGGATGGTGTGAGGAGAAAATCTGGTATTAAGGGGGACTTCGTTACCCCTAGTAGAATCTCCTATACTTCATTAGGCTAAAGGGAATCCTCCTCCTTAAATATAAGTGTATGTAATATACTATCACTTACTTATTTCTATCTAACTATAGCTCTATTAAACTTATCTACTCTTGTAGATAGAAAATATATAATTATAAGAGATATCTAGTTATTACATTATATAGGAAAAGTATAAGCTCTGTTATAAATTATTATATTATATATAGTATTACTAAGATAATTATAAATTTATTGCTTTTTCTTATATTATTATTGTATATATTGATTTCTTCATTAAATTTTACTTTAATTTACATCATTTACTTAGTTATGCAAATAATTTATATATATTACTACCTTAAATTACTTACATGTAAGCTTAAGTCTTTAAATAGTACGTTATAATTAAATCCAAGTTGAATAAGATTAATCATATATCTACATGATAATTGGTGCCCGCATTTTGAGTGGAGAGGGCCAAAATTGCCTCACACTGTGATCTCTTGGTTCTTCAAAGAATGTGGTCAGGGCTACATTCTTTGTCTAAGGGGCATTCCCTGTAGATTGCTCAGTGGCTGTGTCAAGGTAAGACATAGGGATTGAAAGCGAAGCCAATTTAATACCAACCTCCATTTCAGGAACAAGATCCCACACCTCCACGTATTGCAACATCAACTTTGAGAACCACTCTATGTAGGGCAGTGGCAAAACGCTATCAAGCAAATAAAAAGAACAGCGCTCGCATTTTTTCTATTCGAATACTCAAAGACAAGGCCATAAATAAATACAAACCAAAGATGAGAATGGATCGCTCAAGCCGACAGTTTAACGCCTCACCCATGGTTACGTCAAAACGACGGATCCAAGTGTTGCTTTCAGTCGACTTCGATGCTGTGTCTGGCTTTTTGGGAACTGGCGCGTCTGCAGGTACAAGTCTCGCTGACTACAGTAGTGGCTTCTTCGCAGCCCAGGTTGGAGTCCCACGCTTATTACGGTTATTTAAAAAACACGACATTTCGTCCTCGGTAACTTGGTTTGTCCCCGGGCATTCAATGGAATCATTTCCTATCGAAACTAAGGCCATTGTCGACTCAGGTGCGGAAATTGCATGCCATGGATATGCGCATGAAGGCTCTGCACAAATGACTAAAGCACAGGAAAGGGATGTCATATCTCGGTGCGTTGAGCTAGTAACTGAACTAACAGGGAAGAAACCTCTCGGCTGGAGGGCACCACTTTATCAGCTGAGAGAGCACACGATCAAAGTGTTAGAGGAGCTAAACTTCTTATACGGTAGGTGCTGATATCCTCAGAGATAACCGTGTTATTTCTCGTTTAGCTGATCTTACATGACTCTAGATTCATCGTTAACACACCGTGACTCGGAATTATACTTCATTCCGGAGCCTGTATCAATCAAGCCCATTGATTTCTCGCCAGAGCTGCCGGCTTCTTCATGGATGAAGCCGCTTGCTACCGAAGCGAAGAGAACTAGTAAATCTCTTGTGGAAGTACCCTGCAACTGGTACATGGAAGACATGACACCTATGCAGTTCTTACCAGCAGCTGAAAACTCTCATGGTTTCGTAAGCCCCCTGATAATTGAGCAGAATTGGAGATCTCGCTTTGAATACCTATATGAAGATGCCATCGCATGCGACTCTGAGGGCTTTGTGTTCCCGTTAGTGTTGCACCCTGATACGAGTGGCATGGCCCATGTAATTGGTATGATTGACCGGGTAGTCAAGTGGCTGAAAGCAAAGGGCGACGAGGTGGAGTTTGTTACCTATGGAGAATGTGCAGCTAAATGGAAAGAGAGGCAGGACATGTAAATAACTCTCCTGTTGAATTTCTTTCTTCTCAATATTACTTTGTATCTTGCTGTTGTTTATCAATTATTTCTAATATGTATAGATATTTTAGAAGGTTATATATCTCAACTGGTATTAGATGGTACAAGGTTAGTTTAGATTCTGGTATGTTATTAAACTGTAGTAATATAATTACGTTCATTAATTTTGCTAATTATTATTCCTCGCTTCTTAGTCAATGATTTAGGCTATCTATATATACTAGGCTTAACTAGGGTAGTTTAATATATAACTTATATATAAGGCTTATATTTGCTATTCTAACTATATATTATAGAAATACCTCTCGCATTATATCAAAAGCCTTCATTTTAATGGTTTTGAACAGCTCAGGCTAGACTGAGACTAGCGAACTTGCGTTTGGTAGCAAAGCCCGACGTGTGTTTAGAATACGTCCTAGATATCGAGTAAGATTCAATCCCATGTTTGATAATAACTCTTAATTGTGCGTATTACATCAAGATAGATAGTCACTCTAGCAAAGTAAAAATGGCATTACTATGACTATAATCTACCATAAACATGCCTTTCGAGAGGGCTATTTCTGTGTCTCTCTCCAAGCATGTAAAATTGCGACTAGCATTCTACCTACACGCCAACGCAGACGTTGTATCTAAGCCACAATCCCTTGCAGTCCCTTCCCACCGCGGGGTTCCATTTATAGAAGTTATCAGCAGAGATCTTGTTATAAGAGATGATTGCAGCACAGGTTGTATCTTCGTTCTTCACAATATGCCACTTCTTACAATGACAGACAGTACCAGGCTGGATGGGCTGCGGCGCACCAGGGTTACATGTCTCAATGGGTTTGGGGGGGCCTGAGGTGGGTTTGGATCCTGGCATACCAACGCAGACGTTGTACCCCTTCCAGAGTCCTTTACAGTCTCGACCAACATTGGGATTCCACTTATAGAAATCATTCGCAGAAATCTTATCATATTTAATAATCCCGTCGCAGGTCGTTGTTTCATCCAGGACTAGATGCCACTTATTACAGCGGCAGACAACACCAGGCTGAACAGGCTGGGGCGCATCGGGATTGCATGTCTCGACAGGCGGTTTGATCGTCGTGGTCGGGTTGGGTTTGGAACCTGGGACACCAACGCAAACGTTATATCCCTTCCAGAGTCCTGTACAATCCTTGCTAATAGTAGGGTTCCATTTATAGAAATCATTCGCAGAAATCTTATCATATTTAATAATACCATCGCAGGTCGTTGTTTCATCCAGGACTAGATGCCACTTATTGCAGCCACACACGACACCAGGCTGAACAGGCTGAGGCGCACCAGGATTGCATGTCTCGGCGGGGGATTTGCTCGTCGTGGTCGGGTTGGGTTTGGAACCTGGGACACCAACGCAAACGTTATATCCCTTCCAGAGGGTCGTGCAGGCCCTTCCGATGTCGGGGTTCCACTTGAAGAAGTCGTTGGGAGATATCTTGTTGTACGAAATAATACCATCGCAGGTCGTTGTCTCATCCTTTACCTGGTGCCATTTAT
The DNA here is from genome assembly GCA_009828645.1 of Calcarisporium arbuscula. Taxonomy (NCBI): domain Eukaryota; kingdom Fungi; phylum Ascomycota; class Sordariomycetes; order Hypocreales; family Calcarisporiaceae; genus Calcarisporium; species Calcarisporium arbuscula. Next base: position 615,657 of record WBSA01000016.1, read on the forward strand.
TGCAACCACGTATGGCACCGGGTTGCACGGGCTCTGGAGCTCCAGGATTGCAGGTGTCGACCGGAGCCTGGGAGGTTGTTGTTGAGATCTTCCTTGTGGTTGTGGTCCGTGGGGTATCGCCTTTTTTTGTGGTGATAGGACGAGGTTGGCCGTTGTTAACCTCAATGCAGTATGAGTTGCCCACCTTGATGCCGCTGCAGTCTTCTTTAACGCTTGGGTTCTGTGATAAAATGAGGTTAGCTTTTGTCTGAGAGATGGCGAACTGCGGTGATTGAGTCCATCATATGCATACCCAATTAAAAAAACTGGTGTGCGGGAGAAACCAAGTGTCTTCAAAGTATCCGCAGTTTTGGGAAGCATCCGCACAGGTATCCCAGAAGGTGCAATCGCCGGCGGTGTCTGGTGCTACGGGGCCTATTGGTACAGGTCCATTCTGTGCAATGGTGATGGGGACAAGTCCAAGCAGTACGACGGGTGAGGGGCGCATGGTGAGGATAGAGGTTTTTGTCCCTTGTGTTTAATCACTGTGTTGATAGCTAACTGCGACTATGATCGATTGGACAGGGCTAGGCTACATCCATGGGCAGTAAGATGCTCAAGACATTTATTAACAGAAGTCTGTATAGTAGTGTATGATTAGTCCTTTTGGAATCGGAAATTAGTCCGTATACAATTCCGGTGCATGCCTGCTTCCGACACCAAATAGAGACAGGACCAGTGTGTTGTTGTGGAACATCCGGCGGAGCTGCTCGGAGTGGCTGATTCGGAGTGGCGTTGAGTTACCTATTACAGAAGTTTCGCACCAAGTTAAGCCTGTGGGGCCGGCCTGCGTTCCACAGTGGTTTTTATCGATTGTGATTCTTCTAGCTAGATATGTAATCCACGTTTGGCGGTCTTGGCAAGCAAATTGCGCCAAGATAGTAACGCACTAGGGCATCCGTGGACATGATCAGCAGACCTTTTAGTTACTATTATCAACAGCCACAAGGTTTCGCTTTAATCAGCTATCTAGGGTCTCGAGAATGAAGGAATTCGTATTAACTACTATATAGCTCATTTACAGCTGATACACTATGAAGTTTATGCTGTCAGACATGCTCAGGATATGCCAATTAAATGAAACTTGCTACAAGTGCGGCCGTAACAAGACAAACAGTACATTCACACAGCTTATGCAGAGACGATTAGCCTAGTCTTGCTTAATTGAATAGCATGGATTTTTATTGTCATTAATTATCAATAACTGCCGGCCAATCCCCCATCATTCCCTCACCACATTGTCACAGCAGCCAGTTGTATAGGACAATTACTTTTTCCAGCTAGAGCCTTGTAGCGCAACAATCCGCCACGCAGGTGTCGCTTTGCAGTATCGTAGAAACACTGGACAGCTGTTCCTGAGCCATTACCAGACGCTGAGTGAACGAAGTCTGTCCTGCTGAGATGGCGGCGTTGTGAACTCTACGCGTCAGAGTCGCTGTTTTGCGAGTCAGGAAAAGCGACACGGTACGCATAAACAGGCTCCACTCTTCAGTGGAGCTGACCTCATACTCTCCAACCAAGCCTTTATGAGATCTAGCAGGTGGCTCCTCTTCTGCCGCGCACAACATTGCTGGTACTCGGCGGAAAACGTCCATCAGCCGCGAGATTAGAAGCGTCAAAAGTGTAAATGTCTCCATCTTTGCCGCACAGGGTAAGCAATTCCACGTAGTCTGCATATGGCATAACGTATTTTTGATAGTGGCTAGCGTGGAGTCGACTTTCTGGCTGCCTTGGCCATTGGAAGATTCCAGCTCGTCAAGAAGAAGCACCAGGCGCGCGATGCAACCACTCTGACAATGCGGCTTAGACTCATGTTGTAAGTTAGGAAGACTGAAAATTTTAGGCGGTTCTGGACTTAATCTTGAGACTGCTCGTGGACTCGTTGTTGGCTGTGATTGAGTGGTAGAGCTGTTTTCGGATATACATAAATCAGTTGTGCCTGTCGGAGAAGGTAGTATATTCGAAGCAGATGCGAATGAAAATATTTAGCTCTCTTAGGAAGCTTCCTTGATTTCAACCGGTCGTTGTTATTAGTGTTGTTCCATTGTGTGGAATCTTGCACGGAATGTAAGAACGCTGGCGTTTGTGACCGCCCCCTACTGATGGGCTCAAGACGCTCATTACAGCTATCCTCGGTGAGATACTGTGACGGAATCACCTCAATTTGGTCCTGAGAATTTTCGTGCATAAACATTGACCAGTTTAAGGATCCATCATCGGCTAGGGAACGAATTGGTTCATAGTGCATACCGTCATCCTTACGGGGCGCAGAACCTCGCTCTTCTTCAGTGTTTGAACCTTTTCGTCCGCCTGATTGACTTGACGGCGACTGTATTTGCAATTTTCCAGCGACATCTTTGCCAAGAGCTTGACCCAGTCTAGCATCCTGGGTAACGCCGCATCTGCCTCCTGGACGAGATCCATGAGCGTATTGACAGTGGGTTCCCAGTGTTCTGCAACGGTCACAACCTGATTTTTGGCCGCTACACTTAAGCTGTAATTAATGGTGTCTTGTTAGAGCCGTCTCTCGCTGATGGTGGGTAGATAAATCGAAGAAAGGCTTGTCATCACCTTTTTCGTTCGGCACAGATTGCAGGCTTGCTGTGATACCACGCGGGCAACTCTCGTGCCAAATATATGGTGCATGGCACCGCCACTGTGGGCTGTGGGTTCAAATCTCCAGGACTCAAACATGGAGGAGTCCATTACTAAAAGATAGGTGGAGTTGTGGCATGTATTCAGAACTAGATCAATCCCACAACAGTCTTTAATGCCATCGATGTGCTTGGAGGGTAGCCTCTCGATATAGTTGCTGACAAAAGCCCCCCCTCAATTCCCTGTCTTTTAAATATTCATATAATGAGGATTCAACCAACAGCAGCCCCACAGACCTGTTGGTCGCCAGTCAAAAAGTTCCCTTGCAAAGCGCTAGACTGATGCCAAGACCGTTCTAGGTGAAGTCAAAATAAAAGCTTCTCAGCGAGTTTGTGCACCCTGGCCCCTACATGAGCCGAGCCAACCGCATTCACTAATAATTGGCGCTAACCTTGATCACAATGCGGGCCGTAAGAGTGACCTGTTGGCTGTGTATCTATTTTGACATACTTCCCTTACGTACTGCGTCCTACTACTCCGTAATATACTTAGCTTTACGTTGCACGCGTATGTAGGTATAGTGGGATCGATATACTTAATCGGGAGGGTTCTGTATGGGTTATTGCCCCCAAATCAATGGATGGATGGGTATTGGATAGTTTGAGTTAAGCGTGCCGAAGTCATCTTCAGTTATATCTCGAAGATTCTCACTCTTAGCCTCTTATCGCATTCTTACTGCCTTCATAGCAATGGTAAAGGGAGCGCAAAAAAGTTCTGACTGTGTTGAGTCAGTACCTCGTATTACAGAGCACAAGCCAAGTGGTCGCAGGCTTAGAGGTGTTGTTGGCGCTAGTAATGAGACTGCAGCTTACCCAAATAGGCAGGTCTACAGTAATAATTCTACGAGATTGTGGCATTCTGTACTCTGTACTCTGTATATGGAGAGAGTGAGGATCATTGAAAGTTAATAATTCATCCATTGGATTAGTTTGTCTCTTTGAGGCTGCAAGATATGCAAGGGGAATTACAAGGCAAGTACGTCTAATTGATCAAATGGGTTGTATTATCCTTATGATGATGATAATAATGATGAGTTCTAAAGAACCCCAGCTGTCATTCTTTTCCCTCATTTTTTCTCTCCTGTCTCGCACGTTGTGGTGGTTGTATTGTATGTTACCGTCGAGCCTATATCGGCCAACAACATAAACTAGCTCGAGTAAAAGGCTGCTGTCACACCACATATCCAAATTCCAAGTCCCATTATGAATGAAGAGCTTGCGACTATAGTACAGTTGACTGTTACTAATGTACCAATAAATTACGACCTCATATGTACTCTGTAGTAAATGAGTTATTTAATTAAGTGAAATAAAGCCCTGCCGCAGCCGTCGCCTCTCCGCTTTCACGGCTATTGATGCATTGTTGAGCTGTGTTGGGGACTAGGCAATATTTTAAAACATTGCGAGGTTTCTCATAGCTCCCGATGAAGACTGAGATGGTATAGGTGAGTGAGATGGGGTAGCAGAGCCCAACGGGGACTCAACGCTGCTTGACTTCGAAACGCCAATGACAGGCACACTGGTCTCGTCCGGTTTCTCAGCCTGAAAAATGTGAAGGCGGTCCTTCCCGCCACAAGTGGTCGCCTTGTCGCCACTGCAGGAAGTATCGCATTCACTAGCATTTTTGGCGAATTCTCCGGCGACGTAAGAGCTGCACCAACATTGGTTACCAGCTTCAACGCCGGCAAAGCGGAGGCCCACACGATAGCACATGTCCTGGCACTTGGGAATAGTGAGAGCTGCATCTCCGCCCTTGCTACTCATAAGCTTCTCAAGAACATGATTCGTGGCGTCATCAACGTAGCAGCCGAGAGCCTCCCAGGCGGTGGGAGACGGCGCAATCGTGGTTGAAGTGCTGGAGGTTGTAGTTTTGGTTATTGTGGAAGCGGGAGTGGTCATTGTCTTGGAAAATTTGTCAAGCCTGCCCTGCGTTACAATACAGTAAGACTGAAATCTCCATGGTTTGCAGTCGACTCCGAGAGAAGGATTCCACGCGTGGAACTCCTCGGGGGTGATTGTGAAGTAGTCCCTAACATATTCGCATGTCTCGCCGTAGCCGTTGTTATACCATTCAACACAGTCTTCAACAGTATCAGGGTCCCATTCGTATTGGGGCTGTCTACTGACATACGACGCGGTGACAGAAGCCAAAAAGGAGAGAAGAAGAGCAACCTTCATCATGATTCTGTGCCAGGGCGGGCAAAACTCAAACGATGCTCTGAATCAAGGTGGGGAAGAGTGAAGAAACAATGCGTAACTATGTGACAACGATCAAGGCCGAGGGAAAGATAACTGTGAAGCAAGAGGGCAGAAAGCATAAGATCGAGGTGCAGATGCACGGAATATGACAAATGTGAACCTCTAAACGCTAGGGAAGTAGCAATGGACACTAATGGAGCTACAGTTGTAATAAAAATGACGGACATTCTCGGGCAATACTCGGACGGAGCTTCTTCCTGTAACGGATATCGGCGGCTCGTGCTGACTGCATCTAATCATCAATAAACTTCGTACGATGCAACACTGGACGGATTCGTATCTCCACTGCTGTTGGTTCAAGCTGCAGCGGAGATTAACCCCGAGCCATGGGGACTCGGCGGCTAACTTGTTTGAGACATTCCCCGCCCAACGTCCTTTCGCAGGCATCCGGTCAGAAAGTTTTTTCACTTCAATCGAGCTGCAAGCTCCTCCAAGGACTGGGGATCAGTTCACGTTCTTTTTTGTTGTTTGTTCTTCTTTCTAGGTGACTGAGTGTCTCGGATGTTCTTCTAGCCTTGCACCTATACAAATTTGATCAGGCAGAGGCGCACATTCAATATATGCCATGGTCACCTTTATGAATCTACCCCTCGAACTTCGGCGCCAGATATGGGCAGACACAGTCGAGCCTCGGACTGTACCTGTCCAAACCAGGTTCCAAGCATGGGCTCCAGTTCCAACATGGGCTGTTGACAGGAATCCGAAACCAATTCTGACTCTCATTTCTTGCACACCCGTGCCTAATGTTTTGCACATCTGTCGAGAGAGTCGGTCGCTGAATTTATATCAAAAGTTCTTCTTAGTGGATGAAACAGACAGCACTTATGTTTGGGCCAACACTGATATTGATATCATCGACATCGGAGACAACTCAGATTATCCAGATTTTAAACATTGTGCACCCCTTATTCGTCGTCTAAAGTTTGAGGCTGATAATACTATTGAATATTGGTACCACACGGCAGCTAAAGAGTTAAAAACTTTTCAAAACTTGGAGGCGTGCTTTGTGGTTGCTCAGGATTCCTGGGAGAATTGGGAGGAGGCCTTCACCGAACACTCTTGGTCGTGTGAGGCCAAAGATTTGTGGATTATCGACAAAGACAGAGGAAGAATGATGACTTTCCCTGACTTGGAGAGGTGGATGGATATTGATAATAGGCTCGAAATTGTAGAAGAATTCAGCATACCATTGCCTCAGGATCTGGCTGCAGCAACGTTGATCATGAAGTAGAAACTTATACACAACAACCAAATATAACTTTCACTCAAGAGGTCAAAATCATGTTCTGCACACTATATAACTTACAAGTATCATTCAATGCTAAACCAGTGTTAAATACGTCACTTTCTGCAGCGTCTTGACCTATCTACCGTCGTCTTATACGCCCTGAGAAGTACGCGGTGGTCATTTGCAATTTTGAGACTATAAAATACTTTGTGAAAGTCCTTCAGTTTCTGCAAGACGTTGGGCACATTCGCTTTTCTGGCAGCAATGGCAGTCGCTCTCCAGTCCAACGTCTCAAAAGGCGCGTTCGGCTCTGTAGGATGTTTGCCCAGGTCAAGGGCAATGATGTCCATTGTGTTGCCGAGCTTTGCTCTTGCCTCCTGGAGGAGCTCCTTGCCATGATCTCCTGTACGTGAAGTTATCGTGATATCTCTGGTGGAGTCGTAGTCTTCCCACAAATAGCTGTTTTTTGCTGTCTTGTGTACGGTGGCAGTCATGTCAACAACTTTGGACACTGTGTTGACGTAGTGATTGAAATTGAGGCCCTCGCCCTTGACAGCCTGCCACGGCGCGTAGTTCCTCACCCCTTTTTCACCATTTTGTGTTAAGTAGATATGAAAGCAGCGCGCAGCAGTAGCACGGTCATCTAGCCTGGTCGTGGATCCCTCCCGGTATACTGCCCAGTTTCTCTCGTTGGGGAGCCTACCCAAATGGCGGAGTAACTCGCTGAAGTTGCACCTCCCGCCAGCCTCTGAGCCGTGGCAGGCAATCCATTCGCCCACACACGTATTGGTAATTCTTTCATCCCATTTGTTGCATTTGATCCCTATACTCTGTGTTTCAACCGGTGAGCGCGTCAATTTGGTAGGCCTGGAAGAGAAGTACACGTTCCAAACAACCCTGATATCCTCCTCCTAAGACGGCAGGAGCTAGGTATGCGAACACTAATAGCAGGAGGTGGGGGAACATTCTGTTTTTGTGTTAGGAGGAAGACAATGTAGTAGCGAAGAAGGTGCAAATAGGAATGATGGAGAAAAATATCTTGGATGGTGTAAGAAGTGCAAGGAAAACCATGAGTTCAACGGGATAAATCATAGAGCAAACAGTACTAGATGCTAGCTTAACAATTTCCTAAGAAAATAAAAGCCAGCACAAGCCAGAGCCAGAGAGACTGTAAGCTACATCTTCAGACCTCGGCTGGCGGACCGAATGTTAATCGAGTTAACACCAATGGCCTTGTTCATCTCGGGCTGAATTTCAAAGCTTGGCTGCGATCGGAGCATTGCTTGATTCGTCTGCAGCCCCACCTTGAGGGGTCTCCGAGCGTGTACGGCCCTAAAACTACAATAGGCCCTGTTGGTTCAAGTTTGGTATGCCCCATGTTTGTATATCTACGCTGAATGTCTGGCTGTTGGTTTGTGCTCTATATGCCCTCGTTAAATCACTCCTTCAACATCTAATCACTGTGCATTGCTTCCTATTTTTTTTTTTTGGGCGCTGGTTTACTCCTTCATTGTTCTTGGTATATCTTTTCCTCAGTCTTGCTGACAGTGATTCCCTTCTTTCCTATACCGCATTATGCGGCTCTCTTTCCAACATCTGACTGTGCTCTATGCACTTCTATTCATACAAACGATTGGTGCAGTTCAGCTTAGCCACTCGTCTTCACTTGGAGTTTCCTCCCGGGCAGCCAATGCGCTCGAGAGAATAGACACTGAAGGCGACAAGGACCTTGAGGAATGGCTCAATGCCAACATAAGAGCTCAGGTTGAACTGTTGACGCCATGTCCCTTGCAGTGCAGCCAAACAGTAAACAGCACTATTGGTGCCGGCTGGTTCTTGCTACCTGATATTGCTAGCATAGCCAAGTGCAATAAGACAATGCTACTGGATCTCGTTGTCAAGAGCGATGAAACAACAGCCATCAGAGCGTGCACGGCGGATTATGACCTCGACGTCCAGCAGATGCACCAATCAGCCAACGACAAAGCTGCTCTTTGCTCAACTCCCAACCATGACATGGTCAAAGCCCCTGTTCGTATGTTGGCTGGTCTCCCTACTGGCAAAGAAAATGGGGCAGCGTTTTCGATCGACCATCTGCTCTCTGCAGGTCGCCAAATTACTCGCTTCCTTTCCAGGCAAAGCCCTTCCTGCTCTCAAAACGCCATTATATTTGCTTACAGTCAGTCCGCTATCGTAGGCGTCTTTGCTGGAGCCGAGCTTCATCAACATGGTCTGACTACCGATATTCTGAACCAGCTACTCAATTTTGCTGAAAAAAAGCCCATTTCTGAAACTGCGGTATTTCAGCTATGTCCCCGAAGTGATCTCGGAGCCGACTACACCCTCGGCGTAGTTATAACCGGATCTGCGAACTTGCATCTAGCCCAGGAAACAGTTAGGGACTGGGCTAGCAGTAAGTGCACGACGACTTCCAGCGAGCAAGACGTGATGCAGGTCACTATTCGCGTACCATCTGCTGTCAAATCGGGAAACGCAACGCGTGCTACTATAGGTGCCACATCCAACCACCCTAACATCAGATCAAGGGGTTTGTCTGCCTTGCTCGGCAGGGCGGAATGCAAGACAACTACGATCAAACTTGGAGACAGTTGCTCGGCCGTAGCCAGTCGGTGCGGTATCAGCCAGGACAGCCTCAAAAAGTATAACTCACGTACCAACTTTTGCAATACTCTGGTTCCGGACGAAAAGTATGCTGCTCCTCCGGCACGCTTCCATCCGGCATCCCCCCAAGCAACAGTGACGGCACCTGTAAGACAAAGGATGTCAAAGATGGCGATACTTGCACCTCTATGGCTTCCAAGTGCGGCCTCACTGCAAACAAATTTATGGAAATCAACACAAAGAAGGGTCTATGCACTACCTTGGCCGTGGGACAGCTGGTATGCTGCTCACTAGGCAAGCTACCAGACAGACGCCCTAAGCCTGAAGCGGATGGGACTTGTGCGTCATACAGGACGAACAAGGACGACAACTGTGCCAGCATCGCAGCATCCCATGATTTGACCATCAAGGAGCTTGAGAACTTCAATAAGAAAACCTGGGGTTGGAACGGCTGCGATGTTCTCTGGCTCGGTTTCAGGCTCTGTGTCAGTGAGGGAAGTCCTGCCATGCCAGAGCCCGTTTCCAATGCCGTCTGCGGCCCAACCGTCCCTGGGACTACCAAGCCGGCTAAAGGCGACGACTTGGCCACTCTCAATCCGTGCCCGCTCAAGGCATGTTGTAATGTGTGGGGTCAGTGTGGTCTCTCGGGTGATTTTTGTATTGAATCCAAGTCCCCGACTGGTGCGCCAGGTACTTCTGGTCTTCCAAACGGATGTAAGTGACTGTTTATTTCTATAAACTAATGTGAGCGCAAATCCTAACCTATGAATTTACTACTAGGTATTAGCGACTGCGGCATGGATATTATTAAAGGCTCTCCTGTCGCCAACAAGATCAACATCGCCTACTTTGAGGCGTGGAACTCGAACCGCCCGTGCTTGACCATGGATGTAGATATGATTAATACGAGCAAGTATTCACATGTTCATTTTGCCTTTGCCGAGTTGACGAGAGACTTCAAGGTCGACATCAGTAAGGTGGCCGACCAGTTTGAACGGTTCAAGACTATGTCAGGCGTTAAGAAGATCATCTCATTCGGAGGTTGGGATTTTAGCGCTTTGCCTGGAACCTTCAACATCCTACGCGAGGCCGTTAAGCCGGTGAATCGAGATACATTCAAAAACAATGTCGTTGAATTTATTAACAAGCATAACCTTGATGGTGTAGACCTTGACTGGGAATATCCAGGCGTAAGAATATGCTTTCATATAGTTCGTCTTTGCGCTTAATTTTGCTGACCTGAGCATAACACTCCCTAGGCTCCTGATATTCCAGATATCCCTGCAGATGACCCTCAAAACGGTCTCAACTACCATAAGTTCTTGGTCACTTTAAAGTCGGCCCTGGACAAGTCCAAGTCGGTTTCTTTCGCCGCACCATCCTCTTATTGGTATCTGCGAGCATACCCAGTCCAGCTCATGGCTAGATCTCTAGACTATGTTGTTTTCATGACGTATGATCTTCACGGCCAATGGGACTACGGTAATAAGTGGACCTCGCCAGGGTGTCCTTCAGGAAACTGTTTGAGGTCTCACGTCAACCAAACAGAGACAAAGGACGCCCTTGCTATGATCACGAAGGCTGGCGTACCCTCTAATAAGGTCGTCATTGGCGTTGCCAGCTATGGGCGTTCATTCAAGATGGAGACGGCTGGTTGTAGCGGCCCGATGTGCAAGTTCACCGGCTCTCCACGTCTGTCCAATGCTGCCAAGGGTCGGTGCACGAATACAGCAGGTTATATTTCGAATGCCGAGATTGACGAGATCATTGAGAGTGGAAAGTGAATTAACAGTGGAAGGACGTCGGCTCCAATTTCTTAATCTATAACGACACAGAATGGGGTAGCATACATGGATAACGAGATGAAGGCTCTCCGGTCCAGAGTCTACGATCTGTATAACTTTGCCGGCACAACGGACTGGGCTGTTGATTTGCAAAGCTTCCAAGAGTAAGTTGAACTCTTCAGTCTACCATGTGTATTGAATTAGTGGCACTAACATGTTGTATTAGTGGTAGTGGTGGAGGCGACGTTGGCGATGATTACGAGGAGGTTATCGATGTTGACTTCCTCTCTGACTGTGGTGGCTCTTATTCTTCTCTGGATAACCTTGAACATGGGAAGAATTCAATGGCTCCACACTGTGTCGAGAAGTACATCGCCGGAGTTGAGGTTGCCATCATGGAGCAGGCCATGAACAAGTACAGCGACTTGATCAAGGGAGGCTACGACAAAAAGTTTGCTATCTACGAGGGGTATGTCAAAGGCCAAGTCGGTCCACAAGTCGATAACTTCATGGCCAGCGACGAAGTGCAAAACTATTTCAAGTGCACTGATACCGGAACATATCAATGCTGCGGCTCCTGTAGATTCTTTTGTGAGAACGAAGAAGAGCACTGTCAGAAGTTTGAAGGGTGCAAGGACGGTGAAGGCACTGTCGATATCAAGTGCCCACAGATGGAGTTCAAAATCGACATGATCGATAGCAGATATATCCCTAATGCCACATTTTCCCTTGAAGATCATGACGGATTCTGGAAGGCCATTGGGGAAAAATACGGCGTTGAAGAATCATGGGTCACTTGGGGCAGGAGGAATATGAGAAATGCCAACGGATGTCAGTTCTCAGGAAAAGATATCAAAGAGTGCCAAGACGAGAAAGACAACTGGTGGTACAACTACCCCAACGGAGACCGCGATAAGGTCAAAGTGTACAATCCCAAGGACATTGTTCAGGGCTCTTACGATAACACGAGGAAGCTGCTAGAAGAGTTCAATCTTATCCTAGAGTTATCTGATTACGACGACACCCTGCCGTGGTCCGATGTGGCCGATGCAATGGCTCTCCCATCACTGACCGTGCAGTCGGCTGTGGAAAACATGCAGTCCATCGTCGACAAGGCCAACGACATCATCAAGAAAGACCGTGAGGAGTTCATTCTCAATATGGTTTTCGGCATGCTCTTCTTCATCCCGTTTGTCGGCGAAGCTGCCAGTGCAGCTGGCTTGACGGCGACGAGAAGCATGATTCGCTTGATTGGCGAAGTTGGAGAAGCGGCCTTGACGACGTACGGAATAGTCCAAGACCCTAAGAATGCATTTAACGCTGTCTTTGGCTATCTTCTAGGCAAGGCTCTCGACCATGGTTCCCTTGGCAAAGCTGCTAGTGCGAGACGAGGAATGAGGGGGGACGAGCTGAATGGCCTGGGCAAGATGAAAGCAGATTTGGGCCGTATTGATTCGCTTCGGGCAGGTATCTGCGCTATTTAAAGCACTAAATATTACATCTTGAAGTTATATATATTTACAAGTTAAAATATAATGGAAATTATGCGTGTTATATCCATACTTAACTATAAGGAACAAGAATTAGATAATACTAGCATACTTTGTACTTTCTACTTGGAGGGTTTGACTTCCCATAGGCGGATTTTTGTGTTCTAGTTTCATGAAACTACTTCGATATTTAAGCTAAGGTTGTCTGTGAGATCAAAATCGTTGACAACCTTCCCGAGATAATTATAAATCTTCTTGCCGGATGGAATTGAACGGCGAAGAAGTGATGACATTGTGAGCCGGTATCTCTACCATTGAGGGATAGAAAAGACTTACACATCACAGACGCGCCTGAGTAGGTGTTGACCCCCTATGGCCGATTGCCGTTCCAGCATGCAGAAGCCGATGCAGTCTAACTTTTTCTTCAAATGGCAGGCCATAGCAATGCCGCCAAACCCGCCTCCGATGATGATAACCTTGTTGTGACGCGGGTCGGAACCCTTTTGTCCTTGGCTGGACATGACTACCTAGACACTATAGGTTGAGGCTAATTTGACGCGATTTTGTTGTCGCTTTGCCTGAAAGAATTGCTTGAGCAAGGATTGGAAGCTGGAAATGAATTTGAGGGCACTGGACGATGGTTCATCGCCTTGAAGCTTTTTGAGGCTGCATCTCTTCAAGAGAGGTGAACTCACTTATATATGCCACTCCTGACTGGCCAATGTAATGGATATAAACCTCCCATGGCAGCAAGCACCAACAGGCGCGTTTATAGTAGCATTCTGACATAGCGCCTTAGGTCCATGTAAGTAGTCTTGCTACATCCCCCCCCTCGTTTTAGCTGCCGTGGAATAAGAGGATTTGAGGGGAAGGACTGGGTATTTCCGGATCGAGACAGCGGAGTCCGCGGGTTCGACCTGATGCTTTGAGGAAGACTGCGGGTCAATATGGGCCTCCCGAGACCCCTGCAAACGTAACCGCTCAGCAACGCGGTTAGATAAAGAAAATATCTTTAGGCTCGGTCGTTATGATGGCCTTCTCCCCCGATCACCTAGTAGCATACAACTCACCCCCTTACATCTACCTACTTCCCGCATGCGAGTCCGGCACCATGTCGCAGCCGCCGACTGAGCTCGGCAACCAACTCATTATCACCCGGGGTACCAGGCCCTGCATCAGGCGGTTAAGACAGTTCAGGCGGTCTAGAAACGGCTGCCTCAACTGCCGACATCGCAAGAAGAAGTGCTGCGAGGAAAAGCCAATATGCCTCGGCTGCAGGCGGAATAAGCTCGAGTGCACTTGGCCGGTGGACCATAGCGAGGCATCCACTTCTGCGACCTCACCTCGCCTTGGCAGCAGTGTCACCAGCCCAGCCGAGCGATCGCCATCCGGCGGCGGCGGACATGATTCACCATCAGCTGCAGCCGATGTATCCATGGCGGCTAGCATCTGGAACGCATCGCTGGGTCCTTCCTTGACTCAGGACGATCGTGCACTCTTACTCGGGCATCTCCCCTCCTGCTGCAGCACTATGTCACAACAACCGCCATTATGCTTCCCATGCCCTTCAAGGAGAACGCCTTCCTTGGGGAGATCATTCCCATTGCTTCAGTCGATGATATGGTCATGCACAGCATCTTGGCCGTTAGCGGGGCACATATGAACTTTGGAAACACATCTCCTAGGTCCATCAAGTTAGCAACCCTAAGCCATTACAGAACCTTGATCCGCCAAGTCCTCGTCGAGGTCTCGTACCTCAAAACTTCCTGTGTGGACAAGCTGGCCCGGTTGCTGCTAGTTCTGGTGCTGGTGTGTCACTTCGAAGTTGGTGCTCCTGATATCTACCCTTGTCATGTCATGCCATTCCTTGCTAATCACGCCTGTGTGTAATAAATACAGGCTATATCGGGGAGCAATGAAGGTGCCATGTTTCGTCATCTTTACGCAAGTCGAGAAATAATCATGGAGATACAAAGTCGCCAGTGTACAGTGCCCTTGAGATCCGACACAGCGACTCATTTCGGCCTCGGCCTCGAGCTATACGCCTACCTTATCATCGTGAACTGCCTCACACCGTTCGGTCTTCTCCAGGAACGGGTGTTCGCGCTCGACTCCTTCATTACCTCGCCCAGCAGCCTCGCCATCTACAGTTCTTTTGGAACCATGTTTGCTGGGCTCCATGATCTCTTTGCGCTGATACCTCGAATATCACAGCTCTTCAGCCATCGGCTCGTGGAGCAGGGGGCTGGGATCCTTGAACCCACATCTGCGTGCGTTGAACTACTTGATGAAGTCCAGCACCGCCTCCAGATCTGGAAACTCTGCCAGAAGGATCCAGGTTCTGGGTCGTCAAGTGTCTGCTACGGAGGTGGCTTGGGCGTAGTAGCAAAGGTCCTTCAGCTAGGTATCGAGATATATCTAATCGCGTCCATGGAAGGGTCATCAATACTGAATCCAAAGATCGTCTGCCAGTTCCAGAGTCACATCGATATCATCTACGGCCTTGAACGCGATCTGGACTGTTCTCGGTGGGCCACAATACTATTATGGCCGATTGTCATTGCTGGCTCTTGCGCCATCCAGAAGCAGCAGCAGGAAAATCTTTCGACAGCGCTACGCCAATCGAGATACCGCATGAACCATAATGTTAGGGCAATTGAACTACTCGAAAGACTCTGGGAAAACCCGGACCCGCTGGTGTACGGACCCTACGGCCTGTATCTTACGATTTCCCAGCATGATGCTACTTTTTCCATCCTTTAAAGTAATATAATACCATCTTATACTTACATAGCTTCTCGAGATATAATGCAAGGTGGAATGACCATGATTGGTAGTTGATTTAGTTAACCCTCAACATCCATCCTACCCTAGAACTGGCCCACAGTTGCCTGCTATCTTGACGAGCATAGTCTCTAGGGCGACCACTCTATTATAATTCTTTTTGCACCAGTTTAGCAAAAATACATGTAACCTTGCTATAGCCGAAACTTGTCAACCAGTGCATTGTGACACGTACGAGCTCTTAGTACTCTCGCGGCTAGATAAGAGTTGCATTGCGCGTAGATTACACATATCCGCACCTCCACCGCACACAACCGCGGACAAGAATGGCTGTCGGGCAAAAACGGAATGGGTTGAGCTTACCGACGACAGTGCGTCCAAATGGAAGGAATATTGGTTAGCCATTGGTTTTCCGAAGACTCCGGATTCCGGATTCAAAAACCAGTCGCCCGGTATTTCACAGTTCCGATGCCCGGTCCCAAATCGTGTAATTTGCAGCTTGAGATTTGAACAAATATCCAGCACAACAGACCGTCCGTCCTTCTGCTATCATGGCTGTCACAAATGTGGTGATTGTTGGGTTCGTTTTCTCCTCTTTGCGCAATGTGAATACGAATTGATGACAAGGCTATAGTGCAGGCATCGCCGGTATATTTGACCGGCTCTTACTGAATGACTGTCTTTTTCCCGAAAAGTAACCCGTCTGTAGGTCTCACCACAGCACTGCTTCTGTCCAGAAACCCTTCTTATAGCATTTCTGTCGTGGCAAAGCACATGCCTGGGGATTACGACATCGAATATGCTTCACCATGGGCCGGGGCAAACTACATGCCGTGAGCGATATACAAATACATGTCAACTTTCACATGCACCTGGCTTACTTTATCTATATAGTGTATCAATCGCAGGAACGGCTGCCCAAAACTGGGAGAAGGATACTTGGCCGGCCCTTGAAAACCTCGCTCGAAATCAGCCCGAGGCTGGTGTTCGATTTCAGGGTACGCACCACCCAAGACTCCTGTTCTTTATTCCGCATCGACTAGCTTTCTGATATTAATTGCTAGATCTTAAAATCCTAAACCGAATTAAAGATAGTAATACTGCCACGGCCAAGTGGTTTGCTGGTCTTCTTTCCGATCGGCCTTGGTGGTCTATGGTCTTCCCCAACGTAGGCAAAGATCTCTCATTAAGGATAAAGAGCCCTGCTAAAAAACAATAGTATCGTCAAGTGGAAAAGACCGAACTTGGAAGTGGCGTAGATAACGGACATTCAATGACTTCAGTTTGCATCAACACCGTTGTCTACCTACCGTGGCTTGTCGGCCAGTGCCTCAGGCAAGGTGTGACGTTCAAGCGAGCTGAGATCTCGCACATAAGTAATGCCTCCAGCATCCACCACAGTGGCCAAAAGGCTTGCATCATCATAAACTGCACCGGCCTAGGCTCGCGCACTCTCAAGGGGGTATGCGACACGAAGCTCCACCCAGCCAGAGGCCAGATTGTCCTGGTCCGAAACGAATCCAATGGCATGACAGCGACGTCAGGAACGGACGACGGGCCAGATGAGGCTATGTACGTCATGTGTCGTCCAGCCGGCGGAGGCACAGTTCTGGGTGGGTGTTACCAACTTGATAACTGGGAGTCGCAGCATGACCCCAACCTTGCGATTCGCATCATGCAGCGCTGCGTTTCTGCGCACCCTGAGTTGACTGGAGGAAAGTGCATCGAAGCACTCGATATCATCAGGCATGGAGTCGGTCTTAGACCTGTAAGGGACGGCGGTGCGAGGGTTGAGAAGGAGAGGATCGGGGATATCTGGGTTATCCACAACTATGGGCACGGAGGCGCTGGATACCAGTGCTCTTATGGCTGTGCACAGGCAATAGTTGAGTTGGTGGAGACTCTCAAACTTGAGAAGCCTCGACTTTGATAGGTTGGCTGGGAAAGGGGGCCGGTCAGTTCCTCAGTCATGTATTTTCAGTATATCGGCAGTATTAGGGCCCAGAGGCCGTGGGTTGGCTTCAGAGGAATGAGATCAAGTAACAACATAATGGTCATATAGAAAACAGATGCACCAAAACGCGGCTCGGAAACGATTAGAAGTATTCAGAAGTGATAGCTCTTCGGTATTGACTCGTGTTCCTAATTTAGATATATACCTTTAGTGTAGAATCAACACGAGACGGGAAGTGCCGCCTCGTACAAACACGCCCTCTGATAACACACAAGCAAGATTCATGCTAAATCAAGAGACAAAAAGACCCCATTACTCGTTCAAAACAATATGAGGTCCATTATAGTGTTTCCTCGCGTGGATAAACCAATTCAGTAAGCAAAGTATTGCGCCAATACCAAGGATAGCGGAAGTATAATCTGTCGTATGTTATAATAGGAAATATTGTAAAGAGGTATTGGACTCACTCATGGTTGCGGCAGTGACTGGCAATGGCGGTAGTAGGAAGAAGACGGACAACAGCGAACTAACCACAACGGCGTAGACATTCGCAATCCAACCAATCGCGTTTGGGAGACGAAAGGCTCGATTGCGTGGTAACCATTGACTCCCTCGACGTCTCCAGAGAAGTAGTACCAAAGGTATGACGTATGAAAGCAGCTGAAGAACCATTGTAGATCCAAGCACGGCATTAAATGCTATATGTGTTGGGTTAATATCCTGGTGTTGAGATGCTTCCACGGCTTCTAGCACTGACCGACTTGCGAAAGCAGAAATAAGACCCCGCAGAGTGCTAGGATCACCCAATTCAAGATTGCCGCATTAAGAGGGACACAAAGGGTGGGGTGCGTTTTCACAAAAATGCGGGAAAGGTTGATCCCATCATCTCGAGCAAACGCCCAAGTCAGGCGAGAAGACGTCTGCATGATGGCATTGAGGATGCAGAACACAAGAATGGTACCGGAGATGACGACGGCTACAGCAGCCGTATCGGACCTCCATATCATTCTGTACATCTCCAAAGGGAGGTATCTGTAGAATATGTTAGGCTCAACTGGAATTCAGCTACTTATCGCTACAAGTAACCAGATTCTTACCCTTGAATTTCTAAAATAGCGTTCATGTCGGCAATGCCGTAAAGCATCACTACTATCAATGAAAATGTAGTGATGAACCCAATCGCCACGGTCAGAACTATTGCCCTTGGGACCACTTTCTTGGGAGAGCTAACTTCTTCTGCAAGATGCAGGCAGGCGTCGAGTCCACTATATCCGAAGGCACTAGTAACAAGACTCATTATGAAGCATACACCGTCAGACCACTCGGTGAAGTTTACAAAAGTGTCCCACACGAATGCATCTGGTGACTTGCTGGTCGGTCGAACAATGAGGAGTATGAAAGCCACGAGAAAGGTAGATATATTGATAGCGACTAGAAAACGGTCAGAGTCTGGGATGCGAATGTGCCCGAACTCATGGCAACTTACATCCAAGAGTATGCGTCCACAGTGCTCTAGGCAGAACTAGGTTATTATATAGCGCAGCACACAAGCCAAAAATCTCGTAGATGACAAAGCTATGCCATGCCTTTGGCTCGAAATAAGGATGATAAAACTGCCACAATGCCGTTATTTGTGAAGCAGCAACCATGGTAACGGTGGCTCCAATGACCTGCCAGCTGATGACCGTTATGAAGCCACATATGTATGACGAGATCCTGCTGATTCGATCAGGGGCAATAATGGATGTGA
Organism: Calcarisporium arbuscula; assembly: GCA_009828645.1. Lineage (NCBI taxonomy): Eukaryota > Fungi > Ascomycota > Sordariomycetes > Hypocreales > Calcarisporiaceae > Calcarisporium > Calcarisporium arbuscula. The sequence continues at coordinate 634,221 of WBSA01000016.1, forward strand.
AGTGGTACTGGCCGCCAGCTGTAGGATAGACACTGCTGAGTTCCGCCATGCACAAGGCGATGCTAAGAAATAGGCTCGCCGTGACGAACAAGCCGTACAGGAGCGTCGCAGGACCGCCCTGCAGCAAGGCAACTTGCATGCTAGAAGAGACCGCGGCCCAGGTGTTGCAGACATTGAAGCCCAGTGCAATCAAAGTAAAGAAACCCAGATTTTTCTTGGCAATGACATCTCCAGAAGCTATTTCGACGAGGTCGACGCTTGGTTCCTGGGGTGTTTCGTCGAAGAGTTTGTCGGTACCATTTGCAACTTTTCTTTCCATTTTATTGAGGAGGGGAGAAGGCTTCTAAGAACGTAATTGCAAGGCGGTGCTAGCTTCACTGTGAACTAGATGTAGATGGTAATTGAACAGCGGTTGACGAGGCTGCAGGACACAGTAATTAAATTATTTCGAGAAGTAACTTGGACCGCCCTCAACTCCTCACCAAGTCTTATATGGCTCTCCGAACAGTTTAACCCGAGGCGCCATTCTGACGAGCGACAGAGTGCCATGAGTGCCATTAGTTTCATATCAACTCGAATTGGTTAGTTGACATAAAAGCGTCAAGATATTAGACCACAGCCGGGAGATCGACACTCGTCATTTGCCATTTCTACACTTACACCGCGCCTAAAGGCCAGAGGCGGATAGATAAGAGTTCCGCGCGGATAGATAAGCTCACTCATGTAGAGAGAGATATGTGGGACCCCAACCTCAAAGGTTTCGTAATTATGAGTCCTTAGCCGCGCGTTCATGGGCTTTCCAAGTGAGCCCTGACGACTGGTCTAGGCCTTGATCCGCGTTGGCAGCTTTCGCCATACCGGCGTAGCCATCGCAGTCGCCACGGATTGCGTAGACCTATGTACTTATACAATGTTGGGCGGAGATTGTGGTGCGTCCAATATATAATACATATTTCCTACTTTCCCAATCGGAATGCCAGTGGCGGTCTCAGAGCTTCAATCTCAATTACACACGAATCGTCTACCTTGTCATATTCTATTCACCCCTTCCATTCCTACCTTACATCCTTCCCTGAAAAAATGGCGACTATGGACAAAATTTTCCTAGGTTACGAGGAGCGACAAGCCAAGCTCCTTGAAAGCTCCTACAAGAACCCCCTTGCCGACGGCGCGGCCCTTATCGCGGGTAATATCACACCTATATTTGAGGCTCGAATACCCGTTCTTGACCAGGGCTTCCTTCACAGCGACCTAACCTACGATGTACCTGCGGTTTGGGACGGAAAACTATTCCGCTTCAACGACCATCTTGACCGGCTTCAGAGGAGCTTTACCAAGCTAAGGCTCAAGCCGCCGATGTCACGAGAGGATATTGAGCAGGCAACTATTAATTTAATTTCCAGGAGTGGTATTCGGGACGCCTATGTTCATATCATCGTCACTCGTGGCCTTCAGTTCATTCGGGAACCTGCGCCGAGCAACGGTATGCCTGAGACCCATTCCATCTATATCCTAGTTAAGCCCTACGTCTGGGTCATGCCTCCTACGCTCCAACCGTTTGGTGGAGAGGCAGTGATTGCCCGTACTGTTCGCCGCGTTCCGCCTGGCGCCATTGACCCGACTATCAAGAACCACCAATGGGGTGACTTCATCAGAGGGCTTCTCGAGGCCCAGGATCGAGGCTCACAATACCCGTTCCTGACTGATGGCGATGCAAACATTACCGAGGGTCCTGGCTATAACATTGTTTTTGTCAAAGGTGGCGCTCTCTATACTGCTAGGAAGGGCGTTCTAGAGGGTATCACACGACAGTCAGTGTTCGATGTTGCAAAGAACGCTGGGATCCCGTTCTACCTCGACGACGTTCCCACCTCCTTGGCGTATGAAGCTGACGAGATCTTCATATGTACTACAGCAGGCGGTATCATGCCGATTACAAAACTTGACGGCGAGTCCAAAGGCGAGGTTGGCACTATTACGAAATTGATATGGGATGGATACTGGGCAATGCATTATGACCCAAAATATACTACTGATATTAGCTATAACTTCTAGCGGCTTATAGACTTCTTTATTAACCCTCAGGCTCAGTCTCGAATAAAAGTTTATAAGGGATTGAGTTAAAATCCCCAAGTTAAGTGACACGCGTAGTATATTAGGAGTATTACTATTTGTATTATGTACTCTTACTATTTGCGCTGCATTTTTTTTTAGAACTGCCTTTTCTATACTTTTCCATTATTTAATTAGTCCAACCCTAATCTAGCTAACTAATCTTCTAGTTGCTTCTTCTTTCTTATATACCTTCCTCTATGTATATTTTATATATCTAACCTTACTGCTAAATAATAGGCACCTAGTATAGTGGTTGTAGCTATAATTACTATAGCTAAATATAGTATGGCGGGACTTGCTTACTGTGGCCTAGTGCTATAAGTAGCCTAACTTATTATAGCAGGAGCTATAGAGTTAAACTACCTCTACTACTTTTCTTAGCTATTATTAAGTATTTCTAGTTCTATCTAACTTAAAAATTTATGAAGGATTACTAATACTTATAAAGTGAAATAGATAGAATTACTTAAAATAAAGAAAAGTAATTTTTAAAAGGAGATAAATTTCTCCAGGTAAGTTTTTAGTTAAATAACTTTAATGTATTTACTTTTCTATTTTATACATTCTATTAAAATAAGAATAGTTCTCTATAGTTCTCTAATATCTTTATAAAGTTACTTTATTTCTTTATAAGAGATATCCCTTTACTTAATCTATGAGCTAGTTATAGTATATATTCCTTACATTATAAAAAGTATTTACTCTAGATTTTTTTCCTATATCCTTAGACTAGTTCTTCTAATATTTACTAATGGTAATACTATAATATTTATAATCTCTTCAAGCTCATAGCAATCTTCTAAATTTAGTTATAATGTAAGAAAAAATAAAAGAGATTTCTCTAAGTTCTTAAGTATAATTATACTTATAAGGGTTCTCGACTTAGTCGAGTATAATTTTGAATATCAACATCTCTGGCCTCGTATGTAAAACTGCCAGATCGTCATCGTTCGATGACGTGTTTTAGATCAGCTGTCACATGGCAGGCTGCGTAGAGACACCTGGAATACTGGGATTTGTCAGCGTCGATAACAAAGCTCACAGTGACGCAACAGTGACAAGTAGACATGGGGATTTGAAACTAGGACAATGCCTTCATTGATCCAACTTTATCTGCCCCATACAGGTAGGTACTAACAGGTCATGTGGTACTAACAGGGCATGACAGTCTCTATAAAAACTGCGCTTCCATTACTCTAACTGTCTTACCCATCTCAGCCATTCCGAATTATCTCGGAGACTCTCGGTTGTCTCATGTGAGGTCCAGAGTGAAATCTCTACCCCACCCCGAATCGATGGCAGGACTACTGAGAACCCGTCCATCCACGCCGGAAAGGGAAATTTGAACGCAGCCATTCCTCCCAATCCTTTGCCCCAGTTGCTCTCAAACAGCACACTTGCTAGCCGAGACGGGCTTGTCACCATGACATTGTTGCCCGCCGGAGGCGCAATGGCGTTTTCTAGCCGTGGATGGGACTGGATTGCCCCTATGAGTGACCAGATCTCGTCAGCTGTCCACCAGTCAATTGATTTAGCGACTTTTTGCGCTATCGAGTAGAGACACCTAGAATCTAAGGACTCTAGCTCAGATGAATTTGCCGTCGCCCTGGAGAGCACTATGCAGTTTCCGGGGTAGTCCGCCGGTATTGGGGGCTTCATTCGTCTCCGCGAGTCTACCGCCGTGAATAGGGAGCTGTTTGCAACCTGTTGGTTTGTGAGTCTCCTGGCCTTGGTGATATGCATCCATATGAGCGCCGTTATGGCGGAATTCTCTGGGAGAAAATACTCGCCGTCTAGTCGCGGCTGTATCTCTTCCCTAAGAGCCTGACGCATCTCGTCCGTGAGATGCCAGCTCGTGAAACGAAGGAATTTTGATCGCTGACTCCCATCGCCTTTCATAGCTGCGTCTAGTAACTTCACGTGTGTCTCATCGCTCGGACGGGCGTCACTGAAGGAGTAAGGCGGAAAATCGCTTAGCGGCTGGTGCATAGTCGGGGCGTATAGATCTGACTGATCCAGTGAGGCGGCACTGAAACGGTCTTTGTCGGGTACAAGACGGCCCTCTGAAACAGCGTGTACGTGTTTGGCCCACAAAGCCGCAAGTGTGCCTACGCCTTGGGCGTCCATGACAGCATGGTGTGCATTGAAGGCTAGCACGAACCCACCAGCAATGGTCGTTACCTGGGCTGTAAGAACCGGCGATGCCGACGAATAACCGGGTGGGGGCATTAATTGTTGCCAAGGAAGCACCGATAATGCAAATTCTTTCTCCTTGAGCCAGTCATAGCTGATGCTCTCGTCTTGGTGCAAATGAAACCAGACTCCCGCGTCATTGCTATATCTGAGCCGAATCGACCCCTGCTCGTCTAGCCCGGGGACGATATCCGATGCTATAAAGGGTATGTCGTCAATAGTCCTAGACAGACCCTCCTTTAGGTTGTTCAAAACCGTAGATTGAAGCAGTGGCTCGTTGAATTCAAAGATGCAGATGATGGGCAAAATGATCCTCATCATGTATTGATCCATGGGCGGCAGTGGCCTGTACCCCGGAACGAGGGGCATGCTTGGCCGCACGAGATCCACCCTGCTTGCTGATTGGGAACCCATGTTGACGATCTGCTAAATGTTTGAATTATACTTAATGGGCAGTGTGTTTGATCAGTCTCGATTTCTCACTTGAATGTAATGGATGAAGGTAATGGATCAGATTTAGGAGAATATCGGCCACCTGATAGATACTTAGTAGGTCTGTGATAGACAAGTCAAATAAGTTCAATAAAAAAGGAGACAAGATTAAATAGCAGCTAGGGGCATGCGACATGCTTGGATGCTACCTATTTCTTACACGTTGGGTTCCACCACTGCATTATATAGTCAGGATCCCCTTCCTTTGACTGATAGTCCTCCTCTTGAGTGCTTTTAAGGCATAGGGTGTAGCCTTGTATTTTCATGAGCTACTTTTCATTCATATCACTCTTCTCTGACAGAGACGAAGGAATACTAAACCTGAGTAGCTACATTCCTTGGACATATCGTCGCCTCCCTTGACTTGGAGCGGCCTCCCTTTGACTTGGAGCTGCCTCCCTTTGACTGAGAGTTATCTCCCTTTGGCTTGGAGTTACCGTTTTTTGTTTAGAGCAACGGATCAGTTACTACTCAAACACCTCTATTTATAGATTGTGTGGGCTCAAATACTCCTCAAATATGCAACCCATGAATTGATGGCTCATTTTTCCACCGTTGTCGACTCAACATATGTTTTTATCTGAGGAAATCTTACCAAGAAGTCAAGAAACGAAAAACGACATAGAACATGACAGTCAATGCAATAGAACCCATTGCTATCGTTGGGGCGGCTTGCCGCTTCTCTGGTATTGCCTCAACTCCAGATGGCTTTTGGCAGTTACTGTCAAAAGGCATGACAAGTTGGTCGGAAAACGCAATAAACCGCTTCAAATTAGACGCTTTCTGGCATCCCAACTCACAACTCCCCGGCTCGGTAAGTTGATGTTGATTGATTCCACCTAATATGACGTATGTAGACCAAAAGCTGAAACGTCTCCAATAGTATAACGCTCGTGGCCTTCATCTACTGCAGCAAGACCCTAGCGTTTTTGACAATGAGTTCTTCAGGATTCCCGGAGTCGAGGCAAAAGCTATAGATCCGCAGCATAGACTGCTACTTGAAGTTGCGTTTGAAGCCTTTGAGAATGCCGGTCTCTCTATTGAGGACCTCCAAGGCACAAACACTGGGGTCTATTGTGCGGTGCCATACACGGACTACGACATCATTCAGAGTCGAGACCCTGAAACATCCCCGCGGTGGGCTCCTACTTCAGTGCTTCTGCCTAACCCACTTGCTAATCCTTCGTAGCTACCGTTTCACGGGCACGGGGCCTTCAATTATTGCGAACCGCGTCTCATATTTCTTTGACCTAAAAGGACCAAGTATGTCAATAGATACAGCCTGCTCTAGTGCTCTAGTGGCTATTCATGAGGCGTGTCGTGCTTTAAGGGTTGGCGATGCTCAGCAGATACTTGTTGGTGGCTCCAACCTCATCCTAGATCCAGAAAAGATCGCTGTGATTTCATCCATGCAGTAAGTAAATGTTTCGTTCTATCAGGAAAACTTGAATATTTATATTATTGACTTTCAAATGTGTTATCTATTACCTGGCCTTGCTAATTGTCTACCTCGCCAAGGTTCCTCTCCGACCATGGACATAGTTACTCATTTGACTCCCGTGCCAGTGGTTACGGTAGAGGTGAAGGCGTTTCTGCCGTGCTACTGAAACCACTCTCTGTGGCGCTCCGCGATAACGATACCATCCGTGCAGTAATAAAAGGAAGTGCTACAGGCGCAGATGGCGCAAAATCAGGCATCACAATGCCGCTTCCCAACGCCCAGTACAACACCATCCGACGCGCATATGAGTCTGCTTGTCTAGATCCCCGCGATACAGCGTACATTGAAGCCCATGGTGTGTAAATATACTCTCAATGTTGTCTCCTTCAATACTAATACATCACAGGGACGGGAACAACTGCAGGAGATGGGTGTGAGGCAACCGCATTTCATCAGGCTTTCGGCTGTCACAGAGATGATAATCTGTTGTTAGGCAGCGTCAAAGCCAATATAGGGCACACCGAATGCGTGTCAGGATTAGCAGGCATATTAAAAGGCATGTTAATGCTAGAGAAAGATGCTATTGTACCCCATCCGACTCTAGAAGACATTAACCCTAGGCTTGACCTGGATGCCAAGAAGCTACAGGTGAGTAATTTACTGCATTGAGTCGTATCATTATCATCATCTAATTATCTATTCTCGGGCTGTTGAAGATTCCGAGGAAGTTGATGCGGTGGCCAGAAGCAAAAGCCAAACGAGTATCCGTTAATAACACTGGATATGGCGGAATGAATGCACATGTCATTCTCGAAGCTTGGCCGAGTATTTCCATCGACAGCATCGCATCAAACACAATAGATAAGTCTCACAAATCTACACTGAGCCAAACCGCTCTACAGAAATTAAACAGCTTCGATAGTAGCAAAATGGTGTTTGTATGGTCTCACAAGCGGGAAGAAGGCATGATTGCACTGGCGGGTATCTGGAAGCGGTTCCTCCTGGCTACCAAAGCAAACAATGAGCCACTTTCTCTTGAAAGTCTTGCCTGGACACTATGCTCGAAGCGCTCGCGATTTCAATTCCGCAGCGCTGTAGTTGCTCATAATCTTGAGGGCCTTCTTGACGAGGTTGCCAAGATTGCAAGAGGTGTGCCACGACCAACTAAAGCGATGAGCAGCCCAATTCTGTGCTTTATCTTCACAGGTATGAAATCACCTGGTATCTTACCTAGTTTTATTTGTGGATCGTTCTAAATTCTCTGGATAGGCCAAGGAGCACAGTCACCTGGCATGGGAGCAGCTTTGCTCCAGTATCCGATATTTGCCAAATCACTAAAAAGTCTTGAACAATATCTCATCACATTAGGATGTGAGTGGAATCTTATAGAGGAGCTTGAAAAGCCTGAAGGCATATCCCGTATTCACGACGCGGAGCTAGCCCAGTCATGCTGCACCGCCCTCCAGATTGGCCTCACTGATCTCTTGCATTCTTGGCAAGTGAACCCAGATGTTGTCTGTGGCCACTCTAGTGGAGAGATTGGAGCCGCATATGCAGCAGGTGCCCTTACAGCCTTTGATGCAATTAAAGTTGCCTATTTTAGAGGCAAGTCTGTGCAACACCTAAAGGAGACAGAATCACATATTGTAGGGTGTATGCTTGCTGTGGGCATGTCTGAGCACAGGGTGAAAGAGTATATCAATGAAGGACTGCAGAGCAAGGTAACGGTTGCATGTATAAACAGCCCTTCTAGCATCACGCTTTCAGGAGACATGGAGGCCATTGACCTGCTATCAAAAGAATTTGACGCAGGCAAGGTGTTTAACAGGAAGCTTGTTACCGGCGTGGCCTATCATTCTCACCATATGAAAAGAGTGGAGGAATTTTATTATTCGCGCATCAAGGATATTAAGCCACGAGCTTTGACGAGCCGTGTATCTATGTTCTCATCCATCAATGGCGACAAAATTATACACGGTGAAGAACTGAACGCGTCTTATTGGACTCGCAACTTGTTGGCTCCTGTCAGGTTTGCAGATGCCATGTCAAGTGTGTTTAAGCACCTCGAAAGGGAATGCAATACAAGCTTTCAAGATGCTTCTAATGGTATACTGCTTGAACTGGGGCCGCACCCCGCTCTGAAATCGCCAGCGACGCAGACACTCAGATCAACAGCGCCGAATCTCTCGCTCCCCTATATAGCATGTCTCACCAGAGGCAAAGATGCGTCAGAGACCTCCCTTCAGCTTGCATGCCAGCTTTTCCAGCATGGTACCTCGATAGATCTTGATATTGTCAACGGGCTGGATAGACAGCGCGTTCAAGTCCTCACCAACCTGCCATCGTACAACTGGCAACACGGCACCTCACACTGGAATGAATCAAGACGCAGCATTGAATATCGACTTCGTAAGTACCCGCGGCACGACCTGCTGGGAAGTCCTGTGGCAGACAGCATCAGCGCCGAGCCTTCATGGAGGCACTATATCCGTGTGTCGGAGATGCCTTGGCTCCAGGGCCACCGCATCAATGGACAAGTTGTGTTTCCTGCAGCAGGCTACCTCTCCATGATAGCTGAGGCGATGAAGCGAGTTGCGCAAAGCAGTCATGAGGTTTGGAGAAGTAAAGTCCTATGGTTTCATGATGTTGTATTTGACGGCGCTCCATTGGTTCTTGATCAACATGAATTCGGAACTGAGGTCTTCACTACCCTACGACCACACCTGTCTCGTCACGCTGGTACGAGGGGGTGGGAATGTCGCGTTTACAGCGTTTCAAAAAACCATGAAGCCGTTGAGCAGTGCCGAGGATTCGTCACCCTCCTGGAGACTCAGAATGTGGAGATGACCCAGTCTATAGCCGGACTAAAGGACTGGTCGTGTTCGTCAATCAATGGTGAAAGTATTAGCAATGGCGACTGGAAACTCATGAAGCGAGAGGATTTGTTGAAAGACCTCAAAGAGAGGGGTGTTGATTATTCCGCTACTTTTACTCACCTCTATGACATAAGGGCTCGACCATGGCAGTCTGCGTCAACCTGGCTTGTCTCGGATGTCAAATCTACCTTGCCGCCACAGTCTCAGCAGCCACATTTCGTGCATCCCACAACTATTGATGGGTGTTTTCAATCGATCCAAGCAGGTTTGATGATGGCAAACCAAGTGTATGGGGAAAATGTAATCACCCGCATTGACGACGCCTACTTCTCAACCGAGCTCAACTTGAACCCCGGAGACAGGCTATATGTCAACACAATTTCTAGGCCGTATGGAGTCGAAAAACAATCTTCAGACGTATATTTAACCGCTTCGGACTACGGCGAGAGCCTGATACAGTTTAAAGGTATTAAGTCATTATGTCACGCCAGAGAAGTGGATCTAGTCAAGCCCAGCGAGTCTTTCTGTCATCGGGTGGAATGGTCCATAGACCCTTTCATGTCTTCTTCGCAAAGCATTACTGAACATTGCAGAACTGGCTTGAAACTTCAACCTTTGCATTTGAGAAAGAACTGCGATATGTTCTGCCATCGAGCCATCCCTAAAATGCTCAGTCAGCTCACAAAAGATGAACTGCTAGGTGTGGATGAACATTTCCAGTGTTACATCAAATGGGTCCAATCTCATCTGAAATATCGTGAGTTTCTACTCGATGCAGGAATGGAAGAGGACGCAAAGTCTCTTGGGGCGGTTGGAGAACTGTTGGCGCTCGTTGCCAAGGAATTTCGGAATCTCGTACTTGGGAAGACAAGTTTGGCTTCCTTGCTGTTGCAAGATGACCTTGCCAACAGAATACACTTTGACGATGATTGCCTTTCTGCATGTCGTTTTCAGCTTGTCGAGTACTTGAAGCTGCTTCAATTTAAAATGCCGGGTCTGCGGGTCCTAGAAATAGGAGGTGGTTCTAGTAGCTTGACCATTCCGGCCGTTGAAGCGTTGTTCAAAGGTCGCCGAGCTGGTGCTAGTAGCTGCAGCTATGTTTTTACAGAAGCATCTACTCCCGGTTTATCTAAGATGCGGGAAACATTAACTGAGCTTGCTTCTTTTATAGAATACAAGATCTTTGATACTCAGAAATGCCCGACTGAACAGGGTCTAGACCCAGGGTCATTTGACGTGATTATCACGTACAACACAATGCACATGGGCAGTAACTTGGAAAATACCCTTCAGAGTCTGAATACTCTTCTCAAACCTGATGGTCAATTGGCGTTTATTGAGACGACTATGCCTTCTTTACGGTGGACCATGAGCTATGGTACTCTCTCCCGGTGGTGGGATGGAGCTGGTAATGGCCGTGACGCGTCGCCTCTCATGTCATCACAAGAATGGGATCAGGTCTTGATGAAAAATGGCTTCTCTGGTGTCTCATTGGAGATGAAAGACTACGACGAAATCGAGGAACATGAGTGCAGCGTTTTGGTCTCATATGCACTAGGAGATATTGACGCTTCTGATACAAACGTAGGAGATGTCGTCATTGTCACTGGTCCAGAAGAAAAAGCTATTGCCGATTCAATACGCCAAGGCATTATATCGGGTAATACCAAATCAGACACCCGTATCATTCCTGTGTCCGATGTTCCTGCAGCATCAGCAGCCCTCATCTTCCTAGCCGAAGGATTGGAGGAATTACTATTGCAGACCTCATCCTGTTATTGGAACAATATCGTAGATGGCATCTGCAGTGCGCATACTGTTCTTTGGGTGACACAAGAAGGTGTTTTTAAGCGGGCAGATCTGCAACGTGAAGTTTCATCTAGCCTAAACCGACTTTTGAGCATAGAGAACCGCAACAAGGTAGTGATGCTTTATCTCATGCCAGATATATCAGATGCTGAAAAGGTATCGCATATCGTGCAGGCATACAGGAAGAGAATTGGCCCTCAATCGTCAACACATTGCATTGGTGAGTGGGAGATGGCTTGTCGAAATGGATACATTTTGATACCACGTGTAATCGCAGATTCCAAGATCAGCGATTGGGTGGAGGACGCAATTTCTCAGCATCATCCTCGAGAGTCGACAGACATTGAGAACAGGTCTCTACGGCTTCAAGTTGGCCGCGTGGGCATGCTCGACTCGCTGTATTGGGTCGATGATGAAAGTCACCTCCATGCTCCAAAATCATCTGAGGTCCGCGTTTGTGTCAAGAATATGTCGTCAAACTTGCAAGATCTCGATATTATCACTGGTGAAGTTGACGGCCTCTCTGCGCTGTTGCTTGAAGGAAGTGGTATCATCACACAGATCGGCAATGACTGTTCTACACAGTTCAGTGTTGAAGACAGAGTTTGCTTCTTTGTACCTGATGGCCTGGCTACGAACTGCAACATCAACGTGCATTATGTTGCACGGGTGCCACCGAGTATGAGCATGGAAGTGGCGGCAGCTATACCACTAGCTTATACCACCTCACTTTATGCTATGAAAACCGTCGCCAGACTGAAGTCTGGTGAATCTGTTCTTATTCACTCTGGGGCAAGCAGTATTGGACAGGCTGCAATCACTATTGCAACATACCTTGGGTCCAGTGAAATATACACAACCGTCAATACTAATGAAGAGCGCAGTTTTATGGAGAGAAAGTTTGGACTTGCCAAGGATCACATTATTTTAAATTGCCAAACTGGATTCGGAGCACGAATTCGCCACCTAAGTGGAGGTCGTGGGGTTGACGTAGTTCTGAACTCGTCTGAAGATACAATCGAGGCGAGCATTGGTGTCTTGGCGAATTTTGGGACATTTGTGGAAACAAATAAGAGACTTGATTTGAACGCGTATCTTGGCAATGAAATTGCCAAGAAGAGTATCTCGGTATCTGCTGTGGACATGAGATTGTTTGCAAATGAGCGACCGGCCATGTTTGAAGAGCTGCTCAAGACTTGTATAAGCTTACTTCAAGACAAGGCTCTAGCCATACTAGAGCCAGTCATGACAAAACCGGCTGCGGAAGCATTTGAGCAATTCTGCATAATGCAGGATGGCGCGTACATGGGGAAGCTGGCTCTTCAAATGGAATTGGACATGTCCCTAATGGTATGTTTGAAAAGAAGCATACAAGACGATGATCTAACTTCCCTTTTAGGTTCAACCCCAAATGCCGAAGTTAGCGACATTAAGAACTGACTGCTCTTATATCGTCAATGTCAATGGGAGCTTGAGAGGATCCATTATTAAATACTTGGCCCAACTCGGAGCTGGTCGTATTATTGCTGTATCGCAGCTGAAGAATGATCAAGAATCCAATACTACCAAGCTGGCTGAAGAGGTAATAAAAGCTGGCACAGAACTACTCACTGTCGAAAAGGACACACTGTTGTGCCGAGAGACACTCAAGGCAGTGGCTGGGGAAATGGCGATCAGGGGAATAGTTCAATGTTTCCACACGAAGGAGCTCAAGGATGTATCTCCGCAATGGGGAGGAAAGGCAGAGCAGAATCAAGTCTCTGCCTGTAACACGTTCAGTGCATTTGAAGATTTGGATTTTTTCATATTAATTGGAAATACGAGGGAAAACAGGTATTGCGCAAGCGGTACAGCCCAAGGCACTCTTGCAAGACGACAAGCCTCACTTGGCCGACCTGGACGAGCCATCAGCATTAGCACGCTCGCAGATAATAGGTCTGAGAACCAGTCACAGACTACTGACCAGCTGCTGGCCGTCATCAACTACGCCATTCAGCACCCAGTTGCACCTTCCCCAATCGAAGCGGAGGTCATTTGCGGTTTACGATATGGAGCAGACTCAGTTCAAAGATGTGGACAAAAGCTCGATGCAATTTTCTCTCACCTATGGACGGCATCGCCGAAGCCAAAGCAGGCAGCAACAGACCTTGATGGCAGCGCATTTGACATAAAGGTGGCATTAGAAAAGGCATCCGGACCAGAAGCCGCCGTGAAGGCCACATCCTGTGGCTTAAGACAAGCTTTCGCGAAACTCGCTGATATAGCCATCGATGACATTCAGCCTGACCGGTCATTGGCTAGTTACGGCGTGGACTCGCTGATATCGGTAGAGCTGAGTAACTGGATCTCCAACGAGTTGGTTGCCCACGTCACCACGTCAGAGGTGACTGGCTTCATGCCGATTGGAGAATTGGCCAGAGTGGTCGTTCAGAGATCGCGACTTTTGCCTGCCAACTTTTTTGACCAAAAGTGAAGAATGGATGATAGAACAGACGTCTGATAGGAAATGGTGACCAAGCTTTGGTCGGTGCTTTGAAATGAAGATAGTCTTCATTGTTGATTTTATTCAAGCATCAATTGCTCCAGACTGTAACATGCCACCGCTCTCTTTTTTCAAGCCCTTGTGATAGTTGCCTGTGTTGCCATGCACGACTATGCCAGAAGCAAAACAGAGCCGTAGCTGAGTGTTAAAAAAAAAGCAATAAGCCGTCAAATTCTGTATTTCAGGAGTCATCGTGATTAACATAATTTTCTATTTTCTATTACCGGCACACCCCCTTAATAATGGTGCTGGTCAGTCAGGTTAGATCGTACGATAGAAGGCAGCCCGATGTGACGGTGGGGGTTTCCTACCAATGAATCTAGGGCGTTAACCGTGGCTTCATGTAGCAGCATGCCTAGGAGGTAGTTATTGTGCAAGTGTCGTAGATGATGGATTGTAGATCGTAATCTAGTAGTCCGGATAACGACTATGTTGACAGCTAATTAAGTATCAATGCTGTAGAGGTGAAATTGGCGGTGCCTATATACTTCATGGCTCAATTGTAGATGCCAGTGAGCCATCTGCATGGCTCACTCAACTCCGGCGTGAGCCTCCGGGGCGCCATCGCCATGGCTCACTGGGGCTCACTTACGCTCCTAATGAGCCAATGTGGCTCTCCCAGATACGTACTTTTCCCTGGTTACGTGTCCCGGTCGCTCCAAGGTGACCTTCCACGGTCTGATTCGTAACACCCGAAGACTAATGCAATACAACCCTACAGGAGCACGGATGTAAAGAGAAGCGGGGACATCATGGTCTAATCATCATCAACAAGAAGCATTGTCATCAATATAATACAAGCATTTGATCAATTACGCTGGAATTCCCTGGAAACTATTAACCCTTGTGCTCATAATCTGATAGATGAGAGCATGGTCGTAATTCAAATACTAGGAAAGCGCCATCTTATGGACAGTCTCCTCCTACCGAAATTTGGTTGCTCATCTGGTAACCACTGGCATCAGGGAGACCTCGAAAACTCCTTGCAGAGGACTAAAACAAGATCAATTACCTTCAATTCCAGTGGATATCGCTATACCGAACAAGTCTATGCTGTAGCCTATACACAGTGGGGTAATAAAAGTCTAGAAATAAATCCGAATCCCTGCATACTAGACTTAGGGGAATTGAAGGGGGGGACGGTCGTGCGTGCGTGTGTTCAGGCGTTCTATGAATGCTATTACACTTAAAGAGCAAAAGAGTATGTAGAAGGGAGGTCCTAAGGGGGACTCTGCCCTCCCCCAATACATGCCTTGTGCCAGCACAGTGCGTGCATAGATCTGAGGAAGATCTGAGATGAATATAATATTTGGTCTCGATCCTTTTCGGTCAGCTCTAACGTGCAGCTTGTTCTGTAAATGATCATCTTTTACTAGAGGTCGTTGCTTCTTTCAATTGATTACTCTATGCCTCCCCTTTTCATCCGGACGAGCCCGGATAAGCTGCGCCTTGAACAAGACAACATTCCTGTCTGTCTCATGCGGTGGGTGTCATGTGATGTCTACATCATACGGGGTTCATCTCATGCGGTGTAGGTCGGTAAATAGTACCCCGCATAATAACTTTGGTGATGAGGGGATTTTTTGAGGCATGAGACATGTCATATATCACGCAAGGGAGACTTCTACTCCCAGAGTTAGTGTGATTGCTCGTATTCTGTCTCCTCCCGCTGTGTGCGTGGAGGCCGATGAGGCGTCGGAATCTATCAGTGCTCCCACATAAGCAGTATAACAACTAAGAAGTCTCGTCTTGCGGGTAGAATAATGCTGCACCATCTGGGATACGCTACTGCCTCGAAGTGGTGTTATGTTATATATATATTGTCGGCATAGAGACTCTCCCTTCTCTATCTGCTTCTCTATAGTCCTTCAACGGCGAATAATCCGTTGTTTTTACTCGTCCATTTAGCATACATCTTGTAAAACTCACAAATTTTAATGGTAAATGGAAACCTTTTCTCGACTTCTTACACCACTACTACCATGTTGACGAAATACTGCACGTTGCGTGCATTTTACAACAAAGTCACCAACGTGGATGCCAAGACTGGAATACAGCCTCAACTCCCCTTGCATCATACCTTGCGACACCAGTCGTTTAGATATCACTCTTGGCCGCCGGCCCAGCTCAACATTCATAACCAAGCACACAACCCCGCGTTTTATGCGACCATCGGAGCCATCATGAAGATGAGAGAAAGATATATTCGAGACCGTTTCATATTCATTGAGTCCCAGGACATGCTGCCTCTTCTGTTGGGGCTCGGTGCATCCCATGATCATGTTGACGAGTTAACTGTGGCTAGCGACAACCTACATGGTGATCCAACCATCCCCTGTCGCAAAACTCGCAATGGCCGATTCTGTCTCGACCTTGACACACACTTGGTAAGACGGCTGGAGCACCAACCTTATGTCCTAGATGCGGAGGAAGACTTCGTGCGCCACGACTCAGGGGTAGTTCGTCAGTTTGACGAAATTCAAGATAACCTGCAGCTAAACACCGTCGTTCAGGCCCTCTTGGCCTTCAAGTTCATCATGATTCACGGGATGGATATTTCTCCGCGCCCAAAGATATTATACCACTCAAATAAGTGGGTGTGCACGCTATACAACATTCGCACAATAACAACCCATGACCTGCTCGGTGAACCCGCTATGGAGGGCGTCCACTCAGATGGTGTAGATCACACGATGACCACGTTTATCAGCGCCAGTAACATCACCGTGGACAGTGCTTCCACATTCCTGCACAGCATGGAAGAGATTACTGGTGTTTCTGTGTATGAGGCCTCGAGCAGGCACATTTTGTCTCGCTGCAGACACTGTAACCTGCTCGATACGCTCCTCGTGGTGGACCACGAGCGCAAGCATAGTGTCACGCCTGTGCATCAGAAGGACACATCCAAGGTGGCTACTCGTGACATGTTGCTCTTTTTTACGCGCAAACCTGTGGTTGGGACGCATATTGCAGCTCCGTATGACTCGTTGGTGCCGCACCGTACGCTTCCTATGGAGGTGCCACTATTTGTGCCTGGCGGCGGACGTTGAATGTGAAAACGATGGCATCACAAGACATGGTGGAGATGACGACCTGATGCCTGTATTTGCAACTTATCTCTAGAGGGTATAAAGTTAGAATAGCAGGTCTTTATTAGTGTCCATATTAAGGTCATATGGGTCATTTGTATCTAAGCGTCCAAATACTCTATTAAACACATATATCATAAAATATCCATTCAAGCCGTACTGGCATCATTCAACCTTTCCATTCCATTCGACATCCAAGCAATGATTGCCATAAAATCCGCACCACACAGTTCACAAAATCACACAATTAGCTTACTCGACTTGCCGCCGCCTCAGCGCTCAAGATGACATAGCTCACAAACTGACCCGCCTCCTTTACCGTTCGTATCACCATTTCTGTAGCCTCTTGCGCTTCTTCCACCTTTGCATGGTCTTGTCCCAGACGTCCCATCGGCGCAGCCGGATTATTCTGACCAATAAACAGCAGATTGATACGAGACGAACGAAGGATCATGAATTATAGGGCAAAGAGCACCCTCAATCAGGTGTGTTCAACACATACGGACCTGTATAATAACAAATCTACCTAGCAATAGTTATCGTTAGAAAATTCAAACCTGTTACACCGTCACCTCGTGTACTTACTGTGCCACACATCAACGCCATTGAAAGCCGCAATATTTTCACAGTTACGGACACTTTCCAGCGTCTCTACCATACGTATCGTGGTGCTGTGGGTGCCGCTGCCGAGTCCCCGTTTTATCATCCTATGTTCTAGGCTAGGGATACAGATAGTGTATCTAGTTCGGATACGTTGAATACCAGGTGACGACTGAAAAGGGTAGATTTAATGACATAGAGTAGTGAAAAGAGCAGACCATAGTGTATATTGCTAAAAAAGGAGAAGGGCGGCAACTCTGTTTACTTGTTTATGCTAACAAATGTATCATAGAGTGTAAAATCATAAATTTGAATTAATGCAATAAATTCACCCTTTGAGCGAATGAGTTGTCTTGTATCATGTATTAAAGCACAATTTAATATCTTGCAAAATATTTTAGTTGAATAATACGAGTCCTTCGTTACGAGATGCAGGCAATATATACCATGAATGCAATCATGCGACCTGCTATCAGGCTGGAATAAACAGCTCTTTTGCACGTAACAGGGGAGCTGGCCATTACAACCCATTCTTCAAGGCGGACACAACATAATCGCCAAGAATGCGTTTGCGAAATCCCGCTTCACAATACATGAAGTAGTACTGTATTTGAATAGGGGTCAGCTTGTTCTCAACAGAATACAAATAATGTTGTCAATGCCATAAAGTGGAACTCAAAAGTTACATACCAGCCATTTTCTTCTAAATGCCTCGGCCTCGGTATCGCACACATTCATGCCATCCTTGAAGAGGTGACGGTGAATCTCCTGCCAGTTGATTTCAAAGTTGCTTCTCCAGCACTGGAGGGTTTTGATGTAATGCTGTCCAATATTCTCTACAGACTCGACTTCTAGATTGGTTGCAGAGCCGGAGTGAATTGATGTGAGTAGCTGATGTATGGTAGGGGGATAGCCGCCTGGAAATATGTAATGGTCCAGAAACCCGCCTGGAGAAGATAAAGTACCATGTAACTATGACATGTCAGTATCGGGCTTCTGATTTTTAACGTTTGTGATGCAAATGAACTTGCCTTGTTAACAAGGGTTATTCCCTGGACAACCATGATGCCTCCATTTCTGAGTAACTCATCAATTTTCTTGAAATAGCTGTTCAACAACTTGTCGCCGACGTGCTCTACCATCTCGACGCTAATAACCTTGTCGTATCCTCCGGGAGGTTTAGGCGCCTGACGATAGTCGCAGAGCAGAATCGTAATATGGTCTGCTAAGCCAGCTTCCTCGACTCGCGCTTCTGCGAGCTTCTTCTGCTCCTTAGATAACGTGAGACCAGTCACACGGCAGCCTGTAGCTTTGACAGCTTGTATAGCGAGGTCACCCCAACCACATCCGATATCCAAAACATGATCAGAAGAGCAGATACGAGCTTTGCTGAAGATGTTTTGAAGCTTGCGCCGCTGTGCTTGTTCCAGCGACTCTTCAGGGTCGCGGTCGCTTGACCAAATAGCGCTGGAGTAGTTCATATCAGGGGAGAGGAACCGACGGAATAGCTCATTGGACGCATCATAGTGGAAGGAAGCGTTGGAGAGAGCAAGGCCGGGGGTGTTTCTTGAACTGACGAATGGTCGTGAAAGGAACGAGATAAGTTGACGAAGCATATTATTGCCAAGTCTATCTAGTATATTTCGATTCGCAATGAATAACTGAGACAGTATTAACGTAAGCCAATAAAATTGCCGGTCAACATACCATGAACAGCCCAGTCAAATCGGCGCATTCGATATCTTGAAGAAGATATGACTCGGCAAACCCCTGTAATGAAGTTTAGTAAGTCGACGGTGTCATCTTTGTTGCTCTTGAGAATACATACCAAGTCGCCATGTTGGCAGAGCCGAACCCAGACTTCTGGTGTGTTGAACACAACAGCAATATCCAGCTCTGGTGTAATCTCAGACTCATCGTTTCTGCAAAATGTGAAAGTTTTGTCTTTTTCTCCTGGGGTTTTCACCAAAACCTCCAGCCGCCCATTCTGAATTTGTTCGAGCGCAGCGGATACGGTATATCTGGCATAGGACTGCACCCACGTCTCAGGCATTGCGATTACTACCTGTGAAAATTATGAATTTTAATTTAAATTAATTCAATCTGTGTGCTGCTTTTTCGTTTTGCATAAGCCTCGTGAATCTACCGGGAGAAGACAGAGAGAGATTGCAAGTTCCCCAGCGACTAATTCAGGCCTGGCAATGCACTTACGTAGTATGACCAATCCAAATTTGCTTCATTAGCTTTTAGATCAAGTGGTCATATAGATATAACGGCGCAGCATACCCGTACAAATTTATACACGCTGTACTACAAAAGGGACTAATATAAAAGTGGATAGATAGCTGCGGGTCTAATGCACCTAGATATGGGTAACCCTAAAGGCTAGCATAGAGCAGATAGCTAAGAAGAGTCATGATACACTCGCTCAAAGGTGGAATTGTTTAGAAAGCGAACAGACACGTTGTTTAAGACAGTTGCACTTCCAGCCAACAGGACTACGTCATAGACTTCATAAAAATGTTACTCAACGTAACAAAACGCCGTAGGAAAGATAAAATAATAGGTTGTTTCGTGCATAAGACACGTCACCAAAATGCAGCATAACACGATATTTATACTTCATTCTATGCACAAGACACGTCACCATACATTATGTCACATGGGTAAAAAATGTCAGCTGCCTCAGTCAGCCGCTTCTGTCTTTTCGCCACTGGATGCGAACACAACAATGTCCACGCCCCCACTCATCGACTTACGGGCATAGTAGTTTACCTTGATCAACAACAATGAGTTCAAAATTACATCAACGAGTGTACTCTGAAGTCGGAGCGGATGGAAGACTCGACTTTTCATCAGCTTGCTCACAGCCGACCGATAACCGACTGCAGACACTCATCGACCATATCAAGACACACGGATATGTTATTATAGAAGATGCCTTTAGCCAAGCAGATATTGCTGAGGCAGAGATGGAGATAGAACGGCTTTCTGCAGAGTCAATAACTGGAATGAAACGCCTGCAGGGTCGAAACTCGTTTGAGGGTTACAAGACACAGCGCATCTACGCACTAGCGAACAAATCAAGAACGTTTGACAAGTTTCCGCTGCATCCCGATGTCCTAGCCCTCAACAGTTTCTTCCTCGACCCTGGCTACTTATTGCACTCTTTCCAGAGCATCACAATCCAGCCGGGTGAAATGCCACAAACACTTCATCATGACGATGGATACGTTACTATTCCGCGTCCGCATGCTCCATTTGGAACAGTAGGTGCTCGATATGCTACGATAAGCGGGTTCCTTCTTCTACATTATTAATAATTGTAAACTGCAGGCTATTATGGTCGCTATTGATTCATTTACGCCGATAAACGGGGCGACTATCATTGTACCCAAATCGCATCTTGGTGGTGCAGATATCCCAGACCGTTCTGAAGCCGTGCCGGCAATCATGCCCAAGGGCAGCATCTTGTATTTTTTGGGGACCCTTTGGCACGGCGGCGGAGAAAATACGTCAAGTAGTGTTCGAAGGGCGTTGACAGTCCAATACTGCCAGCCTTGGATGCGTCCTCTGGAAAATCAATTCATCGCCGTCGAGTGGCAAAATCTCAGTCACATGCCTACACGCCTCGTAGATATGCTCGGATATAAAGTTGGGGCCCCATTTATTGGGCATGTAGATGGGACAAGTCCTCTTGCTGTGGTGAGCAGGCTATTGAAGCAGAGACAAAAAACGAGGGCGGAGGTGAAGGAGAAGGCTCACAAGCTGTAACTCTGGTGTGATTGGGATGAAGAGGCAACATCAGGCCAGCTACGGAAAGGGAGCTTCAAAATCCATGAAATCTGAGAAAGCGAGGACAAGATAAATTTCCATATCAATGCATGGACCAGATCTTGTGTGCCAGTAGCTAAAGCGGCATGAAGAGATGATTAGAAGGGCAAGGGCTAGTGCGGTGGTAATGCGCGGATGTTGCACTTGCCATTAGTTCAAGCGCCCATCTCCTATGGTTGAACCACAGCAGTGTAATTACGTTCCGTTGATTGTCTTGACTATTGTTCCCTGCTTCTTGCTTGAGGCTTTGGGTGTTCAATAGTAGCTACTACGGTATGTACGCGCTGGTGCTAAATAAGTGAGGGGATTGTGATTACTACGACGAGAGGGGCGATATATCGACAGGGATAGCGGCTACTATGGCGAGGGCGTAGACAGGGATCGCGACCGCTGTGGCGTGGTGCGCCAGGCCCTTGTCCTAGCTTCAATAGCCCGCTACCAGCGCCCGCCACCACGCGCCCGCCCGGCCCGCCACCTGGCCCGAAACCCACGCCAGATGTCAGAAAGGCACAGAGGGACAAAAAGGGAAACAAGGAATTTCAGTTATTATCACTCATCATTAATACCACAGACTGTTTGGTTAATTCCTTCAATCTCCTAATATCCCTTGAGCTTATAATGTAACACTACATATAAGAGGGCTGAGGTATACTAAATTACCCATAATTTGCCTAGTAAATTATCAGCACCGGATTTCATGGAACTTATTTAAGCATCATCCACCCTAGTGCTTCCATTACTTGATAGCGAAGGGACTCCACTATTCCGATGGATTCTGTTCAGACACCAAGTGTTGCGGGATGCCTGGGCATACTCCGTTCTATATTGTTTAAGAAAATATAAATGTCAGTTATTTCATACTCATATCATATCCTAGGAGCTACATACTAACAGGGCGTCTCTCACGCATGTTCTGTATTCCGCCGATCCAATTAAAAATTTGTTGTAAGCGTCGCAGAAACTCTCGTGTCAAGCATCCTCTGGTCGCAGTCAAAATCCTTCGGACAAGAGGCATTCTAAGGTGGACAATCAATAGAGCGCCTTCCTTGCCACATAAAAAAAACGTAGATAACAAATCATAATTTTACTCACAATCATCCTTGTCACGCAATCCTAGCTCGGGGGACCCAAGCAAATGGCCATCACCTTCCTTTTCACACAATTCTCTAGCATCGTCGTAGCGCCATCTACAGCCAATAATATCCTTTGGGCAAACCTTAACCCAATCACCAAAAACCTTCCTGTCAGTCCTGGTAAATACACATGGCAATCTCGGCAACAAAAAACTTACCAGCTGATCAGCAATGCATTTCTGGGACTCCAAATTGCCAATAACGTGTTTCTGGCTTATACAATACTCTCTTGTGGTCCAGAATTGTGACTTGCAATGGTACAGCTGGGGACAAACGTCATCCTAATAACAATATGAGTAAATCTTGTGGTGCGACATATTACGCCACATGTCCCCCTAGTAGGAGGAATCAACATACGAAAGACTTCATGAGGCAGCCACCGGACAGGAAAAAGGCAAACAATAGCAGGCCAAAGGGGGATACAGGAAATAATCATGTTCCGCATAGGCTAGTAGGTGAAGAATATTAACAAGGCAAAGATTGGTCGCTTGAGCCCAAATCAATAGCCACAATTGCCAGCATGGCTTCCGCAAGGTCGCAATGAATACGCAGTCGTGCTTAACAATCAGCTCAATGAGGTAAGGATGGCTGCGCACTAGCACGTAGTTTTCGAGCTGAAATCCTGGCCGGCATCTATTTTGTTTCACTTTTATTTTTCCAATTTTCTCTTTCTCTTTTCAAGCGTTTTTTTCGAAGAGGTGGAGGGTGCGGGTGTGCTCGGAGTTATTGCACAGACGAAAACTTGCGCAGATACAAATCACACGCTAACCTACATCCTATCCGGGGTAGAAGCTTATTAGCAAGGCTCAACATGCTAGAATCAAGCTTCCTTACTAGTTGCCTCTTCCGATGAAGCGCAGAAGCACTCCGTATCTTCAAGGGAAGCGACTGGTTGGCTTCATGCCAGGGATGCAAGGGCGGCATCATGTCTGGCTGCTGAAGTCCCCCTTTGGATAAAACCACAGTGGTTGACATGCAATCCACAGTGACGAATATTGCACATGCATGGACGTCATACATTCTTGAACAATTTCTTTGAGTGCGCAAATGCTGGTGGGGATTCCTGTTTTCGTGTTTTAAAATTAGCACGTTTGCGCATTCCAGGAGATACGATACGTAGGTAGTGTAGTAGTCGAATAGCATGAGTACGTATACTCAACACTCCTTGAGTACACATAATAGTGGGACTCATGTCTCCCAGCAAGCTACGAGCAACCTAAGAAATAAAGGCAAAAAGGCTTCTGCTTTATTTGTTCATAGTTGCGGTACATCTGGTGCTGGGTGTATACGTGGCCCCTCTTGTGTTCCAAATCCACAATCAAGCCATTGGTACTCCATATCCCACCTGTATGGCTCAAGGCGTCGATCAGCATACTAGAGTAGAGGTCCCCGAATAGCGTGTTGTGACCTCCCATATTGCTATTGAACCCAAGGAAAAAGTATTGCACCATCTATTTAGTGTCAATCAAAATTTTGAATCATCTCACTGGACTTCTGATACAGCGAATTCGAGCGCCACAACGAGCAATGCGCTCCCGGGCCTCGAGGTTCGTGACCAAGCGTTGAACGTTGATGATAGAGGTGAAGGCTCCAGGCAGCGTCGGCTTCCCATTGTGTAATCCGCTAGTATCCGACAGCATTTAAGACTTGTCCTTATATCTTACAGCTTATCCAATTACCAACACGTCCGCTTCACTAGATACATTAAAATCGTTCTCTATCTCGGCCCAGAACCTACTACGTTCGCTGGCAGCAAGGCAGAGCAGAGCTACCCACAGGGGAGTAGAACTCACCCGACACCGGCAGCTAGCAAGATGGACAATTACATCAGGACTCCCTATTTACAGCCATTGCAAGCCTACAGTGTCCGTCCACATTAAAGAAGCGTGAGGTGATGGCGTACTTGAGAGAGCTACCCACAGGGGAGTAGAACTCACCCGACACCGGCAGCTAGCAAGATGGACAATTACATCAGGACTCCCTATTTACAGCCATTGCAAGCCTACAGTGTCCGTCCACATTAAAGAAGCGTGAGGTGATGGCGTACTTGAGGCTTGAAATCTAGTAACATGCTCTACTAGACAGTGTCCCATTCTTAGCTCGGCAAGGTCCACCTCTTGATTGCCGCTCTTTTGATGTCCTTATTGACATGAAGAATAAAGTGCGTGAGTACGAGCCCCGCCTTAAAGATAATCTCGTCGTCCCTAGCTAGAGTCTCGGTGATCTAAAATACAATACTATTCGGACATGTATGGAAACAAAGTTGGTGCAGGGAGTGCCCCGTCACATATTCATATTTCCCGACACAGGGTCTACTAACATCTGAAATGCAACATCGTAAATCTAGCAAATTGCGTATAAAGACTTTTGTAACGAATAGCGCTGCTAAGCAAGTAAAAAGATAGTAAAGTAGTAGAATGTTCTTGCCAAGACAATGCTCACCAGTGGCGCGCTTGTGTGCGCTTTACACCATTTTTCTATGCTGCCTATTGAACCACAGCACATCTATGTACTCTAGGCTTAACTAGGGTAGCCTGACACATGACTTTCTGCCATCCATGGCCAACTCGTATTGTATATATGCCTCTCGCATTATATAATTGGCCTTCGGTTTAATATGATTGCACTACTGCAGTTCAGTACGCAGCCTAATTAGTTAGTTTAGCACCTAATATAAGCGTAGCATATTCTAGCTTCTAATAGATAATAAAACTCAGTAGTTTGTAAAACTTCTCAATTACAAGTAACCTGCTACACAGCACTACACCTCCTAAAGAACTAGATGGGGATATTATAGTGTAGAGCTAAGGAACTAACTCGGAGAATAACTCCTGGAGGAATGTTAGTGGGGCTAGCTGAGAGTATCCCCTCCTTATACAGCAATTAACGGTAGTATTACTCGTGCTACGCCGCAGTTTTTAGGGTCTCGATTCCCCTACTTTATATCCAGAAGGATTTCTCGAAGTATATAAGTAGTGCTTCTCCCAAACTTTGGGTAAAACCACAAGCCAACTTCAGTCAGATACCTCTAAACATGCTTCGTTCTACAATCCTCAGCCTTCTAGCTTTTTCGGCCTGTCAACTGCCCTTGGCCGCGGCTATCAAGGAGATAACCGGGCTTGCATGCATATTCAGCTCTAAATACTTTAAAGTCACCTATGAACAATCTGGCCAGATTCTTACAAGATGCTTCGCCAATGCTGGTACTAAGAACATCGACCAACCAAACGTAAGAAGAGTACAGACTGGCAACAACAAAGGTTACATCGACATCATAGACGACAAAGGAAAAGGTCACAGGATTCGCCTCGGTAAGGGCGCCAACGAACCTTTCACTAGAGGAAAAGAATCAGTTGAGGTCGGACTGGTAACAATTCACATCGACTAAGTGGGAAACACAGCGACCAGCATGTCAGCCCTGTTGCTTATCGTTAGATGATATGCCTTTTGTCACTGCAACGGAATAAGGTCCCTCGTTACTGTGTTTAAGATCCTTAGGGGCTTGCTTTGAACTTCAGGACATTGAAGATTTTCTCATAAGCTAACGGGCAAGGTGGGGGGATAGTTAGTAGATTTGCAAATATTAACTCAATTCGGCGCTGGTCATAATCTCGAACACTCAATGGGGTCTTTTTTTGCAGCTATATATACTTAGGAGGGTGCTTCTTGGAATATAGCAATATAGTCAAGCTAAGGATATTTATTAAGATTGAACTGCAAGAACATGAGGTCGAGATATTGCCTAAGGAGTACTAGTTATAATATTAAACTGATTAAGCCTGAACTCAAGCTGGAAAGGGAACTCCACTATATCCCTTCATTCTGATATGCAGTAGTATATCTACGTTGTGTAAGTGCCGCCAAGAGTAGGAGCGGGGATGTTGTCTTATAGAGCTAAGAAAGTGACAGAGAGCCAAGGAGGTAGCTAAGAGAAGGATTCCTGAAGGATGTTAGTAGAGCCAGCTGAGAATATAGAATAAAGTATACAGTGATCTACTCCTCGCAAGGAACTAGATGTGGATATTTTCAAGGGCCGAACTGACTAGTCAGGCTGTAGATGCCTAAAGCACGAATTTCTAGGCGGGCAGCCTTGAAACGCGGGGGCTGCATAGTAGTTATAGAAGGATAAGGACTAACTTATATAATAATTAAGAGGTAGTAAGATAGTAAGGAGTTTATTATATATACCTAGCAAGCCTACTGCAAGTTCTCTACTACCTAGCTTACTAAGTTTTTGTTAAAAAATAGGCACCTAGTGTAGTGGTTATAGCTATAACTACTATAGCAAGTACTAAGACTACTATAACCTCAGTTATACTATAAAAGATAGAACTTACTCTCCTTAGCTATTACTAAGATTTCTAGTTCTTTATAAGCTTAATAAGCTTAATAAGAATTACTAATACTTACTAAGAGCTTATAACCTAAGGAGATATAAATAGAAATATAGGAAAGAAAGTGGGGTAGTCAGGGGGGGGCGGGCGCGGGGAGGTGGGGGGCGGGGGGGCCGGGGGGGGAGGTTTGGCTGGAAGTGCGGTAGGGGGGGGGGGGTGGGGGGGGGGGGTGGGGGAGTGTGGTGCGGGGGGTGGGTGGGTGAGGGGGGGGGGGGGGGTGGGCGGGGGGCCGGGGGCGGGGGGGCTGGCGGCGGGGGGGGGGGGGGGTGTGGGGTGGGGCGGCGCGCGTGTGAGAGGGAGGGGGGCGGGTGGGGGGGAGGGCAAGCGGGGGGGGGGGAGGCGGGGGCGGCCCCGGGCCGGGGGCGTGGGGGCGGGGGGGGGGAGGGGGTGGGCCGGGGGGGTGGGGGGGGGGGGCGGAGTCTCAGCTGTGGGGGGGGCGGGGGTGGGGGGTGGCGGCTGGTGGGGGGGGGGGGGGGCGGGGGGGGAGGGGGCGCAGGGTGCTAGTTGGGGTGGGGGGGGGGGGGGGGGGGGGGTGGTGCGCGTTTGGGGTCGGGGGGGGGGCGGGGGGGGGGCTTGCCGGGCGGGGGGGAGGTGGGAGGGGTTCGGGGGGGGGGGGGGGGCGAGGGGGGGAGCCATTGAGTCGGGGGGGCGGGGGGGCGGGTGGGGGGAGGATGGAGAGCGATCCCGCCAATACAGTTTCCTCGGACGCGGCGGGCGGGTGGGGGGGGTGGGGGGGGGGGGGGGGAGGTGGGGGGGGGGGGGGGGCGGGGGGCGGGGGGGGGCGGGCGGGGGGGGAGGGCGGGGGGGGGGGGGGGGGGGGGGGGTGGGGGTGGTGGGGGAGGGCGGGGGGGTGGGGGGGGGGGGGGGGGGGGGGGGGGGGGGGGGGGGGGGGGGGGGTGGGGGGGGGGGGGGGGGGGGGGAGAGGTACGGGTGGGGGGGGGGGGGGGGGTGGCGGGGGGGGGGGGGGGGGGGGGGGGGGGGGTGGGGGGGGGGGGGGGGGGGGGGCGGGTGGGGGGGGGGGGGGGGGGGGGGGCGGGGGGGGGGGGGGCGGGGGGCGGGGGGGGGGATCTATTCCCCTAGGATAGTTTTTAGTTTAATAACTTTAATATACTTATTTTCTATTCTATACCTTTTATTAGAATAAGATTAGTCCCTTATAGTTCCCTAATATTCTTATATCTTATATTTTATCTCCTTTTATAAGGAATTTTACCTTTATAAAGTTATTTATTCTTTTATAAGAGAGATTTCCCTTATTTAACCTATAAGCTAGTTATAGTATATATTCCTAGCTTTATAGAAAGAATTTACTCTAGACTCCCTAGTTTATACTACTAGACTATACCTTCTAATAGTATTTATTAGTATATACTAAAGAACTCTCTACTACCTCCTAAGAACCTTATAGTAACTTAGTACTATATTCTACCTATAAATAGATAATTAAACTAACTAAATAAATTAAATTTTAAATTAATTTCTCTATACTTGAAGCTTAATTAAATAAATAGACTAATATAAGTAGCTAGTATAAATATAACTTATATATAAAATAAGTATATATATAGCTTATAGTAAGCTAATAGTAGTATTACTATAAGATTTTATATTTATTTACTTAAAATAAGAAGAAGGAGAATTAAAATATATTAATAAGTTAAGAGAATTAAAGTTAAAGGAGATATATAAATACCTCAAGGAGGCTAAATAATAACTTTATAATATAATAAAGTTATATATAAAATATTATAATATAGAGTATATATATATAAAGTTTAAAAAATTAATCTTATACTTTTATTAATTATTAAACCTTAGGCACCTAGCATAGTGGTTTGACTGCTGTGATTAGAAGCTTCCAGCGGGCACTGACCCCTGTTGTTAGATTAGCTCGTAGGCAACGCCATTAGATTGGCCCAACGGCAGCAGGCCCTAGGGCATCACGTTATATAGCTACTACAACGAATAAGCATACAAGAGATAAAATGAGGGGAAGAGGGTTACTATTAGGTAGGAATCTTAGAAGAGGCATTATTAGGAATATTATAAGGATAATATAGAGTATTTAATTAATTAACTAATAACTATAATTAATTACTATAATTCCCCTCTATCTCTTATAGCCTTAATATAAGAGTTATAAGCCTAGCTTATACTAAGAATTATAATATTACTACTATAACTAAGTATTAGTACTAAGAAATATCTCCCTTAATAACTAAGGAAGTTATCTTAATAGGTAGTAAGAACTAGGCTAAATAGTAGTTCTATATTACTAGTAAAATTAATAATAATATCTAGGCTATAGTTAAGCTAGGAGCCTATATTAAGGTCTTATAGGAAAAGCCTATTAGGCCTCTAGTACTAGACCCTAATAATAATATATTATTAGCCTAATCTAGAGTATACTAGTATATAAGAGATATCTAGAAGGATAACCTTAAGTAATATAAGAAATAGAAAGACTACTTAATAAAGGCAAAGGAGGTTATTATAAGTAGCCTAGATAAGCGCTTTAGCTACTATCTTTAATAAAAAGATAGCCTTATCTAATAGATAGATTAGCTAGCTATTACTATTAATATTAATATATTTTATATAGTAGAGTAGCTTATAGTAAAATATACTAATATTTTTAAGACCTTTAATATTACTATAAAGTAGGCCTTCTAGGACAAGCTATAAAAATAAGAGAACTTCCTAATTAAAGAGGTATAGTAATACCTTATTAAAGTTATAATAAGCTACTAGCTATTTAATATTATAAAGCTAATAATCTAATATAATAACTACTTTATAAATAATTATAAGGAAGCTAGAGAGAGAATTATAGCTAATATTATTATCTAAGTAAAAGCTATAGTAATAATTATCTAATAACTTAGAGAACTAAGAAATAATATTATAATTAAAGAAATATAGCCTATTATAGTAGTACTCTTTAAAGTAGTAGAGATAGACTTCCTTAACTCTCTATAGTATTAGTCTATTACTATAGTAGCTATATAGCTTTAAAGCTAGGTAGATACTATCCTACTAACTTAATAATTCTATATTAAAAAGGGCGCTAGCTTCCTTATTAATTAAGATAATAAAGATAGCTTAAATAATTAAGGGCAGCCCTAATAAAATAAGGGCTAGGAGCTAGTAGAGAAGTTATAATTAAAGAAAAAGAGAAAGAGGTAGGGCTCTCTAGACTATAAGAGAGGCCCTAAGAGATAGGTAATAAGCTATAAGGGATATTATATCCCTAAGTATATAATTAGTAGATACTAGACTACTAATAAGTATCTATAGCCTAATAGGTTTATTATAAATCTAGAAAGAGAGAAAGCTATTTCTAAATCTCTTAAGGCTAACCTAGATCTATAGATAAAGCTAGAAAAATTACTATCTTATTTATTAAAATAACTAAAGGAGGATCTAGTTATTATATAAATAAAAGGGATAATTATAAATTAAGTAAACTTTATAAGAGTAATATTTCCTCTATATCTTAATAGAAGACTAGGTACTAGTTAATACTCTTTATATTTATTAATAATCCTTAACTTAGGGGCTACTTTTTATATCTTTAATAATATTACTATATTTAAGATAATAAAGAAGGAAAATTCTAACTTCCTTATAGCTAAGGACTTAGAGATCCTTATAAAAGGTTATAACTAAGTTAACTTTTTAATTAAATAGCTAGATAAATTAAGAGATATATTATAAATTAAGGAGGTAGTATTTTACTTTTCTTTTACTATTAATATTATATCTTTTAGCTAGTTATATAATAAGCTCGATCTTTATTAGAATATATAGATAATACTAATATAACTTAAATATAAGTTAAGTAGGCTAGTATATATTATTAAAAGGTACTATAAATAGTAGATTTTATAATATAATAAACTAATAGATAAGAAAGTTAGGCTTATAATAGAGGTAGTAGCCTAATCTACCTTATAAAAGAGATAACTTACCCTAAATCTATAACTTAAGTCTAAAGCTAATAGTACCTTATAGTACTATAGGCTTAGCTATCTAAGCTAGAAGATAATAGAGGTCTTAGGTAGGAAGTACCTAGGAGCTAAGCTCTAAGAACTAATAATAGTAAAATATAATAACTATAGTATAGGTAAGATATATTACTAAGTCTTATAAAGGAAGGTTATATAGTCTAATAAGCTATTTAAAGAGATCTAGATAGACTAGATTAATTTTATAGAAGACTATAAAAGCTATAGTTATATAATATTTATTATAGATATATTTTTAAGCCTTATTTTCCTCTATTTCCTATAGAGCTATAAGATATCTTAAGAGAATTATTAGATCTTTAAGGATTATATTTTATAAATAAAAACCTAGTTTAATAGTTAGATTAAGATTATCTAATTAGATAGTAAGCTATTTAGAAAGAAAGTTATTTCTCTACTAAAAGCTTAAGATATAGAAATAATACCTTTAGTACTAAATATATAAGCTTAAAATAGGGGTATAGAGAGATCTAGTAAGCTTATAATAAAGATAGCCTATATAATATAAATTATAGTAGGCCTACCTTATAATTTTTAAAAAGAGATTATATAAGTAATATATTATCTATAGAACTATATACTATTAGAGAGAAATAACTAAAAAAGCCCTATTTTATATATATAAGGCATTACTCCTAATATTATATATCTAAAGGCATATAGCTATAAGGCCTATATAATAATAACTATAGCTTAACTAAAGCTTTAATAAAAGAAAAAGCTAGATCTATAGATATATATAGATTATCTTATTAGATATTAGTTAATTAATATCTTCTAGATCTAGATTCTTTATATAAGGAAGGTTATCTTAATAAGAGATATTATTTTTAATAAGGATAGCTTCTTTAATAATAAGCTACTAGGTAAGGAGCTTATATAGACTATTAATAAGCTAATTTAAGAGATTAGGATACTAGAAGAAAGAGAGACTATAGAGATATCTCTTAATAATAAAAAAGCTATAAAAGAAGAAAAAAAACTTAATTAAATAAATTAGATAAATAAAGAGATTATTAAAAATAAGATAGTTATTAATATAATTAGTAAAAATAAGTTAGTCTCTAAGAGAAAGACTAGGCTACCTATATTACCAGAGTCTTACCTAGAAGCTAACTTTAAAGATAAAAAGGCAGCCTTATTTATTATTAATCTCCTAATTTATTAAGATTAACTATCTTAAGAGAAATTAGTATAAGCTAAAGACCTTAGTCTAAATAAATATAGATTCTATAAATTTCACCTAATATAAGTAAGAATACTACTCTATAGAGCCTTTATTATAGGGATTAAATTCTAATCTAATAAATAGAATCTCCTACTTATCCTAAAGATAAGGAAAGACCTTAATAGTTACTTATATAGGGATAAGTTTATCTAGGCTTAGAAAGATTATCTAGAGTTATATATAGTAATAAACTTATTTACTAAAGTCCTTTAGTTATAAGCTTAAGGGTAATAAGTTCTAATAAATATATAGATATTTACCTATAAGACTAATAAGTATAGGTAACTAGTCTATTATAAGATATACCTTATTATTTATAGTAACTAATAAGAAAAAAGGATACTATTAACTAAGGTAATTATACTTATAAGTATATTATTCTAAGCTCTAATAGCCCTAGCTACTAAAAATAACCTTAAACTTTATTAGCTTAATATAGTTAATATATTTATATATTATAATCTTAATAAGATAATATATATAAGGATACTACCTAGATTTAAGAAGTATAGCTAGGTCCTATAGTTATAGAAGGTATTATATAGCCTAAGAAGGTTGCCCTTACTATAGTAGTAAGATTTAATAAAGAGCCTTATAGATCTAGGCTATAAGATTATCTTATAAGAGCTCTATATTATAACTAAGGGCTAGGTTATTATCTTCTTCTTTATTAATAATATTATTATTACCTATCTAAAGAATAAAGAAACTACTACTACTACTATAATTAATAGTCTTAAGAGCTAATATAAGATAATAGACCTAGGGGTACTCTAATAGTTCTTAGAGATTTATATTCTATAATTAAGGGCCTAGAGAATAATCTAGTTTATATAAAATATATATATTAATAAAATTATATATTAATTAGGAATTAAGCTAATAAGCCTAATACTAATATTTATAATATAGACTAAGCTATTACCCTTAGTTATATAAGCTATAGAGAAATTAATCTATTTATATTTATAGAAAGTTAGATTTATATTATTTATAGCTATCTTAATTAAACTAGATATCTTATTTATAATAGCCTAGCTAGCCTAGTATAATATTAATCTAAGTAATCTATATTATTAAGTAATTAATTAAGTAATTAAATATATATATTAAATAAGATCTTATACTTTATAGCTTAAGGGTACTACTCTAAATTAGCTAGTAAAGATAATTAAAGTATTTAATTATATAAGTAATACTTCCTTTAGAGATAATTTACTAGATTATAAAAGCTCTTAAGGTTATATTATAAGACTATATAGAGAAGCTATTATATAATAAGTAATAAAATAAATACTTATAATAACTTTAAGTATAGAAGCTAAGCTTATTACCTTATTAAAGGTAGCTAAGGAAGTAATATTTATTAATAAGCTATTATAGACCCTAGAGATTTAAATTAAAGATTCTTTAAAACTAGAATATAATAATAAGTAAATAATCTAATTACTAAGTAAGAAAGCTATAAAGTTAACTACCTAGCTTTATTATATAGATATATATTAATATTAGCTCTATTAAGTAATTTAGTAAGGAAGGATTACTATAAGGTAAGTTATAACTATAGATATAGTAGCTAATAGAATAATAAAAGCTCTCCTAAGGTTATAATATATAGTATTTATCTAGAAGCTAGAAATAGAAAATATCTAAAGTTAGATTTAACTAGAAGCCTAAATAAAAGAGCTATAAAATAAATTAAAAGAATATCTTAACCTTATAATACTATAGGACCTAGAGTTAAAGCTTAGGGCAAGAGGTAGCTATCTAAGGGTATTAAGGAAGAATAGAGTAGTAAAGGCTATAAAAGCTACTACCTAAACTAATATTAAGGATAAAGAAAATAGCCTTATAATACCTTTAAAGCTATAAGGATTAAGGACTTAATAAGGGCTTAAAAGCTACTAGGTAACTAACTCTATAAGTACTATAAAAGCTATAGAGATCTATAAGTACTATAAAAGCTATAGATATCTATAAGAGCTATAAAAGCTATAGAGAGATTAACCTTATAAGAGCTTAGTAGCTATTAGGCTACTTACTTTATAAGAGCTCGCTAACTTATAGGAAGTGTATTAGTAAGAGTTATTATTATAACTATTACTAGGGGGGTATATTAGATTAGCTTGTAGGTAATGCTATTAGATTAGCCTAATAGTAGTAGGCCCTAGGGTATTATATTATATAGCTACTATAATAAATAAGTATATAAGAGATAAAATAAGGGGAAGAGGGTTACTATTAGGCAGGAATCTTAGAAGAGATATTATTAAGAATATTATAGGGATAATATAGAGCATTTAATTAATTAACTAATAACTATAATTAATTACTATAATTCCCCTCTATCTCTCGCAGCCTCAACGCGAGACCTGTAAGCTCCACTATGGCAAGAATCCTATAGTGGCCATATAACCTATATAACCCACTGTGGCAAATATATCAGCACAAGATATCTACTATAACCTGAAGCTTGCAGCGGGTAGAACTCGCTGTAATAAGGACTAGAAAGATATAAATAGAGCCCTATTTCCCTTAGGATAGTTCTAAATAATAACTTTAATACACTCACTTTTCTATCCTATACCTATTACTAGAATAAGATTAG
The DNA here is from genome assembly GCA_009828645.1 of Calcarisporium arbuscula. Classification (NCBI taxonomy): domain Eukaryota; kingdom Fungi; phylum Ascomycota; class Sordariomycetes; order Hypocreales; family Calcarisporiaceae; genus Calcarisporium; species Calcarisporium arbuscula. The sequence goes on from WBSA01000016.1 coordinate 668,603, forward strand.
TTCCCTGTAGTTCCCTAATATCTTTATATCTTATATTTTATCTCTCTTTATAAGAATCTTTTATCTCTATAAGGCTATTTATTTCTTTATAAGAGGGATTTCCCTTACCTAGCCTGCGAGCTAGTTATAGCGCATATTCCCTGCCTTGCAGAAGGTGTCTACCCTAGACTCCCTAGTCTATGCCTTAGATATATACCTTCTAATAAAATTAAACTATTTTAAATATTTACTATAATAAATATAATACTTATAATTAAAATTATTAATAAGCTTATTAAATTCTAAAGTATATATATCAAGTTATATAAATACTTAATTAAGTAAATAAATAAAGTAATAATTACTCTAGGACTTAAGTAAGAAATTCTAATATAAGAGGAAATCTTTAAACTATTTATATATTTTAAATTAATATAGCTATAATAATAAAGATAACTTAAGAAAATAGTAATTTATATTAAAAATATTTAAAAGAAGTAGAAAGATAATTTCTAATTAAGTAGAAGTAATAAAGATATAATTTTATTATAAAATATTAAAATAAAAGTAAAATTATAATTTTAAAGAACTTATTTAAATAAGTAAACTTTAAGGAGATTAAGTTATTACTAGTAGCTAGAGTAATTATTTTTATTAAATAAAATATATTTTTAAAAGCTAAATTTTTTAAATATTACTTTATATATAAAATAAGAGAATATTATATATACTATATAAGAAATTAAGATTTATAATATAAAGTTATAGTTATTAAAAGAAGAGAATACTTTTAATATAATTACTTATAATTATATAATATAATTAATATTTAATTTTTTATAATTATATTATCTTTATAAAAACTTAATTATTAATTAGTATTTTAAAATATTGGCTAAATATATATATAAAATAATATAAATTTCTTAAGAAATATTTTATTATATATTTTTAAAGAATTTAAAAATTAATATTTTAAAAATATTATATTCTTAGTAATTAAGCCTTTATATAATATAGTAAAATTAGATTTATATTAATTTATAATATATTTAAAATATTATAAAGATTATTTAAATTATATTTTATTAAAGTATAATTCTTATTTATTAATAATAAAAATTAAAATAAGCTTTAAACTTATTAAAATATAAATACATAATACTTTAAATTTAGGAGATTCTTTATTTATTAAAAAAAAAATAAAGCTTAAAAAGGTAAAATTTAAAGTAAAGCTTATTTTAGTACTTAATATAAATTTAGAGAGAGTTTTTAATAGTTATATTATTAAAGTCTTTAATAATAAAATAGTCATTTAATAGAAAGACTAAGAGAATTAATTTAAGTTTATAAAATAAGAATAAAGTACTTAAAGTAAAATTATATTATATAATATACTTATAATATATATATTACTTTAATATATTAACTAGAAGTAGTTTTTAATATTTTTATTATAATATAATTAAAAAACTTAATTAAAGATAATTTTAATTTACTTAATAAATAAATACAATAGTAAATTTTAAATATAGTAAAAGAGCTAATATATATCTTAATTAATTTACTAAGGGCTTAATTATATATTATTAGAAGGTATAGGTCTGAGGCATAGACTAGGGAGTCTAGGGTAGACACCTTCCGCAAGGCAGGGAATATGCGCTATAACTAGCTCACAGGTTGTGTAAGGGAAATCCCTCTTATAAAGGAATAAATAACCTTATATAGGTAAAAAATCCTTATAAAGAGAGATAAAATATAAGATATAAAGATATTAGGGAACCACAGGGGACTAATCTTATTCTAGTAATAGGTATAGGATAGAAAAGTGAGTGTATTGAAGTTATTATCTAAAACTATCCTAAGGGAAATAGGGCTCTATTTATACCTATCTGACCCTTATTACAGCGGGTTATGCCCGCTGGAAGCTTCGGGTTATAGTGGATATCTTATGCTGACATATTTGCCACAGTGGGTTATATAGGTCATATGACCACTATAGGATTCTTGCCACAGTGGAGCTTACAGGGGTCAGTACCCGCTGGAAGCTTCTAATCGCAGCAGTCAAACCACTATGCTGGGTGCCTAAGGTTTAATATATATCTTTATTAATAGTTTTTTTATAGATAATAAAGATCTTAGCTTATAAATTAAATTCATAATTATAATTAATAATAAAAGATTTAATAAATATAAAAACTACTTTATAATTTATAATAATATTATTTATTAATAATTTATAAAATATAAAAGAGTTATATAATTAGTATTTATAAGTAAAATTTATAATATAATTAATAGTAAGAGAAGATAATTTTATAAATATTATAATAAAGAGAATATTAAATTAAATATTAGTAATATTAGTAAATATAAATAAAGTAAAAGTTAAAAAATAAGTAAATAAAGAAGAAAAAAATAAAGAGAAAAGTATTATTATTTAATAAAAAAGATATTAGTACTTATAAGTAATAAAATAAGGAAATTAAGCTCTAAAGAGTATTAAAATAACTAGATATAGCTTATAGTAAATTATTCTTTATTTTTATTTTTATTTTTATTTTTCTAATTAAAAGAATCTTATTATAAATATTTAAAGAGCTAGAGAGTAGTCTCTTTATTAATATTCTTCTTTTCTTTATTATTTATTTTATTTAAATTACTATTAAGGTTATTATCTTTAATAATTATATTCTCCTCTATTAAAATTAATATACTTTTTATAATAAAGCGCTATTTATTTATTACTTAAAATTATAAATTATATAATTATATAATTAGTAAATTATCTAGAGCTCTAAGGAACTTATTATATTATTATTATTATTATAAATCTTTAGAAATTTTATAATAAGCTTATATATAATAATTAAATTATAGAAATATAAGCTTTAAAGTAGAGAAATACTATTTTATAATTTAAATAAGTAATAAAATAGTTATTTAAAAATTAAATATTAAAATAGTAATTTAAAAATTAAAAGAACTTATATTACTTAATATAAATATCTAGATAAATATTTAAAGTAATAATAGCTTTTTAAATTAAGATTATAATATTTACTTAAAGTACTTTTTTCTTATTTTCTAATTAAATAAAAATAAAAATAATTTAAATAAAGTACTTTATAAGTAGTATTATATATATAAGCTATAAAATAATAATTAGTAACTCTTATAATTATTAAAATAAGATATTTATAGTTAATAAAGTAAATAGTAATCTTCTACTTTTTAAAAGTAGGAGATATTTTATAAAAGTAGTAAATTAATAATTAAAAGATTTTTAAAATAATAAAATAATAATTTAAAAGTTTAAATAAGTAATAATAATAAAATAATAGAATTTATAATACTTTATAAATAATAATTTAAAAATTAAGAAATTACTCTCTCTCTATATATATTCAATAAATTCTATAAAGTAGATAATATTATAAAATAATAATAAGAAGAGTAATTATTATTTTTATTATTTTAAAAATAATAAATTCTAAATTATTATTAAAAATATATAATAATAATAAATAGAGATTTATATATTAAGTAATATATAGATTATATATTTTATTAATAGCTATATGTATTTATTTAAGTAATTTTCTTATTTCTCTTCTTTTTATTTAAAAATTTGTTTTTATATTATTATAAAGCTTTAAATAATAAATTAAATAATTAAGTAATTATATTACTAGAGGCTTAAGTAAGTATATAATTTTATATTATTAAATTATAGAATATTTAAAACTTTAAAGAAAAAGTTTAATTATTTATTTCTTATTATTTCTTATATTTAATTATTTTTCTTTTATAAGATTAATAACTCTTATAAGTAGAGATTATAGCCTTAATAAATTATTTTAGATATATTTCCTTATTTAACTAAGCTAAGTAATATTATAAAGAAAAGATAGTTTATATTAAAATAAATAAATTAATAAGGTATTATAGGAGTAGGAAAACCTTAGTCTATTACTTATATAAGTAGTAGATAGAGGTTTACTTACTTATAAGAGTAGTAATTAGATAGAAAGAATAAGAATAATCTAAATAGATTAAATTAATATTTTAGAGCTCTATAATATAGCCAGGCTATAAAGCAGGACTTGCCTGAGTTAGCAAGCTGACCTATAGTACTAGATATATTTAGCTAATTTAGCTATATAGTTGTAAATTAATTATAAAATAATAATAAAGTAGTAAGGAAGTTAATATTTATATAGAATCTTATAGTAGTAAGTAAGAATATTATTTTTTATATTTTATTTAATAAGATAAGAGATATAATATTAGTAAATAATAATAACTTTTTAATAAATTAATAAAGATCTAGTAATAAATAATAATAGAAGTAACTTTTATAAAATAAATAGTAAGGTAGTAGAAGATATAATAGTACTATACTAGTAAATCAATAACTATCTTATAGTAATATACTAGAGAGTTTTATATAAAGTAGAAACTATATTATTAAAGAAAGAGAAATATTATAAGTTTAATTACTATTAATAATAAAATAATAATAAATAAGCTAAAAGACTTATATTAAAGAAAGGAAGATAATTAATTTAAAATTAAATTAAAAAATTTATTATTAAGTTAATAGTAGTCTTATAGCTAAATAGTTAACTTTTAATAATAAGATTATAGTAAGTAAGTAGAGCTACTTATAAAATTAAATAAAGCTTAAAAAGAGAGAAAAGAAAAATAAAAGTTAATTACTATAAAGAGATAGCTTACTTATATATAATTTAGTTATTATATAGTAATTACTAATAGTTAGAGTTTTTATATTAACTTGTATTTTACTTTATAATAGCTATTAAATATATTAAGGAAGAACTAAGGACTATATTATTATAATAATACTACTAATTAGCTATTACTTAGTAGAGTATTATTGTATATAGAGAGAGATAGTAAGGAGCTAGCCTCTATTAAAAGTTATAATAAGATAACTAGTTATAAGGATATTTATAATATAGTAATTAAAGAGGATAGCTTAGCCTACTAAAATACTATAACCTAGTAGTAGGATAGCTAAAATATAGCTATTATATTAAAGAGGAACTTATTAGGGGCTAAACTAAGTAATTAAGCTATAGGTACTTAAGATAGAAATTTCTAGTTAAGTAACCTTAAAAATATAGAGGTACTTAATAATAGTAGAAGGATAAGAATTAACTTATATAATAATTAAGAGGTAGTAAGATAGTAAGGAGGTTATTATATATATACTATAAGCTTACTATAAGTTCCTAGCTACCTAGCTTATTAACTTTCACTCCTTAGTAATAACTTATTTTCTAAATCTAATGATTAATTAGAACGATTAATAGTCCCTTATTATAATTAATAAATCTGCAACTCTTGAGTTCCTATAAAGTATAGTATTCCGTTAAGCCTGCCTGGTGGTTGGGTTATGTGTATGTTCTCTCTATCTCACTATTAATATTATAGAATTAGTATAGTTACTTAATAACTATAATATATATAAAGAAGGAGAAAGAGAAGTAAACTAAATATATATTTATAAAAGTAAAGAAAATATAATTTACAATTATATAAATATAATATTAATATCTATATTAAGGAAAATACTTCCTAGTATTAAATTAAGTAATAATAAATTTTATTAACTAACTAGTATATTAAAGGGATTATATTATATAACTATAGGTTAACTTACTAACTTGCGCGAGTCCTGCATCATAGCCTAGCTATACAATAGAGCCCTAATAAGCAAATTTAATAAATATAAGTTATCTTTCTATTCTCTATATATTAGCTTCTTCTATAAGTAAGTAAATCTCTATTTACTACTTATATGACTAGTGAACTAAGGTTTTCCTACTTTTACAATACCTTACTAATTTATATATTCTAATAGTAATATTAATTAATTAGCCTTTAGAAGATCTAGTACTAAGAAATAATATATTATTATATTATCTATTATTTATAAAAGATAGAATATATAGTATATTTATAAATAAAAATAGAGAAAAAACTATATAAGAGCTAGATAAAAACCTCTATATAATACTCTATTTAGGCCTAGGTTAAGTATACCATAAGTATATAATAAATTAAATATCTAGGCTAATATAACTTTTTAGCTTACTTCCTATTAAGGAGAGAGCCATTGTGGTAGTGTGTTAACTTACCTACATTTTCGACACAACATAACAACCGACTCCACATTAAAAAGCTCGTATCGACTGTTGAATTAGTCAAGCGAATGCACGATTTTAGACTTACATAAGCTTAATTTGTAAACATGTATTCATCATTATTCATTGTTTAATAATATCTCAATCAGATTACTACTTATACTAGTAGCATCCTTATTACAGCAACTATAGACTTAAATAACTAGAAATTGCACATAGGTTGAAGTTAATCAGGCTATTCAGGTATTTTTACCAAGGCAGGAAACATGGCGACAGCAAAGAAATTAACACTCCATGGTCACGCAATGGGGGCCAATCCGTGGAAAGTTGCCATTATCCTGGAAGAGTTGGGTGTTTCTTATGAACACAAGTTTTGGGCTTTTCCGGACTTAAAAAAGGAACCTTTTGAGTCCCTGAACCCTAATGGGCGTGTGCCAGCCCTTGAAGATCCAAATACCGGCGTCACTATATTTGAGGTGAGTAAATCTCGGCCCCACCTCTAGCTCGATGAGTTGTCTTATTTACTGATAAACCAAAGTCTGGAGCTATCATCGACTATCTCCTCGACACGTACGACACGACGAACAAACTCTCACCAGGCGTTGGCGAGCCGTCCCAGAAGTATGCTATGCGCTCATGGCGCGACTTCCAAATGTCCGGGCAAGGTACGTGGAGCAGATAGCTTGCCATTACAAGCAATCTAAACACGGCTGATTAATCATGAGCAGGTCCGTATTTTGGACAGGGCCTGTGGTTCACTAAGTACCATCCTGAGAAGCTCGATAGTGCGCGCGAACGATACCGCAAGGAGGTGAAGCGCATTGTGGGAGTCATTGATAGACACTTAAAGAAACAGAAGACGGAGTACCTGACTGGCTCGGCGGCCTCGTACGCGGACCTAATGTTTGCGCCTTGGAATACTGTCGTCGAAATGCTGTTGCCCGATGGCACTGATTTGGCAATGGAATTCCCAAACTTTAACTCGTGGTGGGAGAAAATTCAAGCTCGACCAAAGGTAGCAAAAATTCTCGCTGAGCGAGAAAATGCCATTGCTCTACTGTAACATCTACTTTCACGAAAGCAACAAGTTTCATTGTATATAGTGGCGTATATGGGCAATGATGCAGATGCATCAACCTTTGATATCTTTATTGATCAAAAAAAAAAAAAATTAAAAGTTGCCAGTTCTATCAAATGTGACTACTGCAATTATCTGGTGATGATGGCTATGCTTAGGGTTTGTTTAGGGTTGGGGTTAGGATCAAACCTTGTTCGCCAACTAGACGTAATTTGCACAAGTTTCGCACTCTAATATTGCTCCAATATCGCTTGAGCCGTAGCCGTCTATAAGCTTACCAATACAACGAGTTAGATATGCTCAACATTCTCACTTCTCACAGGTGGAAGGGGCAGCCATCGCCTCTAAGGTCAGTTGTAATGGTATCTGGCGCCTATGAAGCTAAACATAAAGCGGTAGATCGGATTCCGTAGTGGTAGTATTCGTGTATCTACCAACAGATATGTTGACATTGGTATGGATTTCACGTCCTCGCTCTAGCGCATGTGCACATAACAGACTGCGCAGTGTCGGAGTGAGATTTCGAGACAACTATTGAATTGTGCTAAGAGACCCTAATGTAGCGCACCGAGGTGCCGAAACTTGGCCAGATGGCTTAGTCCGTTGACCACTATAGAAGCTTAGTCTTTTGCCAATTTGAGTCCGGCTGTATTTTGCTAGTGTAATAATATACATTTATACGCAACTATCTTGGGGTCTTCTCACTTCAGTGCACGTTCGCCATTCTCAGAAACGTAGTTTCTACCCGCATTCTGCGCGTCTAAAACACCCCAGCCCGATACGGCGCTCACGGCGCATGGTAAAGTCGTAGGCATGTCGAACCCACTGGCATTTGCTATAATGTCGGTTTGAAGTGGCATCGGCCTCCCACTTACCACAGAGTTCAGTGACGTATTACTAGGATTCTAATTGGCATGTGGGAAAGGTCAGTTAGTGGAAATTCCTATGAACATCTTGCATCTCAACAAATTCGGGTTTATAGCAAGTTTTAGGGCTCAAAGTTTCGTATGGTCGATAACATGTAGCGGATAGGTCCTCTCATAGGAAAGCTGTGACATATGTATGCCGAAAACACGCCCACTCATGGAGGTGTAACAAGCGAAGGTGATCTATGTATCACCGTCAGTCCATTTCTAGCAACATAGGAAGCTGCTGCGGCATTATGTTATTATTTCTAGTGCCTTGCTGTGTCGCTTTTCTTGTCTTTTTTACTCACAGTCTATCATTTTAGACGGTCAATTGATTCTGATCTCATAGTCAGGTTGCTCTACATACTACCGTTCATCTCAATATAAACAGTCAATTGACACCGTTCAAATCGCGATTTAAACTATCTCAATGGAAATCATCGCCCCTTGTCGCTTCTACAAAGGATTCCAAGTCCAGACTGCCTGATCTCATCGAGTAACTACAGTTAAAGCTCTGGTTTCTGTCAATATATCTGATCAAAGTCTTCCATGGTATAAAAGTAGTTAGCACAGATTGGCAGCTGCGGGACTAGCCCGATATCGAGAATCTGCTATACGCCTTCCTTCGATAGTGGAGAGGGTCTTCACGTTTGGCAGAGCTGTAAACAACGGTCACGTCATTTGCCGAGGGGGATCTGCAGTATAATGTAGAGGAAATTATTGGACATTATCAATCCGTAGTGGGGAATGTTCTTGTTGGAGTGAAGTGGACTGGCTATGACTCTCCGACATGGGAGCTGGAGGATGACTTGGTCAGATGCGATGGCGATCTGAGGACCTGAATACTAGATAGCAAGAGTGAGGTATGATGGGAGTGAGAATGTGAAAAACGCCGCAGGATCTGCACTCATTGTAATATATTGAAATAAAGTGAATTGCCTACCTGGACTGAGCGCTGATTTCCACTTCTAGCGATGAAGGATATGTCTCTATGTCATGCGACCTTCTTGAGGGTGAGGTAGAACTATTAATTTAAGACGACATCTATTTACAACCTCAAGGGTATGTGTGTAGAAGAGGGCTACTGGTCTCCTAATCTCTATATTATATATGCCCCAGTTAGAGGAAAACATTTACCTACCTAAACTCGGATATAGAGAGCATCATGGCCTTGAATGATGTAAATTTTCTGGCTATTGCCCTATACTGGGTTAGCCTTAGTGGTTTTACGGCGACTTTTTCCAAGGAAGACTGTAGGAGTAAATAGGGTAGAGGGCTAAATCATGAATTTTGATGGTGTGGTGGCAAGTGACAGTCCTGGGGAGGAGATATTATGGCTTCAAGATTATTAGAAGTCTCATCAAACCCCAAAGCAGCGTCTCTTGGCCAGGCGACGCTCCAGAGAGAGCAGCAAGCACCTCGCGAATCGGTTTAGTTACTTGAAAATAGAAGAACTTATATCTAAACAAGCATGGGTAGGAAGATCTTGTCTGAAGCAGTATAGAAGGAGAAATTAGGTCAGAAAATATTTAAATAAGAGATCAAGATATAGATAATAGATTGAGAATGGTGTCTGAGGCTGGAACCTATAGCGTAGTATATAGAATGTGCCACCATTGCCTTATCATTATAGCCAAAAGCCGTATTAGCATTCAGAGTATCGGACATATGCTGGCCGCTCTCTCCGGGCAACATAGAAAATAGTTGATCACAGGATAACACAGGCATTAATGGGAAATAAGTTTCCGCAATTTACAGCAAAACGCAAGGGTTGATTGCGTCTCTTGCATGTAGTTGATGCATGTCTCCTATTCAACACGCCAGAGATATAGACAGGGAATTACAATAAATCAGATCAACTGCGGCGTCTGATCTTTTTCCCAAGCCGAAGCCTACCATACCCTAAACCTGCACTTCCTTGTGCCGGCTGCAAGTTGGGTTCCAGTAAGCAGCCCTCAGCCATGGTTCAGTGCACTCGGCAGCTGCAGCGACATTAGAATATTGTTTCCACATATCAGCTCTCCAAGTCAACATAAATTGCAAAAATACATGCCAAAGACGCCTATTTAATTCTAGCAAGTGTACTTTGTGCGGAAAAGCCTTTGTTATCAGCTCGACGATTGCAAATTATTGTGAAAGAACTTGATACTATTAACTATCTATAATTGGCATATTTAACGCTTTGAGTATATAAGGTATAGATAGACAAGCATCAACCACTCAAGGACATGCAGCAAGGTGAGAAGGCCAGAAAAATGAATTTGGCATGTAGAACCTAAATTGCCAAAACACATCAATATGTAAAGTCACTAATAAGGCATACTCGCTCGTTGAATGCTCTTTTCAGTCTTTCCAGCACTCTCAACCTAGGCCCTCTCAAGCAGTAAAACGCAATCAAAACCATTGATGATGAACCCCTAAATACACACTGTCGTGATGAGAAGAGCAACCATTTCATTGCCCATACTCGCATGCACAAAAATGCCTCTCTATCGGGCCACGTAAATTCCTTTCTAAGCACCAGCTTCCGCACCAGAGCACTCGAGGACAATGTCTTGCCCCTTCACTGAGGTCAAATTGTGCCTGAAGTTCTTCAGCGACTTCCTCAGCATATAGGGGGAGCTAAATAGTAGTAGAGCAGTTTAATAGGGGATTGTCCATTCTGATGTCGAAGGAGCATAGGAATAGGCACGCACCAGCGTGTGCGCCTAGGGTTATCCTAGTCGAATGTGCCTTCGAGTTTCTAGGTTGCATATGCACCATCAGCATTCCTCCACGGGTCGCACATCGATTTCTAGCATGAGAGAACCTATATAAGGAACCTGTGCATAAAGAAGTCCTCTGCTAGCAGTTATCTGCCAGATAAATATATCAAAGCCCCTCCTCCTTTAATCTCGTTATAACAGCACTTAGCTGGGGCAATACCTCAACACTTCAACTGCTCGACCCTTCAATCTTCTTATTCGGACAAGTTTCATCTCACAGCCCAAATATTAAGCAATCATTTTCAAGCTATGCTCACATCAAACCCCACTAATCCACGGAATAAGGCGCTGGATATCTTGAGGCGCTATCATTCCCAAATACAATTTTAAGGTGAAGATACATTGCTATATTAGCTGCTAAAGCCTCGTGGAATAGCATAGCAAATCTAAGCCTAATTAGTATCTTACTTACTATCTTTCTATAGAAGGTAGTTCCAATACATATATCATACACATAGCTAACTATTGCAGAGAGTACTACAAATTTATTAACCTCCTGCATTATACTAAAGTTAGTCCACACGTCTTCATCATGTTACATTTTAGCGCTGGATATCTTCAGGCTTTACATAAAAAGCATCTCCATATGAATTTCCAGCACCTAAAATCACAAGGTTACTTATAATATAATAAGGTATTAACAGCGGCTAACCTAGTAATAGCGGAGGCACTCGAAATAAAATATAATAAAATACGCTCTATTAAACTTCGCTAGTTTCTTTCTATATTCTTCATCTGCGAAATTATTCTTGCAAATATATTTATCTATATGAAAACTTCTAATCTATATTCATCCCTTTGCCACAGTCTCAGAGGAAGCGTTATAGAGAAGAGCAATTAGTGCCAATCCTCCTTTCACAGAGGGCAGCAATCACAGTCATCAATCTACAGCTACCATAATATATTAATCACTAATTAGAACCTATTAAGACATCTTATATTACAGCCACACTTATATATCTATAGTCTCCATAATAGTTTTATAGGATCTACCTATCATTCTCCCAACACAATTGGGTAATAACCCTCCAAAAGCTTGCATAATGGAGTTTCAATACCGACCAAGCGTCATATATTAGCTCGATAACGCATTAGTTCATGTAATCCGTTCCGATAATGGAGAGAGTATATCAGCTACATTCCCACATTTCTACACACCTCTCAGACTGTGGATGGTCGCTTCCTAAAACGCGACGCTGCCATATAAGACACTGCTACATGAGGGTCAGCGCATCTCCATGCCTAAAGTATAACATGTGACATCAAGGTCATGCATACCTTCTAGAGTATCCGGATGTCTGTCGCCAAGAACCCCACAAAAACCAGCACCTCGATTTAAATCTTGTCGGCCTCCCTATAACGGTCCAGCGCCTGGTATAGCGCGGTGACAGCCGTCATGCTATTTATCATGTTGGGATGTCTCTCGTCAAGGACTAGCCGCTGACCAATAATAGGCGTCAATGTGGCGGATGTGGACATTTCAATCTTTAATCCTGTTGGCCTCGGCGACATAGCGCTATTGAGGTCTATTTTTGTCCTTCATTTCAGTAGCTTCACAGGTATTTATTTCCAAACTTGGAGAAATATAAGAAGATTAAGAACTATCCATAAGAATGTAAGTATTCCAGGTCCCATGCTTCATTCCTAAGAAAACCTAACTTCTATAATACTTGTGGGTGATGTGGGCGACTTCCTCACATCAGTAATGCGGAGGCGCTTGTCTGCCTCTGCAATAAGTGTCTCCCACTCAGTCAGCTGCCTTTCCTTCCCTCCAAACATGGACATCATATCAATATCGTACAAGACTGAAGCAGTTGATGGTGATATTTTCTCCATGACTTGATCACAAATTAGTATCCGACTGTGCTCCTTGTCCATTGCGGGGATGGTCTTCCTGAGTATGTCTATGCAGGCGCTGTCAGGCCAGTCATGGAATATATGGCGAAAGAAATACGCCGCAGCGCCTAATATATTGGTGACAAGCATCTTCTTAGCCCATATATCTTATGTCCATAGTGATAAATCAATAACAAGACGGTGACTAACCTGGAATTGGCTGTGGGTCAAAGAAATTATGCTGCTGTATGACAATATTGACGTTTAAATCGAACTCGTCCTTCTGACTGGCAGTGTTTGCCGCACGATTGGCATCAGCAAATTGATCCTGCACGACACATCGTAGGCCACTGCTGGAGTAGTGGGCCAGAATTGTCCGCCCAACTTGACCAAGTCCACCACCTACGTCAACAATTAATCCACCGTGCCTCGAGAGCTCATTAAACGGGTATAGAGTTGGGATCGCATTGAGACTATTAATATTGACGGCTTTCATGGCACGATTGAAGCCAGCTCCACGTATAGGCTCCGCGGTTGCCATATAGTCCCAGAATTTATCCTCGGTGTAAAATGCGAGGTTAAACCCGTACTTGTCGTCCAAAATTGGTTCGCGATACCCATTGAGCCTCAGGGCGTCTGGTTCTCGACTGGAAGAGCGAAAACCATCATCTAATCTAAAGTTACGACGACCAAGTCAGTTATATATCACTTGTGTACTAAGGCGGAACAAGGGAAGTAAATATATTGTCAATACATCTGGAAGATCACTGTTTGGGGATATGCACTTGCCTGTGTAAAAGAAGATATTTTTGGTTATCCCCTGACATTGCCCATGACATGGCAGTATGACTGTAGAAGCCGGTTTGAGGTTCGGCAAACACATACTTTGTAGTAAGCACTCGCATGATACGGACTATTGTCATGATATATGTTAGGTAAACCCATTGATTGGCTCTTAATAGAGTTGAAGGCGAAGCTTTGTTTTCCTTCTCTTACCAAGAAGTTTGTCTTCAGCTCCGGTTGCTTCTGCTAGCTCACTGAGAGATATTTGGCCAAACTTTGGGATGTGCTTTGCGATATCAAGGTCCACAGCTACCTTCAGACAGGAACAGAAGTGAAACTAAGGACAATTAGACGATGCAGAAATGGAGTAAAAATCATGCCATGACTGCGGAGACATTTTAAGCAGAGAGTGTTTAAGTGCCAACTAACCTGTAGAGAATTTATCATAAGATTCATGTTGGGGTCCATTGTAGTTGCCAATATCTGTTCTGCTAGTTCAATAACCCTCTTTCTCGCCATCTCACCAGGTCTGCTATCACTTTGCACGTTCTCCAGAGCCGTAGGGTGCAAGGAAGGTATTGTGCCTCCGTCTTTGCTCAGATGATTTTCATAGTTTTTCATGCTCTGCAACAATTCTCTACCTATTTGTTCGTATTCGCTTAGCTCTTGACCATTCCCATTCCCATTCACATGCCCATTCGAGTGTACATTCAAGTGACCATTCGAGTGGCCGTTTGATTGCCCATTTAGCCGTCCATTTGTGTGCCCATTAGAGTAACCACTGGGCGTTCCATCGAAGAGAGCGTGACGAGTCATTGGGAAGATTCGTACTCGCACTTCTTTACGGGACAAACCACTCAGGGAGAGATTGATTTAGAGAAGAGGGTGAAAGATGCGATGAGAATGATATGGAGCGGTGAGGTTGATATTTTGAAAAACTTGCTCAAATGCAATCTCTTCCTTAAACTGCAGTGTGTTCCAACGCAGGGTATCAAGGCGCGAGGGTAGTTGCGTAGAACCCAAAGGCATGTGCTTGCTCGCAGAGCTAGTAATAAGCCGCATAACCTCCACCTGTTTTGTTTTTGGAGTAGATCGGATGTTATTCTACAAACCGTCTGAGACGGAATCCATCTGATCAATTACGTTTTGTTGACTTGTGTGCCGTCTCACCCGTCTAAACTATCAAGATCAACTCCGGAGGGCTCTAAAGGTCAGGCTCCGACCAAAGTGAAGCATGATCCCTGCTAGCATAGGACTTCAATTTCGGCGAGTATCCGCAGATAAATATATATGAACGTCTTCGTACGGCAGCAGTGTGCAAGATTTGGGTCCACATCAAGTGCCCTGATGGATTCGTTTATGTTCCGTGCTACTCGAGGGATTCAAATCCATCCAGCACCCCCTGTAAAAAGGACCGCGACTTGCACAAAAGCATTCCCTTTGAGGTCATACATATCATCGCACGGAGTACTCAGTACAATCGCTAAGATTGTAGTGGTGATATCCTCAGCAAATATCTCTGGCTTCTTTGAGACGCCAATTTGAAGCGTGTTGTTCACGATGGTGATGGTAGTCATGCATGAGCTGGGGTGACAGCGAACTCAGAACGTGTTTACTTTGGCTGCAAAAGATTTCCCATGTAGCGCAGTACGACCATCATTAGTGGGGCAGAGTTACCAGTGCCTACAACTGTGAGAAACTCGCGCCGCATGCCAGATAGTTCCATTTAGTGGCATAACTAATGACGCACTGGACACCTGTAAAGATGATTCGACGTACAACAGAGTCCCCAAAATGAGCTCCTGAAGATGGCACTTGAATAGGATAGCCACCATCTTTCATCGTCCCTGCCAGGTGTCGGATGTTATCTCTCGTTATTGTCATTGAACCTAGAGTGTTCACACTGGATGATTCATGTTCGTCTTCCACAACAGCATTAATTATATCAAGTTTTCTCGTTACGTGAGAGTGATGACATCCCTCTCTGTATTCCGCCGGGCTGCAACATTGCAGGGTTTCTCTGGTGTGCCCGGTAGCTGCCTAAAGTCGGAGGAAAGTGGTGAGTATCAAGATCTGCAACTAGGGGAGTCTCGATTAGGAACGCCGAGCTGAGCGCTAGTAGTAGTATCTATAAGAGTAATTAATACAGACTGAAAAAGAGTTACGGATGTGACATTGCGTACATGACCTAGTTACAGATGTGGCATGCTATACGTTAGTTAGTAGGCGAACACGAGAGCCTCTGTTTGGTCAAGTTCCGACGCCGTAGGAATGCATGTGAGCCCCACTCTGCACACTGCTAAAAGAGTACAAGAACGAAACAATCAATGTAATTCAAGGTGACGCAGTAAGCTGACCCTTCCTCCGAATCCTAAGCGGATGGCCCGTTTTCAAGGCGATTTGCGGGGTTCTATAAACGACAGGGATTTCGGGCCATGCATAACCTTGTTTTCCATGCCGACCGGTGGATTAAACGGAAACCTCCTTTTAAAGCACTGTTATAAGAATAACCCTTCAAATTAAGAGCAGTGACAGAGTAAAGTAGAAGCACAAAGGAGCGCAAAGGGAACGCAGTCAAGTCAGCCCAGTTGAGCTCGTGTTCGCTCAAGTGGGCTTCGTGCATTTTACCTAGCCCAGACGAAATGAAGCTAGAATTGCACGCTTCTGACTGGAGGTGTACATAATAGAACAAGTAGCTATCTAATAAGAGTGGAGACAGGTAATATTTTTTAAAGAATAATACTGTTGAAGATATCCCCTGGGAGTTGATCGGAAAGGATATGCCGAAGTCAGCCGCCTAATTTGCGGTACACTGTAGACGAACCTGTCGCGCTTTTATTTGCCACTGGTAAAGTAATGACTCTCTTGAACAAACTGTGAGCAAACATAGTATACTTGTGCTTTATACGCATTTGCCACCTCAAATTGGTTTTGCTGGCGCAGAGTACCCTGTGAATTCTGGATGACTCCAAATACGTTACATCTTAGAACAACATCCAAGCCGTTCAAACAACCATGGCTATTGACAGTCGGGACTTGGAAAAGATCTGGGAGTGGAATGCAGCAGTTCCGAAAGCAACAGAGAAATGCGTACATGATTCAATTACGGAGGTAATACGCAACACACCTGAATCTACGGCGGTGTGTGCCTGGGATGGTAGCATAGCGTACGCCGAGCTGGATCGACTTTCGAATCAGGTGTCACAAATTCTGGTGAAGCGAGGTATTGAACATAATGACTTGGTGCCACTATGCTTCGAAAAGTCCATGTGGACATATGTGGCCATGCTTGGCGTAATGAAGGCTGGAGGAGCCTTTGTCGGCATGGACACAACTCAGCCGGAAGGGCGGCTAAGAAGCCTCATACGTCAGGTGCAACCCAAGATAATTCTCTCATCAGTAAAGAATAAAGCCCTTGCAAAAAGACTATGCGACGAGGATATTATTGAGCTTGTCGACCGCAAAACGTTAGGCGACAGGATGCCAACCAACCGCAAGACGACAGATGGTAATGGGAGTATCAATGAAAATCGTCATTCAAGCGAGGGCACTGCCACTGGAAAAACCACAGATCTGCTTTATGTCGTCTTTACATCTGGAAGCACTGGGGTACCAAAGGGTGTGAAGGTTACGCATCAAGCGTTCTCAACGGCCATGACGCATCAACTTTCATTTCTTGGTTTCAAAGCCGACATGCGAGTGCTTGAGTTTGCGTCTTACGCCTTCGATCTTTCTTGGTACATCACTCTCTTCACCCTCTCCTCTGGTGGATGTCTATGCGTTAGTCCAGGAGATGAGATGAGAAATGATCCAACAAAGTCCATACGTGATTATCGGGTGGAATGTGCCCCCTTTACTCCATCATTGGCCCGGGAGCTCGATTTGGCATCTACAAAGTTGGATACCATGATACTAGCTGGTGAAGCTGTTACAAAATCCGACGTCAATCGCTTGAATGGTCGAGTTGATAAGCTTTTCAATATATACGGCCCGTCGGAATGTACACCAGTGAGCACGATTGCAAGACTGATACCCGTCGAAGGCGATGCTAGTAGCCCAACGATTGGTAAGGGGATGGGACACTGTGTGTGGGTTGTTGACCCCAACCAGGATGACCAGCTTGTATCACTGGGTCAGGAAGGTGAGTTGGTATTAGAAGGCCCTCTTCTATCCGGCGGAGGATACCTCAACGACCCTGAGAAAACATCAAAGGCTTTCATCAAGGATCCGAAGTGGCTACTCGAGGGACGATCAGGCATAAACGGTCGTCACGGCCAAATATACAAAACAGGGGATTTGGTGCGATATAATTCGGACGGGTCACTGTCGTATATTGGCCGCAAAGATGCACAAGTTAAGATTCGAGGTCAAAGAGTCGAGTTATCAGAAGTTGAGCACCATGTGGAGAGCTCGCTGAAGGCAAGAAGTGATTCGGGGGTGCGAGTGGTGGCAGAAGTAATCACACCACGAAACAGCAAAAATTCAATCCTGGTAGTCTTTGCCAACGTCATACAATCGGAGGAAATCATTGACAGGGGTTCTAATATGGTATCGTCGGTGGCTGCAATGACAGCTGGGCTACCCGCACACTTATCAAGATTTGTGCCGGCTTACATGGTTCCCGCAGCCTTTATACCGATAATGGAACTTCCAGTCACTGCTACGGGGAAAACAGATCGGAAAAGGCTGCGTGAAATTGGTAGTTCATACTCGTTGGAAGACTTGGCAGCACTTACATCTTCTGGTGATGGCAAGAGCAAGATTCAGCCAACTACCTCGATGGAACTAGATTTGCAGCAGCTCTGGGCATCCGTCCTAGGCATGAATCAGAACCACATAGGAGTTGATGACAGTTTTCTTCGACTAGGTGGTGATTCTATTCTAGCAATGCGACTTGCTAGAT
The DNA here is from genome assembly GCA_009828645.1 of Calcarisporium arbuscula. Taxonomy (NCBI): domain Eukaryota; kingdom Fungi; phylum Ascomycota; class Sordariomycetes; order Hypocreales; family Calcarisporiaceae; genus Calcarisporium; species Calcarisporium arbuscula. Next base: position 687,028 of record WBSA01000016.1, read on the forward strand.
TAGCAATGACAAAATCCATCGTGCTGAATGCAACGGATATTCTCAAGCATCCACGCCTGCATGACTTGGCAAAGATATGCAGATCGATCGATGGGGAAATGGACGGAAGCACGAAAATTCATCGTTTCTCACTACTGAATGATGCTGTCGATGTCTTGGATATCCAGCAACAGGCAGCATCGCTCTGTGGCGTAGGGCCTGAGAAAGTGCAGGATGTTTATCCATGCACCTCATTGCAGGAAGGATTGATTGCAATGACGGAAAGGAAACCGGGTGACTACATATCGCGTAACACTTTCCAGATACGACCAGAAGTTGATATAGCGCAGCTTCAAAAAGCTTGTGAGCTTCTCGTTGCCACTCACCCTATTCTCCGAACACGTATTGTCGACATCCCAGGACAAGGACTGGTACAGGTTGTCATTGATGAATGGGTTCAGTGGAAAGTACACGATACTAGTGAGATTTCAACTGCAATGGATCCAGAAGACATGAGACTTGGAACGAAGCTGAGCAGATTTGGACTTGTCCAAGATGGAGATTCTATCTCTTTGGGTTGGGATTTGCATCATGCTGTGTATGATGGCTGGTCGTTGAACCTTCTGCTAGACGCTCTCGAAGAAGCTTACTTTGGCAAAATAATACAAGAACCAGTTCCCTTTCAACGATTCATTAGTGCTATCAACAACATTGATGAGGAGAAGGCCTACCAGTTTTGGAAGGGTAGTTTGGGCAGATCTGAAGCACAAAACTTTCCAGTCACTTCACCTGGCTACGACGCGCGAGTAGATCAACTACTTCATCACGATGTTACAGGATTTAGCTGGTTAGATTCTGACATCACAGCATCTACGGCTATCCGAACCGCATGGGCAATGGTACAGTCTTCATACACCTCGTCAAACATCGTCTCATTCGGTGCCACAGTCATAGGTCGTCAGGCGCTGCAAGGTACAGACCAAATGTCGGGTCCAACCATTGCTACTATTCCAGTGCAAGTGATGCTTGAACCAGAAACGGATTTGGAAACCCTTCAAAGACAAATTCAACAACAGTGGATTGATACTATGCCCTACGAGCAATTTGGGCTTCAGAAAATACGCCAGATTAGTTCAGACGCGAAATATGCCTGTTCTTTCCAGACTCTCCTAGTAGTGCAACCGCCAAAGAATAGTCAGACTTGTAAGAAGCTCTTTCAATTCCCCGAAGAAATTGAGAAGGCTGGTCGAATAGACGGCTTCAACACATACGCCCTATTGGTGGAGTGCGAGATGCAAGACGATGGTGTTCATATCCACTTTGGATTTGACTCCAAAATCATTGATCGGTCCCAAATGGAGCGTATAGCACTGCAGTTCGAGAGATTGCTCAGAGTTGTCTGTTCTATCAACCACCAGAAAGCAAGAGTTGGCGAAATTGAGGCCGCTGGCGAAAATGACCTGCGAGATATGTGGACTTGGAACGCAGCCGTACCTGAGGCAGCAGAGGCATGCGTGCAAGACCTAATTCAGGAAGTAATTGACACAAGACCTGACAGTCTAGCAATATGCGCCTGGGATGGTGATTTGACTTACAGGCAGTTGGACGAGCTCTCAACTAAGCTAGCCCTCCGTTTGCTAGCCCTAGATGTCGACATTGGTACGAACTCTCCATTTCTCGTTTGCTTCAAAAAGTCAATGTGGATGCCGGTGACAATGCTTGGTGTTATGAAAGCGGGTGGAGTATCAGTGCCAGTAGATCCCAAACAGCCAAAAGATCGTCTTCGGGTTATTATGCAGCAAGTCAAGCCGAAGGCGATCTTAATTTCTGCGCCTTTGGAATCGCTAGCCATCGAAATATGTGACGGTACAGATGTCATTTATCAGGTTGTCGACTCTACAACGGTTGGTGATGTGGATGATAGCCAGGTACACGAGTTACAAAGAATGAGAAGAGTCCAGCCCTCTGATTTAGTCTACATAATCTTTACCTCTGGCAGTACAGGAACACCCAAAGGAGTTACGATAACACATCGGAATTTTGCTACTGCCCTCGAGCACCAAGCATCGGCTATGGGGCTGGATATCAACAAACCAGCAAGAGTACTCGACTTTATTTCGTACGCTTTCGACGCGTCATGGTTCTGGTGCCTAGCCACGTTCAGAACCGGAGGATGTCTTTGTATTGGATCTCAAGATGAACTCAGTGGTGACGCTGGAGCCTGCATACTGAAGTACAAAGTTAGTCTAGCGCCTTTCACCCCATCTCTCGCCCGAATAGTCGATCCGGAATCCCTTGCTCGCTTGGACACATTAGCCGTTGGAGGAGAGACTCTAACTGAGGCCGATATTCAACGTTTTGGAATGATTGACATGATCATAAACTGCTATGGGCCATCTGAGTGTACCCCAGTCTCTTCATTTGCCACTGTCAAGAAGGGAGCTCAAAGCTCTGCACCAACGATAGGCAAAGGCGTTGGTGCTTGTATGTGGGTTGTTGATCCCAATGACCACGGTCGATTGGTCCCCGTTGGAACGGAAGGTGAGCTCTGTATCGAAGGACCTCTGGTTGGCCCAGGATACCTCAATGATCAGGAAAAGACTGCGGCTGCGTTTATTAACAATCCAGCTTGGTTACTCAAAGGCAGTCCCTTATCAGGCCATCCAGGTCGATCCGGTCGACTCTACAAGACTGGAGATATCGTCCGCTTCAACTTGAATTCTGGTGGGCAAATCACTTATATTGGGCGCAAGGACTCTCAGGTGAAGATTCGTGGTCAGCGTGTTGAACTTGCCGAGGTAGAGCACCATGTGCAAAACCTCATCTCTGACCCAGAAGCCCAAGTTGTGGCAGAGGTGGTGACGCCTCACAACGGTAGTCCAACTCTTCTTGCATTCGTCACTATAATGGGTCTGAATGAAAATGATCTGCGAGCAAAGCTACTGGCCCTGGCTTCTATACTAGAAGAGGGACTCCCACGGGTTTTACCATCGTATATGATTCCAACGGCATTTGTACCCATCGTCGACGGCTTTCCAACTACGCCTACGGGAAAGACGGATAGGAGAAAACTGCAGGAGGTTGGGAACGCCTTGACTGTTGATGATGTTGCAAAGCTTTCTGAACAACGACGAGGCGAGTATCAGCCGCCTTCCACGAAAGCAGAGGAGCTGCTCCAAAACCTGTGGGCATCTTTGTTGAATATATCCCCAGAAACAATCAGCGCAACGGATAGTTTTCTCCGAATTGGCGGTGATTCTATCCACGCTATGAGATTTGTGGCCGCAGCGAGACAGCAAGATCTTGAAGTTTCCGTGGCAGATGTATTCAGATATCCTCGACTTTTCGAGCTGGCAAAGCACTTGAAACCCAAACAGGGAGATTTATTCATCAAGCAGAAACCTATCATACCATTTTCACTCCTCACAAATGGTATAGAATACGAAATTTCTCGGCAGCAAGCGGCGTTACGTTGTATCAATGTCTCTCCAGGTCAAATAGCTGACATCTTTCCCTGTACGCCGTTGCAGCAAGGTTTGATGGCCATGACTGAGAAGAGAGCTGGTGACTATATTTCCCGCAACGAATTCATTTTAAAGGAAGATATAGACATTGGCAGATTTTTACAGGCTTGCGAGAAAGTTGTTCAGCAGCATGCTATCCTAAGAACTCGCATTGTTGATCTTCCTGGGCAGGGCCTAGTCCAGGTCATTGTGGACGAGAAAGTTAACTGCGGCATACAAGTTCTCAGACAGTCAAATGCTCCATTGGCTTCTCCCTCTATAGAAGCTATGGGACTTGGAACTCCCCTGTGTGGATTCAATATAAATGTGAGTGAAATTATTGGTGTACGATTTATTTGGGATATTCACCACGCCCTATATGACGGTTGGTCGTTCCAGCTCCTTCGTAAGGCGATAGAGGCGGAATATTTGCATGAGCAAAGAATCGAATATCTTCCTTATCAGAACTTTATAAGTCACATACAAAACGTGAACAAGACCTCGGCTCAAGAATTCTGGCGAGGGTACAGTGAAAGCATACAGGCAGCTTCTTTCCCTGCGTTACCGTCTCCTGGTCATATGCCCCGAGCGGATAAAACAGTCACACGCAATATTACGTTTGATTGGCCACAAGTGGATATAACGCCAGCCACCACAGTGAAAGCTGCTTGGGCCATTCTGCAGTCTTGTTACACAGGATCGCAAGATATCGCCTTTGGTAACACGACTTCAGGTCGACAAGTCGCGTTGCCTGGGATTGAGCAAATGACAGGACCAACAATTGCAACAATACCCATTCGTATACAGCTTCAATCCGATGAAGCAATTGTATCACTTCAGCAGCGTATACAGCAACAGGCAATTGATTCTATCCCGTTTGAACAAATAGGTCTTCAGGAGATACGCAAGATCAGCAGTGACGCTGAACAAGTTTGCAGCTTTCAAACTTTACTGCTCGTTCAGCCGAGAGAAGAAGATGGAGGTAATTACACCGTGTTTAAAAAGCTAACAAACTCTAGTGGATATTTAGATGGCTTTGCTACTTACGGTATGATGGTCATCTGTGAACTCTTGGATAATGGGGTTCAGGTGAGCATTAGTTTCGACTCTACCATGATTAATGCGGCAAATTTGGATGTCAAGCGAATTTTAACCCAATACGAACACCTTCTACGAGTGATAAGTTCGCAAGAAAATCAAGAAATTCCCATCAAGGACATTTGCCTAGCCAGTGAAGAGGATTTGCAGGATATTTGGAATTGGAATTTCACAGTACCTCCCACAACTCATGCATACGTACACGAGCTCATTGCAGAAACGGCTCATAGACAGCCAGACGCCCCAGCTATAGACGCTTGGGATGGCGCGTTAACTTATCAGGAGCTTGATAAGTTGTCTACAATCTTGTCTGAGCGTTTAACCACAGAACTGGGTGTCGGACCAAATACACTAATCCCACTCTGTATGGACAAGTCGATGTGGACGATGGTAGCAATGCTAGGCGTGATGAAAGCCGGAGCAGCGTTTGTGGCCTTGGATGTCAACCAGCCCGAGAAACGATTAAAGACTATTATGCAGGAAGTTCAACCCAAGTTGATTCTCACATTGGTTACACAACGCGAGCTAGCACTCCAACTGCGTGCAGATGGAACCGCAGTTGGTGTCGTTTCACAACATGGCTTACAGATTGATGCGGAACCGAGCCATTGCCGTAACAATGATGCTCTTCGAGAAGATGAATGCCAACATTCCGACCTCCTCTACGTAATATTTACTTCCGGTAGTACCGGCACGCCAAAGGGAGCGATGGTTTCCCACCAAAGCTTTGCATCAGCATTGACTCACCAAGCTGACAAACTCGACTTAATGAGTAAAAACAGCCGTGTCCTTGACTTCGCATCTTACGCCTTCGACATGGCTTGGTTCACTTGCATTTTCGCATTGCGTGTTGGAGCATGCCTGTGCATCAGACCAAATGAAGAATTACGGAATGACCCTATACAATGTATGAGAGATGCCCGAATTAGCTTTGTTCAACTTACTCCATCTCTGGGTCGGGAATTGGAGCTTTCAACTGTTCCTAGCCTAGAAACCGTCTTGTTCATCGGCGAGGCTCTTGTCTCATCGGACGTAAGCCGCCTCTCTACCATTCCCAATGTCTTCAATACATATGGGCCTGCTGAGTGTACTCCAGTCAGCACAGTAGCGCGAATGTTATCAATATATGAAGGCTCTACGCCGAGTTTGGGAATAGGATACGGTGTGTGTACCTGGATAGTTGACTCTGAGAATGGAAATCACTTGGCGCCCATCGGAGTGGAAGGAGAGCTATGGCTTGAAGGCCCACTCCTTGGCTCAGGATATCTCAACGATGCAGAGAAGACAGCAGAAGCTTTCGTCATTGACCCACCCTGGTTATTAAGAGGTGCTATAGGAAGTCCAGGGCGTCACGGTCGTCTTTACAAAACTGGCGATACAGTCAGGTATAATGCAGATGGCACTCTGACCTACATCACTCGCAAGAATACTCAAGTCAAAATACGTGGACAAAGAGTTGAGCTTGGAGAAGTTGAACACCACATTCGAAGGCTTTTGCATTTCGATATAGAGATTCAGATAGCCGCCGAAGTCATCACTCCAAGTAACAGCAAACATCCAATTCTAGCAGCATTCTTTGGTGCCACGTGCGACTTGGCCGAAGATGTACTAAGAACGATAGTAGCAGAAGCAACATCGGGACTGACACAGAAGCTTCAAGAGATATTCCCAGTTTATATGGTCCCATCGGTATTCATACCAACACCAAGAATACCTATGGCTATCTCTGGAAAGACTGATCGAAAACAACTACGTGCTATAGGAAACTCGCTCACACTTGAGGACTTGACTGCACTATCTTCAAGCCAAAGTCATGAGAGGCGAGAGCCTACGACGTTGCCCGAGACCAGACTGTGGCAACTTTGGGCTCAAGTTCTTGGAGTAAATGCTGCCTCTATTGGAGTCAATGACAACTTCCTGAGGATAGGTGGTGACTCGATTCAAGCTATGAGATTAGTCGCCGCAGCACGTGTGCAAGGCCTCGCATTTTCGGTTGCTGATATTTTCAAGCATCCTCAATTATGTGAGCTGGCTAAAGTGGTTCGAGTGCAAAACCCGGGCCAAGATGACCGAATCATTTCACCATTTTCATTGCTAAAGCAAGGCATCGATGTTACCACTGCTCGCCATGAAGTCGCCCTGCTCTGTGGTGTCCCTCTTGACAAAATTCAAGATGTGTTTCCTTGCACGCCGCTACAGGAAGGTCTCCTAGCAATGACGGAAAAGCGCCCCGGTGACTACGTAGCCCGATACGAGCTTGTGCCTGGAAAAAGTACAGATTTTGACAGACTTTACGCCGCTTGTACTGAAGTCGTTGCCAATAATTCAATCCTTCGAACTCGTATCGTTGATTTGCCTGGTCAAGGATTGGTGCAGGTTGTGTTAGAACCACAAATTCAAGAACAGCCATCGGCGCCAGAACAAATGGGACTCGGGACAGAACTCAGTCGATTCGATGTTATTTGTGACTCCGATAGTACCTCGAAGCTATCTTGGGAGATTCACCACGCCCTGTATGATGGTTGGTCGTTTGCTAACCTCCTCGATGCTATCAGGAAACTCTATGAGAGCCACGAACAGGGGGAGCATCAGCCCATCCCATTTCAACACTTCATTTCCCATCTTGGAGAACTTGATCAAGCAGCTGCACATCAATTTTGGCACGCCTATTTTGAGGGGTCAGAAGCATCCGTGTTCCCTGTTCTGCCCGCGCCATCACACATACCCCATACAGACCGACATCTGAAGAGATCTGTTTCTGGTCTTCAATGGCCACAGACAGACCTAACAGCATCAACTGTAATTCGGTCTGCATGGGCCATTCTCCAAGCTACCCACACAATGTCACCTAATGTTGCTTTTGGCACCATTGTCACAGGTCGCCAGGCTGATATCCCGGGAGTGGAACGTATCTCGGGACCGACAATTGCCACAGTGCCCGTACGAGTTCATTTTGATATAAAAAACACCACTCTATCATCCTTACAGCACCAAATACAGGAGCAAGCCACAAAATCCATTGCATACGAGCAACTTGGTCTTCAGTTTATCCGAAAAGTGAGCCCGGCAGCAGCAAAAGCGTGCGAGTTTCAAACCCTACTTGTAGTTCAACCGGCAATCGACGGTCATGAAACAAATAATGTGTTCGATTTAGTTGCTGGAGGTAATAGCCAGAGCTGGCTCGACAGCTTCTCGACTTACGGCTTGATGCTAGTCTGCGACATTCGACATGATGGACTGGATATCAGCATTAGCTTCGATTCAACGATGACAGACGAGAATGAAGTGCAAAGACTGGCTCATCAATTCGAACATCTGATACATCTCATGTGCTCTTCGCAGCATCATACTACTGAGTTAAAGCTAGGCGAGATAGATATAATGAGTCCGGCAGATCTACACGACATTCAGACTTGGAATGCAGTCGTGCCAGATAAAGTAGATGCATGCGTGCATGACATCATAGCAGCAATGGCACAGAAACAGCCGAGCTCCCCGGCGATCTGTGCATGGGACGGCAATCTTTCCTATAGTCAACTCGAAAAACTCGCCACAGACCTTGCGGTACATCTGGTGGAGTTAGGCATTGGGCCAAATGTCATTGTGCCGCTTTGTTTTGAAAAGTCGATGTGGACCGCTGTGGCAATACTTGGTGTCATGAAAGCGGGAGGAGCATCTATTTTGCTGGATGCCAACCAGCCAACAGACCGGCTTCGAGCAATAATAAGTCAGACAAAGGCAAAACTTATACTCTCTTCTGAAAAACACACACAATTTGCTGCTAGTCTGGGATACATAAAAATGACAATAGTGTCCGTGGGTACAAAGGGTGTGCAGATCAGATGCGAAGATGATAGCAAATTGCAACTGCAGTTGAAACTATTGCCAGACAAGGTCGGCCCGTCTGATCTTTTATATCTTATTTTCACGTCCGGAAGTACAGGCATACCAAAAGGCGTCATGGTGTCGCATGGCAATTTTTCCAGCGCTGTCAAACACGTTGCAATGGCTTCCGGATTTACCTCAACTAGCAGAGTTTTTGACTTTGGATCATACGCGTTCGATATGGCATGGTCCAAATTCATTTTTACCCTGGCCTCTGGTGGATGTCTCTGTGTCCCTTCGGAGGCTGAGATGAAGAATGAGACAGTGGCGTCCATGCAACGGTTTGAAGTTACCTTAGTTGGACTGACTCCATCCCTCGCTCGTACCCTAAAGCTGTCCGAAGTAACTACATTAGACGCTATAATTCTTGCCGGCGAGCCTGTCAGTGCCACGGACGTGTATCATCTTGGCCAAATAGGCAAAGTCATCAATGGCTACGGGCCCTCGGAATGCACACCGTGTGCTACTCTTGAAATCCTTGACACCCAAGTTAGCAAGTCTATTTCCATTGGGAAAGGTCTTGGTCTGGTTACATGGGTTGTCGATCTAGATGATAATTCCAAGCTATCACCAGTCGGCGTCATGGGTGAACTGTGGCTTGAAGGCCCACTCGTCGGAAATGGTTATCTAGACGACCTTAACAAGACAGACGCTGCTTTCATCGAGAATCCATCTTGGCTATGGAAAGTGGCCAAACGCCGTGGGCGTCTTTACAAGACAGGAGACATTGTACGATATACCCATGATGGCTCTCTCATTTACGTCGGCAGAAAGGATGCTCAAATTAAGATACGTGGTCAGCGAGTTGAACTAAGCGAAATTGAACATCATATACAAAATAACCTACCTCAGAATAGGGAGATAAGAGTGATTGCGGAGGTTGTATCGTTACGCAGCACTGGCAACCCTACTCTGCTTGCTTTCATCAGTATTCTCGATCTCAACGGCCAACCCGACGACGTCTTGAAGTCAGCCGTTGAAGAAATGACTGATGATCTTGATGACAAATTGTCACAAATACTGCCTTCATACATGGTCCCTGCCGCTTTTATTCCTATAGGAGCGATGCCGACCACTGCAACGGGAAAGGTTGATAGAAGGCAACTCAGAGAGCAAAACAGTACTCTTAGTCTTGCAGATTTTACCATGAAATCATCCTCAAAGGAGCATGTGGCTCCATCTATAACAACTGAAATTTTGCTCTCAGAGGTTTGGAGCGAGGTGTTGAATATCAAATACTCGGACATATCCGTTGACGTGCCCTTCACCCGTCTTGGAGGTGATTCCATCACCGCCATGCAAGTTGTCTCAAGGTGCCGCAGCAAGGGCCTGACTGTGACTGTTAGGAACATTCTGCAGTTGCAAACAATTCGAGATATTAGCCAGATATGTGACAGTCAGCAGTTAGCAAGAAGCAGCGCTCAATTTGAAACGGACAACAGCGTCGCCGCGTGGCCATTGTCACCTATCCAGCAAATGTTCTTCGACGCCAATCCCAGTGGTACGAATCATTTTAACCAAAGTTTCCTACTTCGACTTCGATTAAAAAAATCCAATATATCGGCCGCTGACGTTCAAGCAGCCTCAGCAACGGTTGTCGATCGCCACTCAATGCTTCGGGCTCGCTTTAGGGTAAGCGATGCCGGGGTTTGGGAACAATACATCGCTCAGAATGGCACCGACACATTTCATTTTGCTGAGCATCCCGCCAATACATTGGATGACGTTTATGCCATTACACAGCGTCGCCAAGAAAGCCTTGATCTCACAAATGGACCTGTTTTTTCGGTAGACTACTTTAATATAGAGGAGGGCATCGTGCTCCTCTCGGCTCATCATCTGGTGGTGGATTTGATGTCGTGGCGCATCATCTGGCATGAACTTGAACAAGTCTTGGATGGGAAAGATCTCTACTCTAGTCCTTCGAGTGTAAACGTATTCAGAAACTGGTGCAAGTTACAGTTGCAGATCGCACAAACTATCCCTGTTGAAGAGGTCGTCCAATTCGAGATTGACACTGATTTTGAATACTGGGGTGTCGCTCCAGAGGATAATACGCATGAAGCCAGTGAATTATTCTTTCAAAAAATCAATCAAAACACAACATCCATGCTACTGGATGGATCGAATAAGCCGTACCGTACTGAGCCGGTGGAGGTCATGTTGGGGATCCTTATCAAATCACTTCATCAACTTTTTCCCAGTCGACCTGCTCCTGCTGCATTTCTTGAAAGCCATGGCCGAGAACCTCCAGAAGACGTCGAAATCGATTTGTCTGAAACTGTGGGATGGTTTACTTCTGTACTGCCTATTCAAGTTTCTGTACCTACGCAGGGCTCTGTTACAGATGTTGTCAAATATGTCAAAGACGTGAAGAGAAACATGCCAGGGAAAGGAATACCGTACTTCGCTCATCGATGCTTGAACAGAGCCTCTCAATCCAAGTTCAAAAATCACTCAAATCCTCTTCTTTTATTGAACTATAGTGGAAAGTTCCAGCAGTTAGAGAGCAATGATTCCCTGTTTGAGCATGTTGACTTTGATATCAACCATTCATCCGCTGGGTTGCACCGAGTTGCGCTGATTGAGATCAACGCTCAAATTGAGAGTGGAGAGCTACGCATGTCAATATCCATCCACAAACAGATGAAGCATGTCGAGAAAATCAGGGAATGGATAAACCGCCTGGATGATATCTTTCAGGGCGCTGTTGCGATGTTGACAGAAACAGCTCCCGCACCGACCCTAAGTGACTTCTCTTTGTTACCCATATCATATCAAGGTCTGAATGAGCTATTTACCAAACAGCTGGTAGAAATTGGAGTCGCTATGGAAAACGTTGCCGATATCTACCCATGTACTCCATTGCAGGAAGGCATCCTTCTCAGCGCAAGCAAGGGCTCTGCATCATACCTCGTCACATCAATCTGGGACTGTTTTCCCCTCCATGCCTCAGAAGGAGGTATCCATTGATTTGCTAGAATATGCATGGAAAAAGGCCATCTCTCGCCATTCTATTTTTTCCGTCGTATTTATTGATCACCCAGAAAGTGGTAATATGATCCAAGTGCAGCTGAAACAGGCATCCATCAACATTTATAAGAACAGATGTGGTGCACGATCGCCAAGACAATTTCTTCAAGACATTGGTCAACCTTCATTCAGTCAAGGAGCACCTCCATATGCTATTACTATATGCCGGTCCTCTAGCGGAGTTGTTTCATGCCGCCTCGATGTTCATCATGCTTTGATCGATGCTACCTCACTACCACCGTTGATACAAGATGTGGCAAAGGCTTATACTGGTGGCAGTCTTTCGGTTGCACCAAGTTTCCGCGATGTGGTTCGTCACATATTGCGCGAGCCTCTAAGTGAGAAAATGAAGTATTGGTCGCTTTATCTCTTAGGGGCCGAGCCATCAGAAGTTCCTCAATCAGACTTTTATGAAGAACGGCCTCAGAATTCTCAAAGCCACGGGGCTCTGCAAGTCCCTGGATGCGTGACCAAACAAATAGCACCTTTTTGCAAGGATTATAACATTACTCGTTCAACCTTTATTCAGGTAGCTTGGGCTTTAGCTCTATCGCAGCACTTAAATAAAAAGGAGGTTTGTTTCGGGTACATCTCTTCTGGCAGAGACCTACCGATTGATAACATCCACGGGTTGGTTGGGCCAATGATCAATTCGCTCATTGGACGAATCAATCTCAATGGGACAGTTCAGGACATCTTCAAGGTAACGGCACAAAGTTCCACGGACCACTTTCAGTATCAGCACGTGTCATTGGCAAAGATCCAAAGTGCGCTCAATCTGAAAGGACAGCAGCTATTCAATACAGTGGTTACCCTTCGTGACGTACATGAGAGTCGAAATGGAGAAAAGGTCGACTCTGACATTCGTTTTGAGGCCGTGGGAGGTGGTGAAGCTCATGAGGTCTGTTGAATATGCCATTAAAATGTGGTAAATTTCCCTCTGCTAACTTATAGGCATAGTACGCAATAGTTGTGGCCTCTGGAGTAACAAAAACAGATACTATAATAGATATTCAGTATCAGCATGGATATGTCAGCCCTCAATTTGCATCTCAAGTCGCACGAACTTTTGGTATGGCCATTACCTACCTTGTCTCAGATGTTGCATTTGACAGACGAGGTACCGTGCCCCAACAGAGAGAGTCACTTCTTGACTCTTTTTTCAGATTCCAGGTGGGACAAAGTCAAGCAACCGCCGCGAAATTCTGGACGGACCAATTCGTGAACTTGCATACAAGACCATTCCCAGTACTGCAGTCATCTGAATCTACGCCAAAGTTGAGAGAGGTGGTCACTATGCACATGGATAATATCAAAATTGATATTCGCAAGCAACAGCCAGTTATGTGGGCAGCTTGGGCAATGCTCATCAAACTCTATACTGACTCTGATGATATTATCTTTGGAAGCACGGTTCAGCTTGAAGAGGGAGAATCACAGATAATCCCTGTGCGCATGACCGTTGGCATGGAGTTCGCTTCAGAGTACATTGACAAAGCCTCGCACAAATGCGAAGAGCTACGTCAGTTTGGGCGAACGCCTACGCATTGGATTGGCAGTCTCAATGATGAGGCTAAACAAGCTTGTGGTTTCCGCTCACTTGTCATTGAACAGGAGATTTGGAACCCGGGTTTAATTGATGCCAACACTTCTCAAGCAATGGTTGTTGAGTATAAGTTTAGCGATGGATCTCTGCACATTAATATGAGTTTTGACCCAACTCTCATGCAAGCGACCAAAGCCCAGAGGCTAGGCAGCCAATTACGACATTTACTGCAAGTTTTGTGCTCTGGCTCGACAAAGCTCTTGGCGGCAGAGCTACAAGCTGCCGGTGAGAAAGATCTTGAGGATATTTGGACCTGGAATAGTATTGTGCCCAGTCAAGTTGAGAGTTCCGTGACTGATCTCATGAAACAAAACAATGGATAGACATCCTGAAGCACCCGCTATTTGTGCTTGGGATGGTAGTCTTACATATCAGCAGTTAGACCATCTTTCGACGCGGCTCGCGGTTCATCTTATTAACGACGTTGGAGTTGGTCCTAACGTAATGGTTCCCTTATGCTTTGAAAAGTCTATGTGGATGCCTGTTGCATTCATGGCGGTCATGAAGACCGGAGGAACTTCAATAGCGCTGGATCCATCCAACCAACCTGAAGACCGGATGCATAGCATTATAAAACAGGTTAAGGCGAAGATCCTTCTCACATCAGCATCAAGTAAAGACCTTGCTAGTCGACTATCAAATGGAAATGTTCTTGTCGAAACGGTTAATTCAATGGCTTCTAACAGCTGGCCAACACACAATGACGGCATGCGCACAGCCACAGTCAGCCCGCATGACCTCCTTTATGTCGTCTTTACCTCCGGAAGCACAGGCACCCCAAAAGGAATTGCAGTGCCGCACCGGGCTTTTGCTAGTGCGATGATTCACCAAGCTGACACCTTTGGGTTTACTAAGAATAGCCGAGTTGTTGATTTTGCATCATACGCGTTCGACATCTCATGGCTCAGCTCCCTATTCACCTTATACAAGGGAGGCTGCCTCTGTATTGGCTCCCAGCAGTGCTTAAGTGAAGACGCTGCATCTGTGATCCAGGAATACAAAATCTCACTCGCCTATCTCCCCCCATCGCTTATGCGAATCATTGATCTCACAAGGCTCTCACTTCTGCAGACCATTATTCTTGGTGGTGAGGCTTTGACTGAGTCCGATTTCCATCGGTTCTCTAGCCTGATCTCGTGTAATATATTCAACGCATATGGACCGTCTGAGTGTACTCCGGCCAGTACAGCATCTTCTCTGGGTCTAGGGGACTCCAATATCCCGATAATTGGTACGGGCCTGGGACTCTGTACATGGGTTGTTTCCGAAGATGCTAGTAATCTCGTGCCGGTTGGTGTTCAAGGTGAATTGTGGCTTGAAGGACCTCTTGTTGCTGATGGGTACCTGCATGATGACGATAAATCAGACTCTGTGTTCATCAAAGATCCCTGCTGGTTGACCAAGGGAAGTCCAAAATTTGAAGGTCGACGGGGTCGTTTATACAAGACTGGAGATCTCGTTCGATACAACATGAATGGCACATTGACGTATATCGGCCGCAAAGATACCCAAGTCAAGATCCGAGGTCAACGAGTGGAACTTTCTGAGACCGAGCATTACATTCGTGCTTTGCTTCCCCGTGGGCAAGATATCCAAGTGGTGGCAGAAGTCGTGACATTGTTTAGCAGCATGAAGGAGACGTTGTTAGCATTTATCGATACCAAAGCCGAGTACGATGAGCGGATTCCCAGAAAGCTGGATGCAGAGTTGATGGCGGGACTGCACGAGAAGCTCGAAAAAACTCCTTCCATCATATATGATACCAACTGCGTTTATACCCATGAAGATTCCTGTGACGGTGACGGGAAAGACAGATAGGAAGCGACTCCGTGAGATAGGCGCAGGCACTGACCTCACCGAAGTTATTGCAACACAAGGACCGATACGAAAACTACCGACGACAAGAGAAGAAATTATGCTGGCTAGAATCTGGAGTAAAGTCCTTAACATTATTACTGAAGAAATATCCATTGATACACCTTTTGCTCGACTCGGGGGCGACTCTATTGCTGCGATGCAAATCATGTCCCGATGTCGCACAGAAGGCATATTACTGTCCGTTAGTGACATTCTCCAACACCAGACTATTGAAAAACTTGGTCCAAAATGCCGAGATTCGTCCATGGCGCAAATGAATTCCCTAATTTCTAAGTTGGGGGAGCTGAATAGCGAGCCATGGCCTCTATCGCCTATTCAGCAAATGTTCTTCAAGCATCACCCACGTGGGTTGAACTACTTCAATCAGAGCTTCCTGCTTCGACTACGACTCCGAGTGTCTACAAATGACATCTATGAAGCTTTACAAGGCCTCGTATCTCGTCATCCTATGCTTAGTGCTTGTTTCCAGCAAGCTACTGATGGTTCTTGGCAGCAATATATCGACCAGGACAACGCATTTCAATTTGCCGAGCATAACGTGCCCAGCGCCAATGATATGTACATAATAGCACAAGAACGTCAAGAGCGTTTCAATATCGTTGAGGGCGCATTATTTGCAGCAGACGTGTTCAACATAGAAGGTGATGGACCTGTACTCCTACTCAGCGCTCACCATTTGGTTGTTGATTTAATGTCATGGCGAATCATTTGGCACGACCTAGAGCAGCACTTGACGGGCAGAAAGCTAACGCGGGCTCCTATCAACGCTTTCCGTGCATGGTGCAATATACAGACACAAATTGCTGAAAAATATATTTCCGAACGAGTCCTTCCCTTCCAAATTACCACCGATCGCCAATATTGGGGGGTTGAGCCAGAGGAAAATACATATGAAGCGTGCGACTACTGGAATCAGACTTTGGACAGAACAACGACGACACTCTTGTTGGGCGAGAGTAACGACTGTTTGAGAACTGAACCCATTGAAGTAATGGTGGCTGTCTTGATGCATTCATTGAAAAAGACATTTCCCCATCAGTCTGCTCCAGTCGTTGTTCTAGAAGGGCATGGCCGTGAGCCACCACAGAACATGGATATCCCCATAGATCTTTCTGAAACAATCGGTTGGTTCACTAACTTACTACCTCTTCAGGTAGAACTGGACGATGGGAACACAATTGTTGATGCTACGCGACTTGTTAAAGACGCTCGTAGAAGCGTGCCTAGCAAAGGCATTCCATACTTTGCATCACGATACCTCAACAAAAGCTCTGAGTTCCAAAATCATGATGATGCATTGGTCTTATTTAACTATGCGGGAATCTACCAGCAGCTGGAAAGCGAAGCTTCCTTGTTCGAAGCGGTGCAGCTGGATACAGGTCTTAGGCAGATGTCGCCACATGCTCGCAGGACAGCACTGATAGAGGTTAATTGCACTGTGGAGCGAGGACAATTGCAAATTTCCATCTCTACCCACAAACGGATGAATCACAAGCAACAGATTCATCAATGGATAACGTCACTGGAACGAATATTTTCCGATACAGCTGCTTCTCTTGCAAATGCCGGCGACACGCCTACCCTAAGCGACTACCCATTACTGACGGCTTCCTATAGCTGCCTCATGAAAATGTATAAGATGATGGAAATCTCTGGCATTGCTGGTGCAAATATTAAGGACATCTATCCTTGCACATCGACACAAGAGGGAATTCTCCTCAGCACAAGTAAAGGTTCTGCGACTTATCGAGTTTCTTGGATCTGGGACTGCATTCTGACCTCAGGCCTGGTGTCTGTCGACCAGCTTGAATCAGCGTGGAAACGGACTCTCCAACGGCATTCCATATTTTCTAATATTTTTTTGGAGAATCCTGAGACGGGAAAGATGGTGCAGGTTCAACTACGCAATACCAAACCCCGAATCCTTGTCAAGAAATGTGAGCCTCAACACTCTTCGCCAGTTGAAACCCTTGGATCATTGGAGCAACCATCTTTCCAACCCATGGAACCAGCATATTTCGTCACAATATGCTATGGTGTCGATGGTCAAGTGGCTTGTAGATTTGACATTCACCATGCCCTCATTGATGCTGCATCAGTCCCACCTTTGATGCAAGACGTGGCAATGGCCTATAGCTGCAAGAATTTTGAAACAGCAACCGCCCCAGAGTTTCGTGAAGTGGTGAGACAAATATTGCGCACGCCCTTAAAAGAAAAAACAACATACTGGAAGAAGTTTCTAGCTGGTGTTGAACCCTCTAATATTCTAGAAACCGAAATCCAGCAACGAGATTTGTCTCACCAACATGTCCACAGGGCTTTGCGTATATCGTCCAGTACAACCTCTCAAATTGGCTCATTCTGCAAAGAGGCAAACGTCACTCGTTCTACGTTTTTACAAGTTGCTTGGGCTATCGCATTATCCCAGCATTTGAGCAAGATGAAAAATGACGTCTGCTTTGGTTATATGTCTTCAGGTCGAGATGTACCTATAGATAATGTACATGCAATAATTGGGCCGATGGTAAACCTGCTGGTGGGGCGAATCAACCTCACAAAATGCATTGCAGAGACTCTATCAGCAGCCAACCAAGATAATATCAATCATTTCAAACATCAGCACGTGCCGCTAGTAGAGGTACAACGAGATCTTAATTTGAAGGGCGAACGGCTGTTCAATACTGCAATGACACTCCGCGAATCGCACGAGTATGAAGATGATATAAGCCAGAACATCCGGTTTTCCGCCATACAGGGTGCCGATCCCCACGAAGTAAGTATATATCAAACCATCTTATAGTTTTTTCATGGCGCTAATATCTCCTCTTTAAGTTTACAATGTTAGTTGCCGTGACCGTCAGCAAAGACGATACCGATGTCACACTCAGTTATCGTCGCGACCTCGTCGAACCTCATCGTGCTCTTGCTATTGCAGATAGCTTTTGCAAAGCGATGGAATATGTAATAGATTGTGGCAAAAGCTCAACACGAGCAGTACCTGTTTTCGATGACTTCTTCCAATACAGAACTGGCGTCGACATGATGCAAGCAGAGACATTTTGGGTGAAACATTTGGCTAATGTAGACCTCGTCGATTTTCCAACATCTCGTTTCGCGACATCCAAACTGGAATCCGAGAAGAAGACAACTTCACTATCCACCGATATATTTAAACTAGCAGGTGAAAGCACCGCCACAAAAATACTTATATGGACTTCATGGGCACTTGTTGTTCATTCTTATACACAGTCGAAAGATGTAGTCTTTGGCACACCGTCAGATGGGCAACCTATCTCATATCTCCCTGTGCGTGTTGCAGTTTCAAAAGATCTTACATTGCTACAGCTACTCCATAACGTGGAGGAAATACAGAGAACGATGAAACCTTTCTCTAAAACAGGATCAGACTGGATTAAACTTATCAGCGAGGAAACTAAACAAGCTTGTGACTTCCAATCCGTCATTGCGTCCGTTGAGCAGCAAAACGAAATCATCGAAGCCAGCTTGTTGGGAGATAAACAATGTCATATTTCAATAATCTTCGAAGTTTCCAATGGCAATTTGCAGGTATTTTTCAACTTTGACTCGACAATGTTTGATGATACTCAATCCCAACGGATTGTCTGGCAGTTTGAACACTGCTTTCAGTTGGTATTCCACCATGAGCGCCAAAGCCAGTTCTTGGGAATCAATCAGGTGTCCCTGATTAATGACAAAGACTTGCGGGATATACGAGCCTGGAACGAAGTTGTACCTCAATCCTACCCAACCTGCATTCCTAACCTCTTGGCATCCATATTCAAAATCCATGCAAGAAAGCCAGCAGTTTCCGCTTGGGATGGCGAATTAACATACAGCCAGCTCGATCACTTTTCAAAGAGACTCTCTCTCCACCTAATGAAGATGGGTGTAAAGTCAGGCGTGATCGTGCCACTCTGCTTTGAGAAATCAATGTGGATGCCTGTTGCTATGCTCGCGGTAATGAGAGCTGGTGGTTCATCGGTGGCAATAGACACAAATCAACCAGTGCAGAGACTGGAGACAATGATTAATGAAATAAAGGCAAGAACGAAACTGATACTTACCTCCAAAGCCAACGAGGAACTAGCTTGTCAACTTGCTGGTGAAGGCATCACTGTGGTGATTGCCCAAAACACTATTGATTCGGATGGAATAGACTTCGATGATATCTCGAACATGTCTGAAGTAAAAATACATCCCTCTACCCCTCTTTGTATTGTTTTTACCTCAGGAAGCACAGGGAAACCTAAAGCATCAATACTTTCTCACCAGAATCTGGCGAGTGCAGTCCTTCATCAGTCGAGTTTCTTCGAATTCAAGCCCACAAGTCGAACACTTGACTTTGGATCATATGCATTCGATGTACCTTGGATGAATCTCATCTTCACTTTTTCTACAGGTGGTTGCCTCTGCATTGGTTCGTGGGATGAAATGCGAGATAATCTAGCAGCGTGCCTTAAAAGTTTCAAAGTCACCCATACATTGCTGACGCCATCACTTGCACGCTCACTTGACCCCTCAGCTTTATCTCAACTGGATGTATTGCTTCTTGGAGGTGAGCCCTTACGGGTAAGTGACAGACAGAGCTTTAAGAAAGCTGGCAAGGTCATCAATGTCTATGGGCCGTCGGAGTGTACCCCTTGCAGTACTGCAGGGGTCCTGGGGCCACTGGACGAAGGAAACCCAAGCATAGGGAAAGGGCGTGGTGTATGCACATGGATTGTCGATCCCGAGGATTGCCAACGGCTTCTGCCCATCGGTGCGACGGGAGAGCTGTGTTTAGAGGGTCCTTTGGTGGGACTAGGTTATCTTAACAATGTTGAACAAACGTCAGCGGTCTACATTGAGGATCCCCACTGGCTTTGCGAAGATAAAACAGAAATCTCAAGCAGATCTGGCCGGATCTACAAGACTGGAGATCTCGTACGATACAACCAGGACGGCTCGCTTGAATATATCGGTCGAAAGGATGCACAAGTTAAACTTCGAGGGCAGCGAGTGGAATTGACGGAAGTAGAGCATCACATCCGAAAACTCTTCTCTGAGGATGTTCAAGTCGTGGCAGAAGTAATAACTCCACGAAATGGCACTACTCCCATTCTCTTAGCTTTTATTGGTGGTACTGTCAACGACCTTGACAGTTCAAAAATAAACCAAGAGCTGTCCTTATCAATACCGTCCTATATGATTCCAACGGCTTATCTTACTGTCGATGAGATACCAATGACGGCTACTGGAAAGACAGATCGGAAGCAGCTACGGGTTACGGCAAGCTCGTTATCCCGAGAAGATATAGCAATTATTGCTGTTCGAGACCAGTCTCATCAAAAGAAACAGCCTACTACTTTAACAGAACAAAGGCTGCAAGCACTTTGGGCTTCTGTGCTTGGAATTGAGTTTGCTGCGGAGATTAGCATCACTGACAGCTTTCTTCAAATTGGAGGTGACTCAATTTTGGCGATGAAACTAGTCGGTGAGGCACGGGAACAAGGCCTCACACTCTCCGTAGCCAATATTTTCACTTATCCTCGCCTCCAAGATTTGGCTAAGCTAGCAGAGAAACCCGAACCCCAGATAACGATTGAAGGTGTGATGCCATTCTCACTTCTGCTTTCAGACCTCAGCGACGACGAGATAAAGAATCATGTTTCCGTTTTATGTGGCATTGAAAATAACAAAATCGAGGATGTTCTCCCATGTACGCCATTGCAAGAAGGGTTGCTGGCAATGACCCAAAAGCGCCCGGGAGAGAACGTATATATTTCCCACAACCGATTTGTTTTGAAAGCCGGTATTGATCTTTCTGTGTTTAAACAAGCCTGCGAAAGTGTTTTCAAGAACAATACAATTCTCCGAACCCGCATAGTCGACCTACCTGGATATGGTCTAGTTCAAGTGGTTGTCGACGAGGAACTCCAGTGGTCGGGTCCCGCACATCAGGAACCAATGGGTCTCGGCGTAAGATTGAGCAAGTTCCACATCGAAACAGACAATGGGCCTACCATAACATTCTCATGGAGCATACATCACGCCCTTTATGACGGCTGGTCTATGCCGCTAATGTTTGAACAGCTTGAGAGAGCCTATAGAGGCATGGAGACTCCCCACCAACCCCATGCGTTCCAACAATTTCTCCGTCATGTTCAGCAAATCGATAAGAAACTGTCTGAAAGCTTCTGGAAGGCGCATTTTGAAAATTCTGAGGCCGTCACCTTCCCAAAATTGCCATCTCCCAACCATGTACCCACAGCTGACAAGGCGCTTGAACATCTAATAAGTGGGCTGAACTGGCCCCAGATCGATATCACTGCGGCAACAATCATTCGAACGGCATGGGCTCTCCTTCAATCATTGTATACTTCTTCGAACGATGTAGTATTTGGCATCACCGTGACAGGCCGTCAGGCACCTGTTCCCGGAATTGAGCACATAGTCGGACCAACGATAGCTACAATCCCTGTCAGAGTTGCTTTTAGAAGGAACCAGACAGTTGCAAAACTGCTGGGGAGCATACAACAACATTCCATAGAATCTATTCAGTTCGAACAAGTTGGTATACAAGAGATTCGCAAAGTCAGTCCTGAAGCTAAGCATGCTTGTGGGTTTCAAACCCTGCTCGTCATACAGCCAGCGGACTCTGGCCAGACCCCCGACAGCTCTATATTCCAAGCGGACAAGTCACAAGTCAACGGCAAAGGGTGGCTTGATGGTTTTGCAACATACGGACTGATGTTAGTTTGCAGTCTTCAACGCAATGGTGTCAATATTAGCATCAACTTCGATTCGGCTTTAATAAGCAGCCGTCAAGTCCAGAGAATTGGTGAGCAGTTCGAACACCTCCTCAGAGTCATTTGTCAGGAATCTCAACACTCTCGTGACATTGGAACCATAGACTTTTCAAGCAGTGCCGATTTAAAAGATGTGTGGCTGTGGAACAATTCAGTTCCTCAGTCGGTCGATGGAACTTGTCTACACGACTTAATCACAAGAAATGCCTTGGCAAGGCCAGAATCACTAGCTATTGATGCCTGGGATGGAAAATTGACATACACAGAACTCGACCAACGAGCCACCGATCTTGCTGTTCATCTCACTCATTTAGGTGCTGGACCAAATACTATTATTCCACTATGCTTTGAGAAATCCATGTGGACCCCTGTGGCAGTGCTGGGCGTTATGAAAGCAGGCGGCGCTTCGGTATTTCTCGACGCCAATCTACCCACGGAGCGTCTTCACAGCATGATTCGACAAATCAGTCCAAAGATCATTCTCACGTCTAAAATTAACAAGAAGCTTGCTTCTAGACTTGCAGAATTGGACACAGTAGTCCGAGTTGTTGACGAGTATCTTGACATCCCGCCACCTAGAAAGGTCGAAAACCCCGCTATTCTGGTGCAGCCAGTCCGACCATCTGATCTTCTGTATGTTGTATTCACATCAGGTAGTACTGGAATTCCTAAGGGAGTTATGATCACGCACCAAAATTTTGTCGCTGCTTTGAAATATCAAGCTTCCACTCTTGGCTTTCATCCAAATCAACGAGTGCTCGATTTTACCTCATACACTTTCGACATGTCCTGGTTCAACTATCTATTTACTCTTGGCTCTGGTGCCTGTCTCTGTATTCCATCACCAGAAGAGATACTCAATAACTTGAGTTCGTCAGACTATATCCAGCGTAATCGAGTTACATATGCACAGTTTACACCTTCACTTGTTCGTGCTCTGGACCCAGAAGTGCTCAAGGGTCTTGAAACTGTTCTCCTCATCGGAGAGGCCCCGTCTGAATCTGATGCCAGGCGTCTACCTGGAGTAAGGGTGATCAACGCGTATGGACCAGCGGAATGCACCCCATGCAGCACAGCAGCAGCCTTGATCCCCGGACAAGAAGTGTCTATTGGTACCGCTATGGGTCACTGTGCCTGGATTGTTGATCCCGAGAATTATAATAATCTCATGCCGGTCGGGATAGAAGGTGAACTTCTCTTAGAAGGTCCTCTTGTTGGCACTGGTTATTTGAACGAACCCGAGAAAACGGCAGCCTCTTTTATCAAGGCTCCGATTTGGCTATTGAGAGGTGGGCCAAATAGTTCTTCAGGTCGCGCTGGGCGACTGTATAAGACTGGCGATCTTGCTCGTTTTAACTCAGATGGAACGCTGACCTATGTCGGCCGCAAAGACTCGCAAGTCAAGATCCGTGGCCAGCGCGTTGAACTTGCAGACGTGGAGTATCATGTGAAAACGGCTCTTGCTAACACGAAGTCTTTCGACGTGGTTACAGAGCTCATCACGCCATTACATAGCGAGAATCCAGTTCTTGTCTCATTCGTCAGTATACAGAATGCAGCTTTGAAGGAAGATGAATTCAATGCAGAGGTTACTAGATTGACATTCGACTTGGATACACAGTTGGCAAATTTGATCCCGTCATACATGATACCTACTGCCTTTATTCCATGCAGACATATTCCTATGACCTCAACTGGCAAAACGGACAGAAGGCGTCTCAGGGAAATGGGGTAGTTCAATGACATTAGAAGTTCTGGCATCCGTCCAGCCTCGACACAAGATTTATCAGCCTCCTACAACTGTCGGTGAAATTCAACTTCAGAAACTGTGGTCCTCTGTTCTTGGGATCGATGTTACATTAATCAGCGCAGATGATAGCTTCCTTCGTCTCGGCGGCGACTCGATACAAGCCATGCGCCTAGTGGCATCGGCCAGGAAGGAAGGCCTCTTGCTCACTGTGGCAGAGGTATTCCGACATCCACAGTTGAACGACCAAGCAAGACTCATCAAGTTGCATGATGACTATTCAATGGATTCGATACAGCCATTTAGCTTATTACACAGCTTTGACAGTACAATGGCCCGAGAACAAGCAGCATCGCTATGCAGAGTTGAAATGAGTGAAATTGAAGACATATTCCCTTGCTCACCACTGCAACAAGGGCTGCTAGCTATGACAGAAAGACGGTCTGGAGACTACGTGTCGCAAAATGAGTTCATATTATTCCCAGGTGTGGACTTGGACAGGTTCAAGAACGCATGCCAGCAAGTCGTTGAGATACACTCGATACTACGAACTAGAATAGTGGATTTACCAGGACAAGGGCTCGTACAAGTTGTGCTCAGAAAAAGATCATTATGGATGCAAAATGAACAGGAAACCACCTCTATATCTGAGCAAGCCTGTTTAATGGGTCTTGGAACGGAATTAAGCACATTCCAAATCTTTGTCACCCAAGACGGTGAGAATCAAGAGCCAACTGGACGATTCTTATTGGAGCTTCATCATTCCATATACGACGGATGGTCATTTCCAATAATCCTAAGCGACATTAAAAAGGTGTACCACGAAGAGCAAATTTCTCGACCTGTGCCATTCCAAGGATTCATCAAGTATATTGGAACTTTTGACCAAACTTCAGCACAATCATTTTGGGCAGAATACTTCAAAGGCTCTTCGGCGTCTATTTTCCCTATTGTTTCGAGAGCTTATACACCCACGCGCGAAACCAATCCATCAGCCACTCGGTACGCAGCCTAGTTTGGCCACAGGCGTTGGGCATCACACCGACTACTGTCATTCGCGCAGCATGGGCATTGCTGCAAGCATCCTATACAAGATCCAAAGATGTCTTGTTTGGCGCCACCGTGACCGGCAGACAGGCTGATGTGCCCGGAATAGAGCAGATGACGGGGCCAACTATCGCTACTGTACCAATAAGGGTAGTTTTAGACTCCTGTGTGTATTTGGAGGAATTTTTACATCAAATACAGCGCCAAACAATCGAGTCTATTGCCTATGAGCAGATGGGTCTTCAAGAAATTCGCAAAGTGAGCCCAGAAGCTGAACATGGCTGCGCTTTCCAAACCTTGCTTATCATCCAACCCGCACCGAACAATGATTCCGATGACTCGTCCAAGGACTTTGCATCGGTGAACGAAACCAAGAGTAGAGGCTGGATGGACGGTTTCGCTACCTATGGCTTGATGTTAGTTTGCGAGTTTGGCATAGCAGGACTGTCCATCAATTTCTGTTTTGATTCAATGGTTATTGAGAGATCTCAGGTTGAGAGAATAGCGGCGCAATTTGAGCACTTACTGCGAGCCATCTGTGCCGAGGGCCAACGATACACTCTAGTTGAAAAAATGGACGTCGCTTGTGCGCAGGACCTCAACGACATCCTGGCCTGGAACTCAGAAGTGCCCAAGCCGATTGAGAAATGTGTTCATGAGATTATTTTAGAGACAGTCAATCGACAGCCCAGCAGCCCTGCTGTTTCTGCTTGGGATGGCAACCTTACATACCATGAGCTGGATATCCTATCGACCAGACTGTCGGATCGGCTGATAGACCTGGGGGTATCTGCAAATGCGATCATTCCAGTCTGCTTTGAAAAGTCAATGTGGACCCCTGTAGCTATCTTGGGCATTATGAAAGCTGGCGGGGCATCAGTTCTATTAGACACGAGCTCAAGTCAGCCTGAAGAGAGATTGCGTGCGATTATAAACCAAACTCAGCCCAGCATCATCCTCTCTTCTGCCCGCAATGGAGAACTAGCATCTCGACTAGTTCAAGGTAGACCTATCACGATAGGTACACTTGATGCTAACGGACTCAGTCTCGACGAAATGTCGCATATCCGCAGCAAACCCAAGACTTCGAGAATAAAAGTAAACCCATCCAGTCTTCTCTATGTAGTTTTCACATCGGGTAGCACTGGCACTCCGAAGGGTGTGATGATATCCCATCAAAACTTTGCCTCAGCTACGGAGTATCAGAGCCAAGTTGTTCGGCTGGATTCCACTAGCCGAGTGCTGGATTTTACTTCGTACGCTTTCGACATGTCCTGGTTCAATTATTTATTCACACTACAGATGGGAGCGTGTTTGTGCATCCCATCGCCACATGAGATACGCGATAACCCTGTTGATTATATCCGAAAGTCCAGAGTCTCATATGCCCAGTTTACTCCTTCACTTGTCCGTGGATTAGATACCGAGGCTCTAAATCAGCTAAAGACTGTCTTGCTTATCGGAGAGGCAGCTACCGCGTCAGACGCACGTCGGCTTGCCAACGTGGATACCGTCATAAATTCTTATGGACCAGCAGAATGTACACCATGCAGTACCTCAGCCATTCTACATCCAGACGCTAGCGTGCCTTCTATTGGAAAAGCCATGGGGCACTGCACATGGATCGTCAATCTTGAGGACGAGAGCCGACTAGCTCCAGTTGGTGTAGAAGGAGAATTATGGCTAGAAGGTCCTCTTGTTGGTCAAGGATATCTAAACGATGCTGAGAAGACAGCGGCTGCCTTTGTTATTGACCCTCCTTGGCTTGTGAAAATTGGCAGGACCGGTCGCCTTTACAAGACTGGAGATATAGTTCGGTATAACCAAGACGGCTCATTGGTCTACATCGGTCGCAAGGATGCTCAGGTCAAGATTGCGGGTCAGCGAGTTGAGCTTGCTGAAATTGAGTATCACGTCAAAAAGTTTCTCTCTGTTGTACAGCCAAACGCCACTATACGAGTTCTTTCTGAGATAGTGATGCCAAAGGATGGAGGGAGGCCAACCTTGGTTGCTTTCATCAACATTTCCATGATTGACGACGGCGCGGAGAGTATGGCAACCAGTGTAAGAGCCTTGACTTCTGGAATAGATGGCGATCTAGCAGATATTGTACCGTCTTATATGATCCCTTCAGCTTTCATTGCCATCGAAAGTATTCCAATGACTGCTACGGGGAAGGCCGACAGAAAGCGACTCCGGGAGATTGGAGGTTCATATACTCTGGAAGAATTAACCGTCTTTTCCGCACACCGCCACGGTTACAAGTTTAAGACACGGCCGTCAACCGATTCAGAACACATTTTGCAACAATTATGGGCATCCGTCTTAGATATTGATGCCGTCACCATTGACGTTTCTGATAACTTCCTTCGAATTGGCGGTGATTCTATTCAGGCAATGCGACTTGTCGCTTCTGCTAGAGAGCAAGGATTGAGGCTCTCCGTTGCTGATGTCTTCAATCACCCTCGACTCAGTGAACTTGCATCTGCACTAGAGGCTCAATGCAAGTTTGGTGAAGACCCATCTGTAGCTCCGTACACTATACTACGAAATCTTAACAACACCAGTATTGAGGAGATCCGTGAACAAGCAGCAGCCCTCTGTAACTTGCTCCCAAGTCAGATAGAAGATGTCTATCCTTGCACGCCATTGCAAGAGGGCTTATTGGCTATGACTGAGAGGCAAACTGGCGACTATATATTACGAAATAACTATATCCTACAACCTGAAACAGATATCGAAACACTCCAAAGGGCTTGCGAAGAATTGGTCTCATCCAATCCCATTCTGCGGACTCGTATAGTTGACATACATGGAGAAGGACTTTTTCAAGTTGTTGTTGACGAGAAGGCACACTGGAACTCTCAACTCCTCAGCCCTCGAATTATGACGCTTGGTACACCATTGAACAGATTTGACTTTATTTTGGATGAGAAGAACTCTCAATTTATTTGGGAGATCCATCATGCTCTTTATGATGGATGGTCTCTGTCTGCCTTGTTTAATCAGCTCCAACGAGCGTACAAAGGAGAGGAAGTCCCTCAGTCAACTCCCTTTAAAAATTTCATCAGCCACATCCAATCAAAAGACAATGAAACGGTGCTTTCCTACTGGCGAAATGAGTTTGCTGAATCTGACACAAAAACATTCCCAGTCTCTCCTTCTCCATCATATATCCCAATAATCGACCAGCTGCTGGAGTACAATATTTCCAGTCTGACATGGCCTCGAACTGGAATCACTCCATCAACCGCAATTCGAACAGCATGGTCTCTCATCCAGTCTTCTCAGACGGGTTCAAGCGACATTACTTTTGGTATCACTCTTGCGGGACGACAAGCCCCCGTGCCAGGTATTGAGAACATAGTTGGCCCAACAATTTCCACAGTTCCCATTCGAGTAGTGCTGGATTCTGATGATACTCTGATGGATCTTGAGTCCAAATTGCAGCAGCAGACATTGGATATGGTCCCATTCGAACAGATCGGCATTCAAGCTATCAGCAAAATCAGTGATGAAGCTGCTCAAGGTTGTGGCTTCCAGACACGCGTTGACATACAACCATTGACCGAGAACGATGTTGATGGGGAGAGTGATATTTTCCAATCTATGGAGCTGAGTGAGGAAGATATTATCAGGTCACAAACGAACACAAATACATATGGTTCGACGTACGGGCTGACACTAATTTGTCACCTCCGACAAAGGGGTGTAGATTTGAACATCAGCTTTGACTCGGCTCTGATAAGCTTGGACTCAATGAAGCTGTTAATCCGACAGTTTGAAGATACTTTGCGAATTGTATGTAATGAGGACCAACTACTCACTAAGTTAGTGGATATTCAGCACGTCGCTCCACGACGAGACGTACAAGAAGTTTGGACTTGGAATGCCGCGGTTCCTGAACCAGTCGATGCTTTAGTACATGACCTCATTACCAAGACTGCAAAAATGCAGCCCAACGCCATCTCAGTGTGCGCCTGGGATGGGCAGCTTACTTACGAAGAATTGGATAACCTGTCTTCGCAATTAGCCGTTCGGTTAAAATGTCTTGGTGTGTGTCCGGGGACTTTTGTTTCACTTCTGTTCGAAAAGTCAGTATGGGCGCCTGTAGCAATGCTTGGAGTGATGAAGGCTGGTGCTGCCTTTGTTGCAATGGATCCAAAACAGCCCCAAGCGAGACTGCAGGCAATCATCGATCAAATCCAGTATGAGATGGTTTTTATATTAGCTTCTTCTTGTCATGGGAAATTTGCCACGAAGTTCAACACGGATGCCATTGTCGCGACATTGAATGAAGACGGCTTACACGGTACAGGTCTAGACTTTGATCAGCTCAAAACTGAAGGGCCTGCTAAATCTATGAAATCTAAAGCGTCGGACTTGTTGTATGTTGTATTCACATCTGGAACAACTGGAACACCAAAAGGAGTCAAGCTTTCGCATCAAAACCTTGCTAGCGCTTTGAAGCATCAGACAAAGTTATTTGGTTTCAATACGACCAGTCGAGTGCTCGATTTTTCATCCTACTCGTTCGACATGGCATGGTTCACTTTCATTTTCACTCTGGTCGCTGGCGGGTGTCTTTGCATTAGGTCCGAAGAAGAGTTGAGGAACGATCTTACTGGCTGCATTACACGATACCGAGTCAACCATGCTAATCTTACGCCGTCAGTTACTCGACTCCTACTGGACTCAGAAACCTTGTCTCAGCTTCAAGTCTTGCTTCACGGTGGAGAACCGACTCTTCCGTCCGATCTCCCACGTCTAGATGCAGTGGGAAAGTTTATCAACGCATATGGGCCTGCCGAGTGTACACCGTTCACCACAGGCGCATACATACCACACCCATCAATAACAGGCACTCCGAACATTGGAACAGGCCTTGGTGTTTGCACATGGATTGTTACTGAAGATGGCAGCCAATTAGCACCCATTGGTGTTGAAGGTGAGCTCTGGCTGGAGGGTCCTCTTGTGGGCCAAGGGTACCTTGGCGATGTTGAAACGACCGAAGCTGCTTTTGTTACCGATCCGCCGTGGCTATTGCGAGGCGCACCAGACGTCCCAGGCAGAAAGGGTCAGTTGTACAAAACGGGGGATCTCGTTCGGTACACCCCAGATGGCCAACTGGTGCCTGTGGGACGCAAAGATGCGCAAGTGAAGATCCGCGGCCAAAGAGTTGAACTTTCAGAGGTCGAATTTCAGGTCTCAAAACTGCTAAAACCGGCTTTCGACCAATTCGAGATACAGATTCTGGCAGACGTCGTTACCCCTAGAGACAGCACAACTGCAGCTTTGGTAGTCTTTATTAGCATTGCATTGCTGTCGGATCATTCAGATAGTACGAACGACATCCTAGCAACCACTGTGGCGAGTATGACTTCCGGGTTATTTGAAAACCTGTCAGATGCTGTGCCAACATATATGATTCCATCTGCGTTTATTCCCGTTTCAAGCATTCCTCTGACGACAAACGGAAAGGTGGACAGGAAGCAGCTTCGGCAATATGGCTGTTCTCTAGCCCAAAAAGACATGTTGGCCCTTCTAGGGCGAAAGAGTGATAAAGATAGTCGGCCACTGACAAGATCAGAGACTTCATTGCAACAATTATGGGCATTAGTACTCAATTCGGAGGCAGATGCTATTAATGTTGACGATAATTTTCTTCGTGTAGGCGGTGACTCCATCCAAGCAATGCGCTTGGTTGCAGCTGCAAGAAATCAGGGTTACTCGATTACCGTCGCTGATGTCTTCAGGACACCAAAGTTAGAAGACTTGGCTCGGTTGCTAGACAACAGCAAACCTACTAACGTAGTCGAAGTTCTCGCACCCTTTTCCCTCATCACTGACGTTTCCGATCGAGATAACTTCCTCGAAGCCATGCAGCACCATCTATATCCAGAAATATACCATATCGAAGACATTTATCCTGTTACAAATGTTCAAGCAAACTACATCGATGCTGGACAGGACGGAGCCGGCGCTTGTGTTATTCTATCTCTTGATCTCCCTGGTGAAATAGACATTTTAGCATTGAGGGCAGCTTGCGCAGGAATTTGGCACAGCCATGAGATTCTGCGAGCAGCCTTTGTGAGACACAACGACAAATACTGGCACATCATCCCTTCATCGAACTATCCCCCTCCCATTTCCGAGCTGAAGGCAACCGAGGACATCCAAATAGTCGCGAAGCGCATATTTATGGGTGAGCTTTCAGTGAGCTTGCAACTAGGCATTCCATACACAAAATTCATCATCATATACTCAGCGAGGGTTGTAAAACTTGCCATTAGACTAAGCCACGCACAATACGATGGTATCAGTTTTGATCCGCTATTAGAGGGTCTCTCCCGTCAGCTGAATGGCGAAAAGTTGCAGTCAGCACCGCAATTCTCTTCTTATTTGCAATACGCGCGGCAACAAGAAGATGCGTCATTTCAGTACTGGAGAGAGCTTCTCCACGATTCTCATCCTCTGGTCCTACCTATTAAAAGCGATGCCTTACCCTCTGATTCAAAGGAACATGCCACACCGGCGAATATAGAATTGTTGCCATCAAGTCGACTGCCAAGAATGACGAATGCAATTCAACTTGCGATGGCATACAGTTCAGCCATTTTCAAAGCCACTGGATTGCAGTACGTAATCGAATTTCTCCAACACTGTCAATCAATTAGATATGCTACAGCGTATACATCAGCCATGAGCAAAGCTGTAGGACTCCACTACTGCGCAGCACTTTTCCAGAGATCAATACCTTGGTCATTTCCAGAAGATATGGCTTCTCCACCCTTACCAGGGGAGGAAGCTGTAGTTCTTAAGAAAACTATTGCGTCGCCAATGCCAAGGCCGGCGATAACACAGGCATCACAGTTTATCGCCGCATGTGCGCATGCAATTAGACAGATCACAGGTTCAACTGATGTTATTTTCGGTCTTACAGTCTCTGGACGTGCAGCAGTAAACCCTTCTTTAGAGAGGATAATTGGCCCATGCCTACATATCGTACCCATCCGAGTCAGAATCGAGCAAGGGATGCCATTTGAGCAGATACTGAGTCAGGTGCAGCGTCAGCGCTCTGATGGCATGAGCCATGAAACAGCAACATTTTCCAGCATTATTGATAAATGTACTGATTGGTCTACAAGTACACCAGGGCTCCGCTGCATAGTCCAGTTTCAAGATATAGATGAAAACCCAGTGGTGACTCTCAATCACACTGAGGTACAGTTGGGGATGTTTACATCTGGGGAAATGAATGCTCAATTAAACCAATCGGCGGACGTATTCATATTTGCGAAGCCCATTGGCGGTTATTGGCATATAGATTTTTCGAGTAGAGAGCACTTGATTGACTCTGCTCAAGCTTCGGAAATGTTGGATGACATGGCTTCAGTTTTATCCGGCGTTTAAGTTATTCACTGATGGCAATATTTCCTTTATCTTTCTTGTTAGCATATAAAATCCACAGTTTTTAAATTATTCTTTTATTTATAATTAGCCTCCTCTTATACAACATGTGTTGTAGTGTTAAAAAAATATAAGTAAATACGTTTCTCCTTTTATAATCTTTTAACTAAAGATATTAAATTGCAATAGTGTAGATATATTAACTAATTATAGTAATAACTACGAAGTATTATAACCTTTTACTATCTAGTATTATAACACTATCTATAATAGCTAAAATGTATTAAACTTATACTGAGGCTAGGCCTCCCTCCCCCTGAGTCATGATGCCAAGCTGTGTAAGTCTTCAGCTGTTGTTGTGTATCCATGCAACCTGCCTAGCTCTTGCATCATTGAGGGAGTTATTAATTCTCATTTTCCGGCACCTGACTGGAGAGAAAGGGTCAATATTATACCCAACGCTCAAATAGAAGGCATTATATCCAACATGTCTGCTGATGTACAGCCTCCAATTGTCTCTCCATTAAAGCATTACTATGAAGTATTTCGTACAACTTTGGAGTGGTATCAGGGTTTCTGGAGGAGTCGGTCCAAGATTATAGCTGTCAACATCTCACACGGCACCATAGGTGAAAGTTACTGCATTCATGACGGAACGGCTATTGATGAGAAAGGGGCATTGGTTGAGAACCTCAAGCTGAGAGAACGATACTTCCATGATCGAGTCAGAATTGATCTTCATCATTTATTTGAAAGAGAAATGCCCAAACTTGCACTTGTTGGCACTATCCGCTCCTATGATGGAAGAGAGGACGACACTCCCTTCAAATGGTGTCCAATGAGTGGGCATCCGATACCATGCGGTCCTTTATACGATTTTCACAAATCCATGGCCGAAGTAGTGTGCCATCACGGAAAATACAAATTCAAGTTGTATATATCTGATCAAACGCTGAAGTGTGTTGAGCAAGAGGTTTGGTATAGACATGGGCAGAAGAGAGACAGCTCATGGGATAACCCCTCTGCTAACCTCGATACAAACAAATACTAGTCAGATACACTTGACCCATTTCCGTCTAATCATAGTATTCTTTCCTTCTATTTTTATTGTGGCCCGCTACCCAATCACACAGAGCAACTCAGTTGATGTGTCAATGATCTCGGGTTTTTTTATAAGCTCACAATGCATGTTGGGGGCTTAGTGGCTAATGTGGCATCAAAGCGCATCACCTTTTGGACGAGACTGTGCATGCCCATATGGTTGAAGAGGGCGTTGCAAAAGGTGCTTACCTAACATCAGCAATTCAATTTCATTCCATATAAATTTACAGATGTTGAATTACTAGATATACGTCAATTCTCTAGTTAAATGCGCTATTTGTTGGACTTGCTGCTGTGGATGGGGATGCTACAAAAACGAACTCGTCAGCTAATGCGATATTGTCCACAACTATGTATAGGCGGACACATGGAATGACAGAAATAACAACTTATTTGACGAGCCACAATACTAATAAGCCTAGCCCCGATGGCCGGTGGCTGTCTTAAAGGAAAAACGAGAGCCCTATCAATGGCGGCCAGGTACCGCGATGGTATATATATATATATATATATATATATATATAATAGTGCAACTAAGGGGCCACGCATTTTATATAATAACATATAAAAAGGGTAATACTAGTTAACTTATCTAAATTCTATAGTAATTCTAAAAGAGTTAAAGGTAGGTACCTCTATCTCTAATTCTACTTCTATCTATTATTAGACTCGAGCTTTAGCTTGGGTTATCCTTAGAATAGGGAGCTTAAGTATGGACTACGCTTAGCTATAGTAAAAGGAGGAACTTACTCTCCTTATTTTAAAGAGTCTTCTTCTTTAAGTATATTAATAAGAGAATTAACAATTATCTGTAATATGCCCTAGGGCTAGTTTATTATATATCTCTATCTCTACCTCTATCTCTATATCCAGCTACCTTTTAAAGTAAAAGGGAAATAGAAATAAGGAAAGAAAGAGAAAAAGAAAAAGAAAATGAGAGCTTAATTAATTACTAAAACTCTTTATATAGATATATATATAGTTTAATAATAAGAAAGATAGTTCTTAGTAACTTTATATATAATAATAATATAGAATAGCCCTCCTGTAGTGAAACTATAGGTAAAGTAGCCAGTGAGACTATAGTGAAAGCTACTAGTACTAAGATAGAGAATGAGACTTGCTCTTAGAGATAGCGGTCTCTAGTTACATGAGTCTCTAGAAGTTAATATAAGTAATAATATTATAATAGCTAGAATAGTATATTCTTCTTTATTATTACTATTATTTCTTAAAATTAACTATTTAACATCTCTTTATTAAGTATATTATTATAATAACCTATTTAATTAAATGAAAATATATATTAAAATATTAATTAGAACTATTAATAATAACTAATAAGTCTGTGACTTTTGAGTTCCTATAAGTATAGTATTCTATTAGGCCTGCCCGATAGTTTGGTTGTGTATGTATTCTCTCTATCTTAGTACTTTCTTTATAATTTCTTTATAATTTCTTTATAATTTCTTTATAATTTCTTTATAATAGCTCTCTAGTAAAACTATAAAGATTTTACTTGAAGAATGAAAGGGAATTTTATATTATATTTAAATTGCTTAACTCTTTTTTAAGAGAGATATATTAAATATATTATTTATTCTTTTTATTAGAATTAATATTTCTTTATTAAATAAGAAGTTTCAAAGAGAAATATATTAATAATGCAAACCTTATATTATTATTAATACCTTCAAGTAATAGAGATATTATCTTTAAAACAAATTATAATGACTCTGCCAAGGTATACCAAGTTTATATCAGTTCATAACTCCCGGATGGGTAAACCAGAACTCGACACAGTCTTCATAGACAGGGTATGCAGCTAGAGAGATGTAATATATCATAAAATGCAACAATCGTGCAGGTCATTTGTGACGACTTGCGAAATAAAGTATCAGGTGGCTTATCTCGTCGACTGCGCCAAGGCTCCGGGTAGCTATCTATGCCCACTATTTGTGTAGCATAACTAACCCTACAGAGTATTGCCACCAATTAGTCCTTGATGGCTGATAAGATAGTAAATTCGGGCTACTTCTTAGCTCATACATATACATAGGGCACCTGAATTAATGTACTATTAACACACTAAATTTTGATTGGCAACAATGCCTGATTTATACAACCGAGGAGCCTTACCATAGTCAATGGGATCAAGAGTGGAGAGTAACCCTCCAATGACTACCTACACAGCAATGATTCAGTTCAAGTTAGCATAGCGGTGCACGGTTCATAAACGAGGCAAGGAGCCGGGGGCAGAAGTGCCACTATGTAGTTACCAAGCAAGGCAGCTGGTCGAGTGTCGTGCCCAAATTTATGGCGAACATTTAGGTACATCGTAAATGTATCAATGTGTAACAAACAGCTACCTAGGACCCACGCCATGAAACAGCTGTCTAAGCAACGCTTCTGAAAATGGAGCATGTTGTCTTCCAGGGGCATCCCCTTTCCTTTTCCCTCTGTTAAATGTAAAAGAATTGTAATAGCGAGCTTGTACATCCCTTTTTTGTTTGTGCACATAGAGCTCAAAATGTGGAGAGTGTCCACGTACTAGATACTTTGAGTTACGTCACGCCCCCATTAAAGTAATACTCCGGAACAATGCTTAACCATGTTCTACATAAATAATAGAGAGCAGCCCAGTAGTGGGCAAATGAACTCACTATGGAAGTAAAATTACGATTAGGAACCAAGACCAAACAATGTAGTAGACAAGATAACGAGACTTCGCAAGGTCTGACGTCATGACAAAACGCACCAAGGCAGTATGAAGTGTCGATTCTCAGCTACATGCCTTTATCTTACAGGAGTAACCATTTAGATAATTCCTGGAGGAAAACACTATGTCCGGAGTAGCCTGAATATTTAATGGGGCCTATTAGGCAGCAGAGGCAGCTAGAGCCCTTGAACCCGGCGGTCCCTGGACTGCCGTTTGGCGGCGAGGTAAATGAGCCGCCCATAACCTGCTCAAGTAGGAAATTGGACGTACTCTTTGTTGTTCTGGGACACGCGCTATCTACTTGTACGGGGTCCCCAGCACTCCTGTCGTGAACAATGCCACTGTAATTGGCTGGAAGCCACCGGGCGGAATAAATTGTTTGGTTTGGTTTGTACTCCATAATGCGGCTCTGGATCATGAGTCCCGCAGGCGACCCACAGTTTCTTGGACATTCTAAGACAATTGGATTAGATTCAATTGGTTGTATTTCTGAGACTAATAAATAGCTGCTTGCGGAAGATGTTGTGACCTAATTCGGATAACGACAGTCATTTCGTATCTTCCTTTGACCTTCGTATCCATGTCTCTGCGTAGATCAATTCCCGGATTGTAATATCTGGTACGACGTCGGCAGGATAGTCGAAGATATTCAAGACAAGTTTTCACGGCTAAGACTAGTGTCTCCCTGGACATGATGTCAACGTCGAGGAAGACCAACTTTGACTAGAATCCATCCATTTATTGTACTTCTTCAGACAATCAGGCGTGTTGTGTATATCTTGACAAATGTGGCTCTATTTAGAACTGCTTTTCCTTGACCATTAATAAAGCTATACACTTCTACTACGACTGGCCTTTGCACTTACCATCCCATTGACTATGTTAAGGCATTAAAGATGTACCGTGTAGGGATTACCATAAGTCATGACCCGCTATACTGGTGGTACATTACAATAGCTAGTTTATATACGAATTAGCAAGCACCTCTAAATTACTCTTCTATCAATGGCCAGGGATTAATATTCGCCAAACAAGGGTTTTTCTGATAAGACACAAACATTGGAGACAGTACATCTTTGATGCCTTAACGCGATCAATGGGATGTGCGTGTTGTTGATGCTTGTGGAGTCCCAGACGGGTTGATAGAGGAGAGCCGACATCTGTCCGCACTTGCAACTATAAAACAGGGCGCCTACCCCTCGATTCTGTCATTTTTTTTACTCATTCTGATTTTTCAAGTTAATTACTTTTATTAAACTTTGCAAAATTGTACAACCTCCATTGTCAACACATCTTTATCACCCGCAGCTGCCATGTACTCAATCAAAGCCATGCTCATTGTCCCCGCTTTTACGGCCACTGCGCTAGCCAGTCCACGTACCAGTGTGCTCCAAGTCCGCGGAGACACATCCCCGGAATGCTTCTGCCTCGCTGACGATAATTGCGTTGGTGAAAAAGTCTGCAGACCAGACTCAATATGCCGAACCGGTCATAAATGCGTCGACCCATAAGAATATATCGCGAAATTTAAGCCGAGGGATTACTTGCACTGTTTACATTATATCAGCTGGAATGAATGGTGCTATACCATGGTGGCAAAAGAAGTACTGAAGGGTAGCCATACTTCGACAAAAGCGTTGAATATCTAAGCGACAATGCTGTCACTATTTTCATCGTTTTTATGTTCTTTCACAAGACAACCCCCATGAATCATGTATTTAGAAATATAACCCTAGTACACTTGTTTTGGTGTACTTTCCGTGTCACTCTAGTTGCACCCTACCGCGTGTAGTTCGTAGTGAAGTTCTAGAAGCAGCCAACCCCCTTTGAAAGGATTTAATTCTCAATTGATCATCCTTCGTATCTCGTAGTCCCTAGCAGAAATTTGACTGATTATGGATCAGCTGGTGTTCATGTTTTTTCATGCCATATTTGTCAATGAGTGCTAGCGTCTTTCCACCAGGCTGCAGCAGTTTTTGAAGTGTTGTTATGCATGGTTTCACGGCAGCATAATAAACATTATTGGTAGAATTTCTAAACTGCAGGTCTTCAGTACCAAACACTACCTGGTCTAGTGTAAAGAACTCGCAGAATAGAGACCTACTCTTCTGACTGTCGCACCTGTCTGGGTTCTGCTCCGTGGGGCTAATGTATGTCAGGTCCAACTGGCTAACGCCGCTTAAGCCGACGTATAGTTAAATATGTTTTTGGGCGCCTATCCTTTAGAATTAGACTTCTAAGTTCAAGGCGAGGAGAAGAGTAAAAGCCCACCTTGCATTATGGTCGAGGTATCAAATTTTAGAGATTGTAGGAAGTTAAACTATTAGCATGTAATTTCCCACTGTACTTCAGCTCAAACTCAGCAAAACGAAAAAGGTTTTTTTCACTTGATAAAGCCACAATTGAGTGTTAGAATGTGTATTGAGTTGTTAATTTGACTGATCTGAAAGTAGACGTAGGCGTATTTATAATAA
This sequence comes from Calcarisporium arbuscula, assembly GCA_009828645.1. Lineage (NCBI taxonomy): Eukaryota > Fungi > Ascomycota > Sordariomycetes > Hypocreales > Calcarisporiaceae > Calcarisporium > Calcarisporium arbuscula. The sequence goes on from WBSA01000016.1 coordinate 725,317, forward strand.
GCAGAACTGTACGTAGGGAGGACGCCATTGCTATTGAAAGCATTCATGCCTAGTGACAATCATTTGTAAACCCCGGACTTTTGAATGCCTAGAATAGCCAGCCCCGTAACGAGGCCCTATGAAGTTGTCGCCATCACCAACTGGTAATGTAGTTTCGCTATCATGGCAACATCCTCCTTTATTACACCCACATGTCCTGGAGTGAAATCTCAAGCAAAGAGTACAATATATATCATATTTGGTAATTTACAAGATTAACCTATCTTACTGTAAATGTAACCCTAGTTAAAAGCCTTAATTTAGTAAGTATAGAGTCAAGGTGGGTAGGATTTTATTCTTGCCCTTGTAAACATGAGAACAAAGGAGCAGGAGCAGAGGGAAGCGAACTGACTGCGAGATAGAACCGGTACACAGTTATGCGATACCAAATAAATGTGAGAGCCAAAATATATAGGCTATACGCAGCTTGAACAAGGTTCATACTTATATTTACTATATTCTTTTAGATACTAGAGCAAGGTTACTACTAGTATACCTCCTTTTATTATTAATACAGGTACTAAGTATATGTTTATTTATACTATTAGATTGCTATGCAATTTAGCAATATAAATTAAGCTAGTATAATATATTTAGTTTACTTTTAATCTTTTAGTAAAAATTTACTTTATTTATCTTATAAAGTGTAATAGACTAGCCCTAGAGCATATTGTAGATAGGTATTAATTCTTATATTAATATACTTAAAGAAGAAGATTCTTTAAGATAATAGAAAATAAGTTCCCCCTTTACTATAGCTAAGCGTGGTCCATACTTAAGCTCCCTATTCTGAGGATAACCCGAGCTAAAGCTCGAGTCTATAACATAAAGAGATATTTATATAATAAGGACATTTAATAAGTAAACTAGAAGAATTAATCTCTCTATATAGTCTATTATATACTACAAGAGAAAATTAATATCTTAATCTAGAAATACTAAAATAGATATTAATATTTATTCTATAAATATAGAAATAACTGCATAGTAATTAATTAGATAATAATTAGATAATAATTAATGTAAGTATAAGTAAATAATATAATATATTAACTAGAAAAGGTATACTTTAAATTAATATTATTATTTATTTATTAAAATTAACTATTTAATATCTCTTTACTAAGTGTATTATTATAAAGCCCTATTGAATTAAATAAAACTATATATTATTATATTAATTAGAACTATATATAGTTCTCTTATTATAACTAATAAACCTATAACTCCTAAGTTCCTAAAAGTACAGTATTCTATTAAGCTTAACTAGTAGTTAAGTTATATATATATTCTCTTTATTATATTACTTATAAATTAATAAAACATTATAATTAATATAAAGTAAAATATATATTTAGCTAAGCTATAGCTAAATAATAGTAAGTAAGAGTTAATTATATTACTTAACTTATACTTAAGAAATTTTATCTCTCTATTATTATTAATATATATTAGAAGGTATAGGTCTGAGGCATAGACTAGGGAGTCTAGGGTAGACACCTTCTGCAAGGCAGGGAATATGCGCTATAACTAGCTCGTAGGTTATATAAGGGAAATCTTTCTTATAAAGAAATAAATAACCTTATAAAGGTAAAAATCTTTATAAAGAGAGATAAAATATAAGATATAAAGATATCAGGGAACCACAGGGGACTAATCTTATTCTAGTAATAGATATAGGATAGAAAAGTAAGTATATTAAAGTTGTTATATAAAACTATCCTAAGGGAAATAGGGCTCTATTTATACCTATCTAGCCCTTATTACAGCGGGTTATGCCCGCTGGAAGCTTTAGGTTATAGTGGATATCTTGTGCTGACATATTTGCCACAGTGGGTTATATAGGTCATATAACCACTATAGGATTCTTGCTATAGTGGAGCTTACAGGGGTCAGTGCCCGCTGGAAGCTTCTAATCACAGCAGTTAAACCACTATACTGGGTGCCTAAGGTTTAACACTACTTAATTATTATATAAGTTAGTCCTTGTCCTTCTACTATTACTAGGTACCCCTGTGTTTTTAAGGCTATCTTACTAGGAATCTCTACCTCAGGTACCTATAGCTTAATTACTCAGTTTAGCCCCTAATAGTAGCCTAAATTAAAATCTAGTCCTATAAATAAGATTTCTATTTATTTAATAATCTCTATATATATTCTATAGTAATAGATATTAATACTAAGATAGAGAATGAGAATTACTCTTAGAGATAGTAATCTTATATTATATAAGTTCCTAGAACTTAATATAAGTAGTAATACTATAATAGCTAGAATAGTATACTCTTCTTTATTATTATTATTATTTCTTAAAATTAACTATTTAATTTCTCTTTATTAAGTATATTATTATAATAACTTATTTAATTAAATAAAAATATATATTATTATATTAATTAGAACTATTAATATTCCCCTTATTATAACTTAAAAGTCTATAACTCTTGAGTTCTTATAAAGTATGGTATTCTGTTGGGCCTACCTAGTGGTTGGGTTATGTATATGTTCCCTCTATCTCAGTACTATATCTTTTATTCAGTCTTAAAGGGTTAAATAAGGGATGCTATACTAGGCTATAGTAAGTTATATAGATTGCCTTAATTTAATAGCTTGAATAGTATTTTAAATAGCTTCCTTAGTGTTAAACCTTAGGCACCCAGCATAGTGGTTTGACTACTGTGATTAGAAGCTTCCAGCGGGCACTGACCCCTGTAAGCTCCACTGTGGCAAGAATCTTATAGTGGTTATATGACCTATATAACCCACTGTGGCAAATATGTCAGCACAAGATATCCACTATAACCTAAAGCTTCCAGCGGGCATAACCCGCTGTAATAAGGGCTAGATAGGTATAAATAGAGCCCTATTTCCCTTAGGATAGTTTTATATAACAACTTTAATATACTTACTTTTCTATCCTATATCTATTACTAGAATAAGATTAGTCCCCTGTGGTTCCCTGATATCTTTATATCTTATATTTTATCTCTCTTTATAAAGATTTTTACCTTTATAAGGTTATTTATTTCTTTATAAGAAAGATTTCCCTTATATAACCTACGAGCTAGTTATAGCGCATATTCCCTGCCTTGCAGAAGGTGTCTACCCTAGACTCCCTAGTCTATGCCTCAGATATATACCTTTTAATACTTAGTATATCCTAGTATACTAATTTTAATAATATAATTATCTTTAAAATTAGATAAGAATTATATAAGAGAACGCGAGTTGAATATAATTATATTATTAATAATAAAGAGAAAGAAGGTGGCCGGAAAGTAGGTATAGCTAGAACTAGGGTAATCTAACTTCGATCTCCTTTTATAGATCTTCTTTTCTATATTTCTATTTATATCTCCTTAGTTTATGAGCTCTTAGTAAGCTTAGTAATTCTTATTAAGCTTATTAAGCTTATAAAGAACTATATTCTTAGTAATAGCTAAGGAGAGTAAGTTTTTACCTCTATAGCACTAGCTTCAGTGAGTTAGGCTTATTGTAGCGCTTTGGTCATAGTGATCTTAGGTACTGGGCCACAGTGGGCTTAGGTGCTAGGTTCAGTGCGTGTGGTAGCTATGGTGATCACAGCTATAACAACTACGCTGGGTGCCTATTGTTTAACAGAAAGAAATATAACTTACTATATTACTATCTTTTAAATTAAGTTTTAACTAAGTTAATTTAAATGTATTAGATAAATCTAATAAATAAGACATCTAGATACTAAGTAATAGTAGAATAATTAAATTAGAATAGTATACTGTAGAAAAAGAAATAGAAAAGTGTTTATATTTTTTAGTATTGTAGTAGTAATCTGGTTCTAGAAATCTACTGCTTTACTTTCTGAGAAAGCTCAACCCAGTTATTTTCCCCTGAAAATAGCTTCACATCCGGCTGGCAAACAGTGTTGGGCTTTGGCAGCTTGCCGTCAACGAAGTAGTCTCTAGCGGCCTGGTAGGTGCAAAGTGAAGATTGACGGAAAGAAGTGTGCTGCAGCGCAAATTAGCCTGACGGTCTGTGTTCGTGGTATATCGCAGTCGGAGAGAGTTGGAATTCACTTACCCCGAAACCGTTGTGTCGTAGAAGAGCACTCCCCTTGAGCGCCGAGTGGATAACCTGTGCGGAAGCGAAAGGCGTGATTGGATCATATGTATTTCCAATCACCAAAACGGGGTTCTTTGTCTTTACATTGAAGTTGCCACTGTAGTGCTCCTTGGCCTTCCACGGCCAGACATAGCATCTCGTAACGGCCTGGTCACCAACATCCGCAAAATAGCTCTTCTTATGACGAGCCTGCAAAAGAGGAAGGGCGTCTTCAAATGTCTTTGACCTGGCCTTGTAATCCCCACATCGGATTGCGTAGAGGGATTCACCGTCAAGCTCAGGCGGCGCCGTGGTCACAGCGGTGTAATATGCTGCCCAATCTACTGTGCTACCGCTAAGCAGATTCTGGATGATGGCGGCAGCTTCAGGCCAGGAGGCGGGGTCGTAGAGGATGTTGAATATGGCGGTCTTGAGGGTGCTGTAGTCGAGCACTTCGAGGCCGGGGATGGCGATGGGGTGGGTCTTGAGTTTCTCCAGGAAGGCGTAGATTTTGGATTTGAGGGCGGAGGCTGTCACCCCTTTGCCTAGGGGGCAGAGTGTAGGATTTTGGACGCAGCCAGTGACGAAGCCGTTGAAGAAGACTTCGTCAGTGTCATCGAAGAGTTGGACTTCGCTTTGAGGGGGTTAGCTGGATAATGTACGACGTATACTTGAGGGCAAGGTAATTCTCTGGGTTTGGCTTACCTGCCTGCAAAGTACTCGATGGGGTTGAGGACTCCGTCAATGATGATCTTGTCAATTTTATTAGGAAACATGGCTGCAAGGGTAGCTCCAAGGACGGTGCCATACGAGAAGCCTAATGCAGGTATCAGCTCATGAAAGGACATGAAGGAACGACATCATCCTACCCCAATACCGCAGCAAGCCATCCTCGTTCAACGCATCGACAATGCTCATGAAATCGCGTGCCACAAACAGAGTTCCTAGGAATTCAGCAGTAGTGGGTTTCTGCGCTTGGCAATTTGCGGCAAACATCTCCGAGTAGGCCCAGTTGAGGCCGACTGAGACATCGGACGAGTCGCCAGCAAGGGCAGGATAAAGGTTACTATCGGCAGCTCTTGCCGTGTTGTTTGCGTAGCATGAGAAGGGGAGGGTTTCGCCAGTGCCGCTAGAGTGCGCGAAGTTAGATTTCATCTTTTACAGGAGCAAGAATAAGATCTTACCGAGGGACTGGGTTGATCAAGTCAAAGTGTCCTCCAAGGATTCTGGGGAAAATAGTCAGCATGGCATCGTGTTGTAGGACTTGAACAGTGCAACTCACACCGAGAAAATCGGTCCGAGAGTCGCAAAGTCCGCTCGCCCTGAAGACCCAGGCCCTCCAAAGTTGACTAGAATAGTGCCCTTGAAGGGCCTTTTCGTAGCCGCGATCCTCACGAGCTCAAGGTTGACGGTGGCCTTGGAATAAGGCGATGTGTAGTCCAGCGGGACGGTGAGACCACCGCATGTAATGGGCAGTGTTGAATTGTAGTTGACAGCACAGTTACCCCATTTAATTCCAGACTTGCCTGTATTGGCTGCTGGTGAGGCATAGACGGCCCCGAGAGCGTTGAGCGTAGATAGGAGGAAGATGGAGGACAGCATCTTCTCGGTTGCCTTGGGTTAAAGATGGTGATGCACTATATGACGAGTACTGTGGGTGCAGAAGTCTCTAATTCTCAAAAGGATGCACATGACCCCGAGTATTTATAAATAAAAATTTAAAATCCCCGGACGATCTGCCGCTCGACAATCAACAATGCTAATCATCCGACCGCCTATCCACGTCAACGCCCGTCCCCATTTGACAGCCAAGACAGCCAGGATTAACAAAAGAGTGGCGCCAGTTATCGATGATTCCATGCGATTGTCCCACATAGGAAACCCATTAGTGCGGACGATGCTAAAGGCGGAATATCATGGAGCTAATGGTTGCCTCAATTGGGATATTCCAAAACTACCCCGGAAAATCCAAAATGCAGATCAGCAAAGCTCGCACTAACTTTAGCTCCATGCCAGCCAGACGGGATCCGTTAAACCAGGGGGAGGCGAGCAGCCGAGATTATCTAGACTCGTGAGGGGGGGGATGACGACGGCAATTGGGGACGAGTCGATGGGGAAAAGAAAATTCGTTAGCCATTAATATATGAGACTTTAGGTTAGATTGACTCTCTTGTGTCGCAGTCTAGGCACATTTTTTTTTTTTGACATGCCATCTCTGCTGCCACGTTGCGCAGCATGTCTTTTCATTCTGATGATTCTGTAACGCCTCATCACCCTACAGCCGATTTTCTTTGTGGCCGACAGACCGCATTCTCTGTGTCATGCTCACACCGACCCCACGGCCTTTTCAGTGGCGTTGAAACTTGCGCTACCTCCCCCGCCAGCTCAATTTCCCGCACGCTGTTTGAATCATAAAGGTAGATCCTTCATCCTCCCCGTCATAATTCGTCCAGACATAGGCAGAATACGCCACCAGGGAGTCCAACAAAGCGGCGCCACTAGCTTGAAAAAGAAGGTGATTCCCCGCATTTCCCTGCCTTTTGGGATGCAAGAGTCTGCGGAGTGACGATGGATTAGCCCACGGTGGAGCGTGTTGCATGGCACTGAGGTGAAGTGTTGGATGCCTGCTTGACCACTCGTACGCTCGTCAGGTGGTATGCCCGTCACTTGTCACTCGAGCGGGATTGATTGCTGGACCCATCTTGCGCTTGCTTTAGCTTGCGGGCATGCGGGAGCGATGGTCGCGCTCAGCAAGTCAAGATGTGAGGTGAGGCCATGGGATTTCCAGAGCGCGCCATGGTTAGCTTGGCTGGCTTGGTTGGACCCCAAGATCAAGATGAACCAGGCTGCGGGGAGGACGTGCATTATGGGTATATTACGTAAGGTAGGATTAACGGAACCTCGGCACGCAGGGGGTCGCTGGACAAGCCGTTCAACTTGGGATTAAGGTTACTGCCAACGTAATATGAAGCTTCATCCATTTGCTCTATGGACATATTATTGCCAGGGGACCAAGAGAAATCAACTCGTCGTCATCCCCTACTAATCACGTTTCAGCTGAACAATATATATCTTCCAAATATACAACAGCCCTTACTTCTACTTTTAAGAAATGATCAGGAGGGGTAGACAGCCCCAGCTAAGTGAATGACAAGTCCAGCTAACCCTCTTTAGGCTGCACTACCAGTCATTCATCGTGCCGTTTTGGACCAATACTTGCCCATAATGGTAATGAAGTTGCGAGGCTGTGCATCTGAATCGAAGTAGGGCAATGAAAGCCCCTTTGTGAAGGATCCTAGGTTTGCTTTTTTCTAGCTCATGATTAGAGGGGTTTCATGAGCGATGCCGGCACTCGTTCACCGTTTGAATTGCTCAGTAAGAGCAGATACAATACAATGCCCCTTTCATATGCCAGTCTTGCTCTTAGTAGTACAAGCTATCTTAGCGTTTTGCGGAATTATAGTAGGGTTCCTAGCTTGGGGTTTGGTTAGATATAGTAAAAATAAACCTACTAGAAACCTTCTATAAACCTTGGTCTACTTATTGAACTCATAGTCCCAATTAAACATAGGGAAGGCATAATATGCCAGTCCAGGCACCAGACAATCTGAGCACTTGGATGCGTCACTGCCAAGCGATGGATTGACTTTCATAAGTATATCCATCCAAGTAGGCCCTCCAAATACCACAAGCAGACAAAAATCCTCCTTATCAACAACATGCCAAATCCCGCATCGTTAAGCACTTCCCTCTGCAATCTTGATGTTTGTGTGCACTTCTACCATAACCTGGGCATATCCAGTGCTCTTTTTACCAGATTTGCCAGACGACTCATTTGCAGGCAAGGAGTGCAGTCCTTTCTCTGGGGTCATATCATGACCATAAGCAATCTCGCTTGCCTTCCACATATTTCCGCAGCCTGTCTTAATCCACAGCTTGTATTTCACAATATCTTTAAACCTGGTTCTCTTTAACTCTAAACGTGAAATCTCAATCTAGATATATATCTCATTTTCCTTCACCGTGTAAACGAACGCAGAAGATGGTAGGAGGCATAGTTCTGTCCTCAGCTTGAAGCTCATGCAATCTAGTGTGGAAAACGGGTTTCTATCGTAAATAGAAGCAGTTGAAATAGAGCACTTCAAAGCTATACTGTCGCACTTATCTCTCTCCACAGTAGCGTATACCTTGTCTGCGTAACAAGGAGGTTTTAGATCTTCTGGAAAGAGATGGAGCGGCATAGTTATATTGAATGGTATTTTGCACCTCATGTTAATGTATATCAATTCTTGCTAGTAGAAAGGATTATTGCTATAGCAATAGCTATTCTACATTCTAGATCAAAGCATCATAAAGCAATACAAGCAGATGTCCTTATCAGCAATCTTCTCAATTCTAGCTCCTAAACCAAAGTTGCTAACAATATCCATTTAAATATCATCAGCAGTCTTAACAATATATAAAAATAGCATAAGATTCATGCAGTATGAATTAGAACCAAAGTACTCACCAACGCAATAGTCTTTACTTGCCTTATCAACCAGACACGTCTCCTTCTATCCAGCGTAGAAGGGGTACCAACAAACTTAAGCGCCGCACCATTTTCAATAGTATAGCCTGTGCATCCTTCATTTACTCGCGTATACTAGGCTTCAAGGCTCTCACCACCGCGTGCGTCACAGATTAAGTCGACCAATGTTTTATTGCGAACAGAAGTTCGGGGCTCGAGGCGAGCAAAGTCTTCCACAAGGTCATCACATTCTAGAGACCGGGTAAGCGCCGTTCAACAGGGGGATGGGTCTAGAATACTGAACTTGTCTACATCTCTAGGCTTGTACACTAAAAATCCTGGAAAGTGACATTTGCCACTTTTCTCTTTTGCTCGTTAGAGCCTGGCAACCACTCACGACAAGAAGCCAATCAGAACCCTGGTTGTGAGTGATGTCTAAAATCGTGCTTGTTAACAGCATAGGTCCTCCTAGGGGTTGGGGCCACTTCTGTTTTTATACAACAATCATCTTTCAATAATAGGACAGGAAACAGATTAGCCTTTGCTTTCACACTCAAGACTAGGCATTATATAGCTCATCTGCAACAATTTCACCACTCATGCAGGAACCTGCATACTATATAGTAGTACTTGCACCCCACAACTTAATTTAGTGTTTTCAACAACTCTGAAATTAGGCTCCATCTTTATACAACAGGGTATCGCGCGACAGGCATGCATTCACTCTTTACCACCGGTTACCTATAGGCCCACTATGACCATCGTTTACACAGTCAAGGCTAGGCCGTCCAAGGGGCATACAAGCTCTACTTCCTGTAGATACCACTCGGTGATAAACTGGCAAGACTGGCGAGAAGGTGGTATCCGGAACAACAATTGAGACTCTGACTGAGAGTTAAAACCCGCAACGGGCAGGAAAACCAAACTCATGTCAAGCCCTACCTCGAACACCATGGTATATCCTTCGAATGTCGGATTCGCTCGGAGCATGACAGACCGTAAAATATACGATCCATTCCATAAGTAACCCATGCCCATGCGGCCTGCCTTCCCCGCTTTCCATCATTATTCTATAAAGAATTTCTTCTTCCACCTAGTGCGCGCTCCTGGATATTTGGAAAGTGAAGTCCCTTGCAAGAGCCGTTATATTGGCGCTAGCAATATCATGTATAATAACTCCAAGAATAGCACAAAGCTGTAGCAAAACAAACGCGTGCACAGCCGGCTGTTGCAGCAAGTTTGGATTCTGCAATCTAGGACTGGACTGTAAGATAACACACACACTCAAGTCTTTAAAATACTAATTACCATACTGACAGCAATTTCTCCTTCCCTTCCGCCGACAGATCGTGCTAAAGATATATGCGTTGCCAACTGCGAAAAAAAAAGGCGCAATGCAATCCTGGAGGATACGATGCTGCCTATGTCAATTAAACAACTTGCCCTCTCAATGTCCGTTACTCAAAACGGGGGTTCTGTGGAATTCTATGACAAGAAAGAAGCCTCTCAACCCAGATGCTCAAAGTCTTCATCCTTTCAGCAGATTCTTGCCTATTACCAAGGGTCGGTGGGAAATCGACGCTGCAATGCCTACTTCCCCGAACAAATCCCCCTTGGGGTCTACTCACATCTTAATTTCGCATTCGCAATAATTGATCCAAATACTCAGAAGTACTTCCTACAAGTTCCAGCGACACTGATATATGCCGTCGATTAACAGACCTTAAATAGAGAGTCTCTGGTTTAAAGGTGTTTATCGCTATAGGCGGTTGGAAATATAATTATGACGGACACAAAACGCGAACTGCTTTCTCCGACTGAAGCAAGAGGGAGGAACATCAGAAAGTGTTTATCAAGTCTCTCACCAGCTTCACGTCGACCTACAATTTTTGATGGTATGGACTTAGGCGGTGGTATCGCGAGGATTACAAAAGCTTTCCCAAGTTCCTCGCCAACCTCAAAGCGGCTCTCAGAGCTACAGGAGGCCGGGACGGAATAAGTATCACAATTTCTGCTTCTTACTATAAGTCCGAGTATAAACCCAGGTTCGATAAAGCCTCACCAATTATTTCAGATTCGCCCAGGGTATCTTGGGCATTTTAACATCAAAGAACTTGATAAACATATTGATTTTTTCAACATGTAAGATCCAAGAAATGAAGTCTCTTTCTTTCCTCCCTTTATAAACCGGATCTAACAGCACATTTAGCTTGTCTTATGATCTCCACGGCATTTGGGATGTTCCACACAATGGACAGGCCCCTATCTCAATGCACATAACAACTTGACTGAAGTAAAAAATGCTGTGGATCTTCTATGGAGAAATAATACACTTTTAAAGAAAGTCACTGTAAGCCTCGCGTTTGATGGACCTGGATTCACAGCAAATAGTCCCAATCGCCTGTCACCGGGCCACACTTGTACGCTCCAATATCTCGGCCATCAGTCTCTGATATTTTTGTTAATAATACATTGTAGATGGATCAGGATCCAACGCAAGCATATTAAGTCATGAGGTTGGCGTGATTTTAAATTCAGAAATTGAGGATATCATAAACCCAAGCCTACGCCCTACAAGGACGCTGCCGTCAAAGTCTTGACTTTTGATTCAAACTAATGGGTAGCATTCGACGACACTGATACCGTTGCTGTAAAAGTTAATTTTGTAAAGCAGCTAAGGTGATTACACTTCACATCACTGTTATATTACTGGTGCTAATGATACTTCTAATACCACTTATTCCAGATCCCTGTCTGAAATGGCCAGGCCTTCCTTCCCCTCTATTGCAAACATTGGTGAGCTAGGCAACAACTTTGAGGTGTATCGGCCAGTTAAGAGGCAAAATCAATGCATCTGAGAAAATTGCAGCGAGTGTACGTCAGCAACAGGATTTTAAAGAAACAACCAAAGAGCCAAATGTTATCAACAGTCAAGTCAAAATAGCCTGTCCTGCTGGATATAATGCCGAGCTCCAGCGGGCCAAAGGGGCCTTACCAGTGAGTGGAAAGAGTTGCTCAATCTCTTCATCACACCGCATATGTATTTGTTGCTAACAAACTTGCAAAAAATAGCTGAACATGGTCTTGAGTTGCAGACTCTACCCATGTCGACGCGATGACCGGTTCTCCGTCAGGCTCTACAGCGCTCAGTAATAGGGCCGGTACTATCGCTCCGCAGTTCTTCATACAGAATTACACTTATCCGCCAAGATGCTGACCGAATAATGCCCAACCCACCAGCAGTAGCTTCTGGTGGCGCAGACCTAGGGACAGTAGAAGATCGCCTCTTCAACGCCTTGGGAAGCACTGTCAACGATGGCGCGTTTATGTTGGCAGACGAACAGCTAAATTGTCTTAAAACTGTTATAATTGTTCTATTCATCAGGTTCTCAAATTCACCTTATGCTCTGCGAAAGTTGTCATTAAAATATTAATACATCACAACCATAGATCTGGTTGTGTAATCTAAACTTAGTCGAACTAACCACCATGAGGGTCTTCCTAGGCTCACTAGACATAGAGAGTACTATAATCGCTTTGATAATAATGAGAAATGTAAGCTGAGCCAGTGAAAATTGAGGTACACGGATAAGTATGACAGTAAAAGCTGACAATAACTACTAGGTGGTGTCAGTGTTTACATTTATGGATCTCCGTCGAGAGCTGCGTATCGCCGAAATATTCCATAGTATTCTGTTTCCAGGAACACAGGTTGCAGGAATTGAAAGTTTCACCAACTGGATAACCAGTCATTTCATTAGGATACAGAGCACTACGGACAGATGGGTGACCCGTTGCCTCGACGATATTGAAGCTCTCTGGGGGCAGGATGTCAGGTATGGGCAAGCTCTAAGCGTGATTATTTCCACTATATGAGAGAAAGTAAAGTCCGAGATAATAAATACGAATGGCTTCTTCGATGCTGTTTAAATTTGCTGGGGAAAAGGTAAGTGTGTTAGGGAGTTATCAACGCTGGTAAGCTGGCAGCGTTTATCACCTTTTTCTGCCTGCCCTGCAATCGAGAGGTGGAAATAGAGACAAAGTGTTTTAGGCAAATACGCAAAGAAGACAGCGGCAAGGTCTACATATAGAGGTATTATTCAAACTTATTATTAGATGGAGGGGCTCTGCACATGATTAGATAGTGAGATAGTCTAAATAGCTTGTGTTGCATAACCTCACTAGATTGTTTCTATATGCCCTCCGCTTGACTGACTATAAACAAGATGCCGTTCCACTCCTGATGGTTAATTCTAGGCTTTAATTCAACTACTATATTGTCTCTATTTAATTATTTTTATTTGGCACTGAGAAAATTTTATCACATTCGATCAAACCTAGTCACGTGCAGATATGCACACCAGACGTGAAAAGAGCTTGTTTGGTATTTTAGCAATTTTGCCAGCTCACCATCTAGGTCTCAACAACCGTCCGGCTCAACAATTATGACGCCCCATTAAAGAAGTTGCAAACTATGACGTTGACGCTCAGAAGAAATACAAAACCATTATTTAATCCTATTGCATCAGAGCTAGTCATAACATTATTCCCAGATGACGCTGAAAGGCAAGACCATGAGTGCAGACGTACATCTCGGTTGTCACCGGCGCTACTTGAGGACTCTACATTTAACTCATACCTACCGTATGCATGGAGATTTACAATCTATCGCCTCCGATTCGAAGGCGATTCAGATGAAAGATTTACCCAGGCCCTAGAGCGTTTCACTAAATGGGTGAAATAGCATCTTCGTAGCACTAGATACTGGGAGGAAGGCTCTAGGGAACTTTTCCCAGAGGGTGTTACAGCACCTGTGCCACCCGCTACGGATGATCCGACGATCATTTGTCGGAACATTTGTACAATGATCTCATTGAAGTCAATGCTGGTTTCATTGTTACTGAGACCGAAGGCCAGGGGGATTTTGCCCCTGTCGGGCAGGTATTTAGTGAGTGGGTAGCTTAGGGTTGGGCGTGGACCTGGCGCTGGCAAAGAACAATTCCCGATACGACACCTGCCTCATTATCGACAAGAAGGCCCTTGAATCACTGGAGCGGCTACCAGAGACACTACCCCCACTCGGATACACCAGAATACGGCACCAAAATCACAGGTCAACAGTCAACAACTATGTCCACTAATGTTTGTGGGTGCTAGATAGAAAGTCGCACGAAGCCCTCCATCATGGAGAAGAGATGAAGTACCCGCCTTGGATTCGCATCCGACTAACAAGTCTCTCGGCGCTTTGGTTCAAGAGGCCAAGGGGTACTATTCCTCTCGACTGGCAGCGGGTTGTTGAAGAAGATAAACTAATTGGGACAGTGTACGGTGGTGGAACTCGTCTGCTAGTCTCATCAACAGGGTGAGTATTATATTTACCTTAAGTTAATTAGTAATATATACTGAGCTATATATTATCATAGAGTCATTACTTTTCTTTATTTACAAAAAATATATAGATTAGATATTTAGAAATAAAATAGAGAGATTATTAAAGAGAAAATAAACTCCCCATGATAAAAATGGGACTACACGCCAAGTCCTGAAATGTACGCTGTATTTTATCTCAATCGTATCATTCTTCTGCAGGTATAGGCTCCTTACAAACGAAAATCCTTCACGCAGGAAGCTTTTCCATACCTCTCACTTCATTACTTTGTATTTACCATTTTAGGCAGTTTCGTACTGCGTTGGAAGCCCTTGTCACTGTCACGATGTCACCCAAGCAGGGGATGTGTTCCCTTTCAGAGGGACTCGTAGCCAATGGGAGGGTAGATAGATAGTACGCTGATGGTTTCCCGAGATACCATTGCAGGCTAATCACGCAATGACAGACAAGGGAATTTATTTGATCGACAATCTAACAGGGTGCAAATCTAGACATAAACAATAATACCCCCCCTTTTTGTTTGCAGGTGTAATATTTAGGCCCTAGATTCCTCGTCAATTATTCATGTATGAATGTATCTTGGATGATATATGACTAATGTGCCGCCTCAATCCTTAATAGGAGAGTATAGGCTACCTGGGTAAAACTGGCCTAGCGGTGGCTATTATTGAGGAATATTGCGAGGAGCTTTAGGAAGACTTATATTCCTGAATAGGTAGGTAGTTTAATGTCTTGTCATATTACACTTAACCCTAGAAGCATGGGTTAGTAAGGTACTCCGTACCTACCTATATTGGCTATATGGCCCGGATGACCAATTATCGTAGTTACAAGTAGACAGGTGGTATATTGTAACTGTAGTAGTACCTGCGGTGCTCCTGACTTTGGTACCAAATCGCGCGTTACATCATCCTCAAAGGATCTATAGATTACAGACAACCCCAAAATGGGCTTGCGAACCCCCGACGTCTCGGCACTACTCGCACATGACTTAAAAGGTCCTCACGCCTCATCATTGTACGGACAACGAGTGTATCTTGTTTCTTGCATCTCTCGAGCATAACGTGCAGCCGTCGCCACCATGGCGTTTCGCTTGGCATTACTTGCAGGACTTATGTATCTAGCATCACCTTTGGCCGCTCATCCATCCTGTCGATACCTCCCGTCCGATCCTCAGTGGCCGGCTACCCAACAATGGGACGCTCTCAATGCGACGGTTGGCGGCAAACTGATTCGGACTGTGCCCGTTGGCCACGCATGCCACGACCCGACCTACGATGAGGCACAGTGCAAGGTCATAAAGGACAACTGGAACGAGCTACGATGGCGAACTTCAATCCCAGAAGCAATTTTATCACCTTCTTTCGCGAACAACTCGTGCGACCCATTGGCTTCAAGGGAGACACCATGCACGATTGGTGGTCTTGTCCAGTACAGTATCAATGTCACTAAGCCTTGTGATGTCTCTCGGGGCCTTGAATTTGCTCAAAAGCATAATATTAGACTGGTAGTCAAAAACACCGGACATGAGTAAGTTTATGCTGATCTCCTTCAACGACCAGCTACTCATTCGTTTCAGCTTCCTGGGAAGGTCTGCCGGCTTTGGCGGTCTGGCACTCTGGATGCACAACCACAAGGGCATGGAGATAATTCCTCGCTACAAGAATCGAGCCTATACCGGCCGAGCCATCAAGATCGCAAGTGGCGTACAGAGCTTCGAGGCATACGAATTTGCCCATAACAACGGATACATGATTGCCGGCGGCGAGTGTGAATCCGTCGGACTGGCAGGCGGCTTTACCAGTGGCGGCGGCCACGGCCCTATGAGCAGCTATATCGGACTGGCTGCAGATCAAACTCTTGAGTTTGAGGTTATCTTGGCCAACGGCACCCTCGTTCGTACAAGTGCTGAGGAGCACAAGGACCTCTATTGGGCACTCAGCGGAGGTGGCCCAGGCTATGGAGTCGTGTGGTCTGTCACCTATAAGCTATACGACGACACACCGCTTGTTGGCGGTTACCTGAATTTTGAAATGAGCAAGAACAATACGAATGCATTTTGGAAAGCCATAGATGTGTGGAATGGCCTCATCACGCAGATCGCAGATGTAGATGGATTTGCCTACGCTAGCATTACTCCTCAGGCATTCAGCCTCCTCCCGCTCGTCATACCCAAGGGCAGCCGGGCCAAGGTTATGAAACTCTTTTCCCCATTGATTAAGCGCCTGAAAGAGCTAAATATACCATATAAACTTGAAGTGAGGGAATACGATAATTTCTACCCTGCTTATCGGGAACTATTCCAACAAGGCGGAGGCGGCCAGATTCCGCACATGACTAGCCGTCTCCTACCCAGACACGTCTTCACCAACAAGCTGGCTGAATTCGCAGACACAACTCGCACTATTGTTACAGATGGCGGATCACTTGTTCACATGGTTGTCAGCCCCAAGCGCAAGTCTGGAGGGCCTCACAATGCTGTGCATTCAGCTTGGGGCCACGCTGATATGTTGTTTGTAGCGATGAGTGGTACGACTAACAGCACTGAGACCACTGTTGATAACCAGGTCACTCACGGCTGGGGCGACAGGCTGCGCCGTCTTGCGCCAGAGAGTGGCACATACATGAACGAGGCTGACCTATACGAGCCGGATGTTAAACAGGCGTTTTACGGCGATAAATATTATCGTCTGCTATCGATTAAAAGGGCCTATGACCCTCAGGGGCTTTTCTACGCTAACACAGGAGTGGGAAGCGATGAATGGGAGAGTCGGAGCGATGGGCGGCTGTGTAGGGTGGTCTGAGCGCATAGTGTAATGTGTGACGGTCGGGTCTTCTCAGGTGTACCAACCTTGGGTTCGTGTAGCAGAATGCTCAGGGCGCAAGTTTATTGTGCAATTATTACGTAGACAATAGATTGCAAGATTATAATCTAGTAGTCTGGATATTGACTGTGTTAATAGCTGGCTAGGTATTTATACTATGTAAGAAATTTGACATGCCTATGTACATGATGGACCGTCCTAGATCGCCCAGCGCTGCAGTGCGATCTATCCTTAGGATCGCAATGGACTTTGGATTGCGCTGTGTGAGATGTGGCTGCTCAGGAATGTCATATTATGTTTCTGGGTATTCAAGATAAAAACAGAAATACTTGCATAACAGTTCCGGTATTTCTGTCATGTCGATTGATAAATGAATGTATTGAATACTTGGGTCAAACCAGAAGGCCTATGGTGTGATTGATGGTGTGGAAATGTGGTGAGAGATGACGGGAAGAGAGGCGCACGAGACAAGGCTAATTGTTATCTGCTATATAGCGATAGTTTACTTTGCAGGCACTTTGTCACTGGCTAATTCAAGTGAGATAGATTCCGCCAAGATACAAGTCAAGAGATCAACCGAGTTGTCTCGGATTTACTGACTACCTAGGAAACTGCATAGTTCGTTGAGGGCAGGGGCTTGGGAGGGATGGCGTAGATGGGTTGATCAATTGGAGGAATAGAACCGCACTTGTCTAGGTTATTGGGCATATATATAATTAGCTGTGATGGCTGTGGTTTCCTAGCAGATAAATATAATGTGTTAACTGTGGGAATGCCTATATACTGGCTGGTTATTTTATTGATGGAGTGTCGATCGCTTCGAGGTCTGTTGTGGATTCAGTAAGACTGCTTACTAGCTATACCGCTAGACTACTTAGGAAGTAAAAGGTATCCTCTAATGAGATTCTAGTTATTTGAATATAATAATAGTAGCCTTAGGGGTGGAGAGATGGATTAATTATAAGCCTTTATTGAAGTATACTTAGTTAATAGTAAGCTATAGAGCTAGTGTTCTTTTCTAACTAACTATACTACTACTACTCTAGAGCTATATTTATATTAACAAGCTACTATATAAGTACTAGAGGAAGGTTAAGTTTAATTATTTAGCTAATAAGAGTTATAAAGTAATTAATAAACTATATCCCTCTATTTTTTATAAGCTTTACTCTCTATCTTCATTAATACTCTTCTTATTATACCTAGTTTAAATGAATCCTTCTATAATTCCGCGAAACGCTAAAATTGATAAATAGTATATAATATAGAACTATCGAGATCAAAGGGCCGAGCTCTGGACTCGACTTTCTCTATTTCGATAAGTTCTGTATATTGCTCCATAAGGCGTTGGTACTTCGCCTCTCTATGATTCTATTGTTTTTAGCTTTGATTTGCTTTTCTCTGCCCGCAGTTAGCGATTAAATCATGTTATATTTGCTATTAGAAAGGCTTAAAGATAAAGAGAGGAGAGGGACTATTAGTATTTAAATATTATTACCTATAAGGCCACTACTATTACTCTTACTTATCTATTAGTAAGTATTAAAGCTATAATAAGACTACTAGATTAAAATACTCTAATTTATTATAAGTAGAAAAAAAAATATTTTATATATAAGTAAGAACTACAAGTACTATTCTAGCTATAAATATACCTAGAACTTATATTATAACTTATTTATATAAATAAAAAGTAATATTATAAAATTATTAATATAAAAAAATACTTTATATTATATATTTAAAAGTAAGTACTTTAATAAAGTAATATAATTAAATAATTTACTAAAGTAAGTAAGTAATATATAAAAGTAACTTTTATTAGCTCTTAGATAATATATATTTACTTGTAGTATAAGTATTATATTGAGTTAAGATAATATTTTTCATTTTTTACTTTTTATATTTTAGCTTTTATTTATTAGCTTAGTTAATTTTAAGAAATAATAATTGGAATAATAAAAAAGAAGAGTATACTTTTCTAGCTATTATAATATTATTACTTATATTAAATCTTGAGAGCTTATATAGCCAGAGACTATTATCTCTAAGAGTAAGTTTTAATCTCTATCTTAATAGTAAGTAGAGTTTATAAAAAAATAAGAGAAAAAGAAAGCTTATAGTAAGAGAAGATATAAACTATTTATATCTAAGCTATAATTATAATAAATTTCTCTTTATATAATAATAAAGCTATTATTATTAATATATAATAAAATTATAATTAATAGAAAATATAAGCCTTATATATAGTAGAGGAAGGTTATATATTAAATTACTCTAGTTAAGCCTAGTATATATAGTTAACCTAAATCCTGAAGTAAGAATTGAGAAATAATAGCTAGGACAATTAATAAGGATAATTATAGTACTGCAATTCAATAGGTCAAGCTATCTTAACTTTATCTCATAGTAATAGTTAGCTTAACTTTAGTCTCCTTTTAACTACTTTATATTAGAGTGTAAAGTATCTATACATAACTAAACTAAACTATATCTTTAGATATCTATTTAAAGATTTAGGTTAATAAAATAATCTATAGATATCTAGGTTATTAATTAATTACCTATTAGATTTAATAGTTATCAATAGGTAATTTTACTAATCTTTAAATATATACTTATAAATATAGATTTCTAAAAATAGAAAAATACTACTAGTTTTATTTTCTATATAAAAGTATATTTATATATTACCTAAAACTACCTATACTAAATTATTATAGGTTATAAGCTATTATACATATTAATCTATAGGTACCTAGAACCTATTTTATTTAGGTTACAGTAACTACAGGTCATGTACAAAATATCTTAGATACCCAAGGGTACCTAGGGGTACCCAATTTTACACACTACTCCGTATACCAAGCGCGTAACCCTTGTAACCGCCGTTGCACACAGAGGCCACGGTTTAACACGTACTAATGCCTCCAACAGTTAGCCTGATATACCGCCACGCGCCTCGCTTCCGAACCCCCTCGGTTCCGATCCTTGCTACTCGGGTCCGCTTTACTGCCTACTTGAGACATCTACACCATCGGAAACGAAGTGCGGAGCGTCACGGGCTCTAGACCAGTAACCAGTCGTGATGAATATTAGCGTCGATACTCGGTCAGGAGCTTTTAATCACTGGATACCGCCGCGAAATCCGTATAACTCACATACCTAAAATGCCCACTATCCCCAGAAGCCAGGTTTATCCGCGTTCGTTCTATAATCTCGCGACCTCCATCGCCTAATCTTCACCCACACATACTCTGTATAATGTCAACAACATCTGATATTCTATATCCGAAGCCTAGTCTTCTAGAAAAGCTCGATTTAGTACTCGCCTCTGGATCGATTTTGCTCACCGGGCTCTACGCACTACTTACCAGTGCTTGGCGCTCGGAAAAAGATGAACAAACATTGCTCCTCCATGTGGCCTATGCTGTCACACGCAAGCTGACAGCTCGACTCTCAGTGACTCAGCTGCAGTTAGTTTACATAAACCCGATACTGCCGCTGCTAGACTTCTGCGACAAATCTAACTCATCATAGATGGGTGTTCCCACGGACGGATGTCAATTACGAGAAGTTGGCAAAGGCTGCCAAACTTGCTACTTGTACTGTTGAATTGAAACACGGCGCCAAAGGCCATTGGATTGGTGATCCAGATGCCCCCACTGTCTTGATCTGGTACCACGGTAAGCTTTCACTGGTTTGAGTTGAAGAAGCGCTAAACAGCACTAACATGGAGCGGCGGTGTATTTAGGCGGTGGTTTTTCCCTTCCGGCCATGGATGGACATTTCTTATTTTTCTTTGACCTCATAAAATCAAGGAGGAATAACAAATTAGCTATCTTTTTTCCTTCGTATCATCTTTCCCCGACAGCAAAATACCCCACACAAATAATTCAGTGCGTGGAAGCTCTGCGCTATATCCTCGAAGAAGGCGGCCGTCGTCCCTCGCAAGTCATTTTGGGTGGAGATTCCGCTGGTGCAAATCTTGCGGTGGCTGTTTTATCCCACTTGGCGCATCTTCATGAATCTATCGACAAACTGACCATCAATGAACCTCTGGCTGCCTGCATCCTGATGTGTCCATGGACTGCGATTGACCCGAAGACGGCCAAGTTGGATGGTTACTGCGGAGCGGACATCGAAACACCTGGATCACTCCTTACCCTAGCCAAGGCATATATGGGCGAAGCACGTCCAGACTACTACACTGATCCTAACCTTGCCCCCCCTAGTTGGTTCAGCACTTTTCCTGTCGAAAAGATTCAAGTGCTCGCTGGAGAGAACGAGCTCTTGTTGCGTGACACTGATGATCTGGCTAAGAAAATCACAGTAAGTTAGTATCTGGTAATGCATTTTGGCGAACGGAGTATTTGCTGATGAATTTTAGACTGGATTTGGTCGCGTAGAATTTTATGTGGCAGACAAAGAGGCTCACATCGCGGCGTTTATAAACTTAGGAGTTTCGTCTAAGCCGACCCGGCAAGGGGAGAAGTTAAAATCATGGATAGCTGATTTAGTCATTGACTAATAATTGATGATTTCTTCCGTATATCACATTGGATTACTGTTTAACACAATTTGTTTGCCATAAAGGACCAATTGATGGGAAGAATCTGGCTTGTTTGATATTAGCTGGCTCTTTACCTGCCTTCAAACTTTGGGAATGTTGACTTGGTAGAAGGGGTTTTGTTGCATGCCCTGCTAAATTTCGGCGTACAGAATGTTCTGAAAAGTTTGACTCTTGTTCCGAGCTGCAACCAAGGCTGTCACGTTAGTAAATATGATCTCAGCCTCTCACAAATCTAAAGCCTTGTATTACGAACCATCACGATATCGCTGCATCACAAAGACGTGAACCATGTCGGGAAGCTGCTGGCAGAAATGAGACATCTCAAAAGAATATTTGACCTATCTGCACAATATGTGCTGCATTATATTATATCCCAGTTGCAAAAGTAACCTTTAAGAAGTGCTCGACGGACTCGAACGACTGAGCACCCAGACTGCTCCAGTGGCAGCAATAGCTAGAACCATAAGCTTACTATGCTCTGAATACCGCCACATTCATCTCATATTCCTCATCTATTAGATATTGGGTGTTTTGGGCTGCTAAAGAAGGCCTATCGACGGGAAATCGAAGGGCTGATGAGGAACCACATCACGCACGTATCAAGGCTGACTTCCTGCCCGAATATTCCTCCGCATTTCAATGTGCAATTACGGAAAATAACATCAAAGGGACTTTTAGAGTGAAGGTTTTGTCTATTTAACCCAGGAAGTGTGCTGTCAAGACTAGATTTGAAGTTACACACGCGAACACCTGTTGATGAGGCATTTGAGCTGCCTATCCTCCCTCTGGGCATTTTTGGGTTTATATAGACATAGCCGGAATCATTTTAAGCTTTTGAAGGTCCTGAAAGACTTCAAGCATCGACTGATTAGAGTCGACGAAGCCATGCCACCCAAGTTTTCGAGCTTTGGACATGCTAAACAGGAATTAGCTATTGAGTACTGAAATCGGTTATGGATAGTCAGCTTACCTGAGATTTCCACCAGGCCATGCCACGCTCATGGCAACGTCTGCGAATGCGAAGACTCGACCAATTTGGTCAAGCTCTTTAACAGAAAGTTCATTCTGTACTGCAATGTCCTTCCAGGCTTGGCCCACTTCTGGTCTCTTGGCCCATTCAGTCAAGGTGAATTTGAAACGTATCGTGGGTGGCGGACCGTAGCCACGCGGAGGTGGATCATGGGGCATTTTGAGTTCTTGATAAGTATCATCAGCACGAGGTGTCACAGGTTCCAAGTTATACCAGCTCGCAAGCAAGGGCCAGAATTTGCTCCATGAAAATATACTGTCGTCGCTAGCATTAAACGCCTCATTCGCGGTCGAATCCGTGAGCACCGCCCACTCTTCAAGGTAGCTGTTCATCATGGCGCTGCTTTGGATAGTATTCAGTTCCCAAGAGGCGAGATCATAAGGGAACTGTAGTGGTTGATTGAGATGCCTGCAAACACTTGCGTATACTGCTAGCGGAAAACAGAGATTCATCGCCGCATCCGGCACAGCTCCTAGAATAAAGGAAGGGCGGACAACATTCCACTTAATGTTGTTCTGGCTGCAATAGGAGTGTAGATAGTCTTCTTGGTTATAGTAGAAGTTAGGCTCGCGTTCGAACCTAGAATCTGACTCCTCTTGGGGAGCGTGATTTGAACCGAATTGTCCTCTATAAGCTGGTAAGATCGTGTTTCCTTGGGGTTAAGACAAGAACTTACCCGTAATATTTTGCCCCCGTCTGAAGAAGGATGCGACGTGGCTTAATTGAGGCTAGAGGCAGAGCCTGGAGAAAGTTTGACAAAAGCAACACTACGTAACCCTTAGTGTTGATGGATGGCAACTATAAGCACATCGACTCACTATTGACCCTAACCAATTCTTCCGCATTTGACCAGATTCGAGCGCCAGGTTCAGGGTCTACTTGAACATAGGAAAAAAAGAAAGCATAATCCCTATCTTCGTCAGAAATGCTTATTACAATGTGACATACTCAACTCACGCTTTGACGCCCTTTTCTCGGAACACTTTCGCAATATCTTCTGGTGCATTGAGAAAATCAACAGAAATATGCTCTACGACTCCAGACAAACCATCTAGGATGCTGGGAGATCGTCGTGAAAGGCAATATATCTTCTTCCATCGTTCTGGTGACTGAGCCAAAACGCGGAGCATATACTGACCGGATATGCCATTCGCGCCTGTGATGATGGCTGTGAGTCCCTTGACATTATCTGGAAACACAGGCAATCCGTGAAATATGCCACGAGTTTGAACAATTTGAGAGGATGCCATTTTGAGCAAATAGTTTTCTGAACAATGGTTGAAAGCCGAAGTTATTGTAGCGAAGGATAGCGCAGATAGAAAGCCCATCAGACATAGCCGTCGATAGACTGCAGTTTATATATCCACGGTAGATGGATTTATCAAGGCCAAACCACATTTGGGCCACAGCTCAACACAGAGGCATTTCCAAAAGGACACAGAAAACATGGATTGGTGGTGCATGATCAACGTTTCTACTTTGGCTCGAGCTCGGAACCGACTCCGGATCCCATGCCAAAATTAAAGCCGGAACCGACCCCGGATCCGATGCCGAAATTAAATCCGGAACCGACCCCGGACCTAAACCTAAAGCGAAACCTTTGGCGACACCTTACTAAATATAGGAAGGTCACCAGAGATCCCCGCACGTTACTAACATTGAAAGGGACTCAGATCTCATTGCCACGAAGCTGACGCGTCTATTCAAACACCTAGAAGTCAGTCAAGTCGGTCAAGATCCACAATTCGAGCTTCTCCAGATTTTAAACGTTCGTGGAGAAGAATGCTAGGCACGCTAGCATCAGGACAAGCGAGGAAGCTTCGGTGGTGGATCCTGTCTAGGGATGCCTACTAGCAAGCTGACAAATATTCGCGTCGAAGCGTTGACAGATCCCTTCTATCATCTTGAGAACTTGGATAAACCAACTTGAAGACTGTGATTCCTATCAACTTCTTGCTTTTAAACCCTCACAACTCGATTAAAAATGGAGAGCAGCCATTCGCATCGCATCATTGTTATACAGCACACACCATTGTGGATGCTGCAGGAAGTGGACCTCGTAAAGCTATGGGAGGCGGCCCAGCCTGAATCCACCACCTACGGTGTATCGCAATGCAGCATATGCCAGAAACATCTCAGTGGTCCTCATCCTGAATGTTCTTCGTCGACAACATCCACGTCCAAAAGCGCGAGTCGATGTGCGCGTTGTCAGTCATGGAACAACAAACAAGACCAACTACAAGTCCCTCACCAGACAATATCTCAGTCCTTGTCAACCTGCGACCAAAGCGGCGAAGATCCGGCTTGCATTCAGCCGTCCATTACTTCTCCAAAAGCACTTCTTGAGATGATCAAGTGGGTAGGGGTCACAGAGAACGAGAAAGAGATGTTATATGCGGGCCTCGCAATATACAACGCACAGACTGGCAAGAGTGTTTCACAGTCATCCAGTAGTTTGCAGGACCAGGTTAAAAGGTGCCATGATAGAATTGAGAGTTCGCTCAAGGCTCTGGATAGCACCGCCGCTACAACACAGTACAACGAGTTTGGCAACTGGGTGTGGGGTCTACTTGACGAATATCTTGCTTGCAATCAAAGCCTGCCACGAGCGCTGGAATCAAGGCCATGAATACACTTCTTATTCTTACCACACAATGAATAAACTAGTAACGCTGCGATGTTGAGAGTACCATATTCCAGAATGTCCTATATGTTGACAGCTTGTACTGTAAAAGATGGCGCGTCGAAAGCATCAGATCTCGTTATTACCCTTGGCTAAAGCAACGAATTCAGTACGCGCCCTGTTCGATGTTCCCGTCGTCGCTTCACCGATAACTGAATAGGCGCGCCTGTTTCCCCACACCTTTGGGAGTATCTACACTCAAGTCGATGCATATAGTATAACATTATCAAGATAGTAGCATGAGGGTCGTTAGCGAAGTCGGCCGCATCTGCCAGACAGCGAATTGGCCAACATCCTCACCTCGACAGAGTCAGGTCGCCATAATGATGGAGAATAGCTGCTAAATCAATTCATTCCAACTTCGAAGTGTAGTTTTGAATAAAATAACTAATCTTTGAATCAACAATTGCGAACTACATGAGAGCTTGTCAGACAATATGGCTGAGCAGAATGGGATTGGCATTTTGCCTGTCCGAAGGCTCCGCGATTTGATGAAAGACCCAGAGATAATCATTGTATGCGCCGGTTTATACGAGGGTTTCGCGGCTCGAATTTTTACAGGCTGGGTTCGACTGTCCGTACGTGGTAAGTAAATGTGACTTTTCGACACTCTCGTCAATATTGCGCAGCAGCAGCTAAATGGAAACATCACACTGGTGCTGGAACGGCAATGTCGAGGTTGGGTAAGCCAGACCTTGGAGTCGCAAATTTGAACGATATGGCGAATCATGCTGCCATGATAGCAGCTAGACCGATTAGTGCCTCTCATTGCAGATGTGGACGCTGGTTATGGAGGTGAAGTGTTGCATGTCGTGGCTCTAGGCGTTTACTAATGAGCAAAGGTTCTCTGAGGGTCGGCAGAACGATTGAACAGTAATATAAGCAGGTGTATCTGGGCTTCGCATAGAAGACCAGATCACGACGAAACGCGGTGGCCATTTAATACGGCAAGAATTAGTCGAAATGAGAACGTATGACATTCCTGCACCCGAACTTGTGTCGGTGCCAGGAATAAGACCGGGTGTGATATTGTCATCATTGCAAGGGCAGATGCGCTTCAGTCTCCTGGTTACGATGGCGCCATGACACGTCTGAAGGATGCTATTCGGCTCGGAGCAGACGTGGCCTTCTTGAGGGCATCGAAAGCAAGGACCAAGCTCGTAAAGCTTGTGCGGATTTGACGGCTACCCCAGCCATGCTTAAAATGGTGCAAGGTGGTTTTGACGCCTCATTTCACCGCCCAAGAAGCAGAAAACCACGGCTTCAAGTTCATAAAATATACAGGTCTTGCTTCAGGACCCGTGTATGCGACCCGTCTCAGAAGCTTGTAGAAACCTGAAGAAGAGGACAAGTGACGTAGCTCAGAACATGAGTGGTGAGACTCACGGCCTGAAACAGCTATTCATGGCTTACGGGCTCAAGGAATTCATTTAGTTTGACTGGCAGCCGGTGGTAAGCTCTACGAGAAGGGTGTATAGGAATTGGCAAAGCACATGAAAACCGAAAGGCAGAATACCGTCACACATTACATAAAAGGGTCATTCATGCAGTATTGTGATCTCTGATGGTGTATACGTAGCATTTCCTGCAGACGGACAATATTGTGTGGCATGTGCTGGTAATGTTTGACGGTGCTATACCTCAACATCACGATTCCAATCCATCGCCCTTTGGTTTGTCCAGCTGCTCTCTCTTCCAGAAATCTTGGCGCCTGCCATGGCTTCTAACAAGTCCTTCCCCCATCTGGAAATGCGGCGCTCATTTCTCCTTGTTGCTAAAGCTGTGTTTCAAATTCTGCAATCGTAAATGCAAATGTCTTCCCATCTACATGTATGTGTCGGCTATCGACATCAATCCCAATATCGACACCGTCCTGTGCTGATTTGTAAAAGTCACCATCTTACGTCACGATGCTAAGCAGACCAAGGTTGGGTTGGTTTCGCAGGTATATAAAACGCAAACGATCGTGCAATGACGCATCGCACGCCTGCACCCTACAATGGCTGTGACAGCATTTTCGCGTGAGGAACCCACTCAGAACGCTTTTCGAGAGACGATTATGTTCAATCCTCCTTCAACTTCGCGACGGCGAAAGTTAGTGTGTGTGGTAAAGGTAGTATTTGCCGATTTTCTCTCTGCTGCGAGATTGACGACTAATGCTTCAGGTGGCGCAAGCGCATCAGTGTCGATAAAGTCGCCTAGCGTCTATACTCACCCCGAGAATATTCTGTTCGATCTCGTATCTGTTCACTCTGTAGGCCATCTTTGATGCCTCTTTTAAAGTTTCATGAGTATGACCTAGACCCTCTGCCATCAGAAGATGCTGACAACTAGGGCTCAACGTAATGCACCAGTGTCGTGGATGTTTGGTCTGCCCTACACGAGGCATTTCCTCTAGGCGGACTATGTTGATTCCTTCTAGCAAGGACGCTGGATCTGTAATAATAATATACAAGATACAGGCAGCTACCATGTCGGCTGAAGTAATACTCCCAATATCACCAATAGCACCTGTAGCCAGCGTTAGTATAGACGGCTGCGGTATAAGAATAAGTCGGACTGACCTGGACCTAAGCGATTTTAGAGGTTCCTATTTTGGCTACTGAGCCAAACTTCCTCCTTGCCAGCCTTGTCCGCTGACATCCCCACGCAATAATGGCATCCCAGAATACCAACCTCGAATCAGGCTTCACTGTGCACGCTGACAACGCCGTTCTCTGCAAGAGCAGGTACAATCGGTCGCGAAGCCGGTACTACCTTGCGTTTCTGAAGTTTGACCGGCTTCAATCCACTCTTCAGGCCAGCTTCCAGAACTAATGCTCCCAAGACCAAGTCCGCATACGCCGTGGTGCATGCGCCAATAAAACAACCATCCAAGCTATGCCAACAATGTCACCCACGGGAACGATATCATCAGGGCTTAGATATCGAGCGGGCTTGGATATCGAGCGATGAAAAACTCTGTCATCCGCAAGTCGATGATGTGTGTTCGGTACAAGATAATATCTCTGCCTCCAATTCCACCAGGCTTGAGCTTATTCACGAGGCGAATCTCGACTGTTTCTCGAACTTTGATCCACTTCTGGCCCGTGACCAACGGGAAGGTAACACCCGCTGCTCCGAGTCCGATGGCTGGACTTTAGACGCTCCGGGCCGAGCATGTAGGAGAGTCGGAGCCGATGATTAATATGTCAGGATGTGCTCGCCCTCGGCAAAATTCTGTGTGCATGATTATTTAGGTTATCTTTTGATACTCAGTAAGCTTGACACTTTTCTCGCTCTGTCAATCTCTTCTACAAACGGCTTGATCCTCAGATTGTCAACTACACGAGGCTTCGCGACGTGATCTCCAGCGTTCCATTACCTATCACTTCGAAAGACTCCTGGCTTCCCCAGCTTATCATATGTTTGTTTCATGGCAAACCTGGATAGTTCCAACGCAAACATCCAGTCTACGTCTAGGCGAATCAGGTCTCCTGGTTTGATCTCGCAACCCTGGCAAACATCGTCAGCGGCCAAGATGTCTCAGCAATCGTCATCGCTCGGCGACCTGCGGGATGGGGCCCCCGCGATCTTAGCTACAGATTTAGGGCGGTCTTGGGTGGTCAACGCCTGGAGGTATCGGAGACAAAGAACAG
Source organism: Calcarisporium arbuscula (assembly GCA_009828645.1). NCBI lineage: Eukaryota > Fungi > Ascomycota > Sordariomycetes > Hypocreales > Calcarisporiaceae > Calcarisporium > Calcarisporium arbuscula. Next base: position 754,087 of record WBSA01000016.1, read on the forward strand.
AACTTCAGCGACATCCTTTTCTATCAGCTTGTCACTGCCAGGTGAGATATCAAATCCGTCAAAATTCCGGTGCTGTTGTGCAATGATGCAGCACATCTTGAAGCGCATCTGTTTCGCGGACGTGGTTTTCTTCTTGCAGGACAGCTGAGAGCGGCATTACCTGCTCTAGAACATAGCCGTGAAGTTCCATATCTAGCGGCTAGCTTAGAACAGATTATGGGAATGGTGTGGTCGCTTACTGTTGAGACTGATCTTCCATGAGTCTACCACTGCGTTAAGACCCGTTGCGTGAGGCGTGGCCTTGGCTGCCGTAGCCATCGTGAAATAGGTCGTCTTTAATCAGGTTGTTAACAAGCTCCTCAATTTTTGCTTTGACTGTCAATTCTTTGCCATGAGTTGAACGACAAGACAGTACAAAAGCTCGAGGACAGTCATCATAGTTCATTCTTTGAGGTCATTTGCAGCAATCAGAAAGTCAAGACGACCCAAGCCATATTTGTTAATCTCATCGACTAGGCCGAGAAAATCTTCTTCTCCTTTTTCTCTAGAAGTGTTGATGGAGGATCCAAAAATACCATGATACGCGTCGCGCATAATATGCCGGTCAGTGTATCGGGTTCGGCTTGTAATATGGTCGTGTGCACCCCCAAGGGTATTCAAAGCGGTTTGTGCATGGACATCAAGGCCACTTTGAACAGCATACGTCGTCCCGTCGGTTTCCTCAAACATCATCTTGAATAACCTATTTTGAGCTACTTCCGCAGGTTTGGATGTGGTAGGGATTTGCTGAAGGGCCAGAAGTAAGGTTGACCGGAGGTTTGCAAAAACATCTAAGCTAATAATTCCTTGTCCGTAGTCTCGTAGTACTTCTTTGGATATGGCCTCCACAGCAGCTATAACGTTGTGAGGGTAAGGGTCTACCGTAATGAACGGTATAGTATCCTTCCAGTCTGTCAACATGGCGCTGCGCTCCGTCATTCCGGTTGTCTTTTGACGAAGAGGCTGCATCGGTGCCCTAGCGTCGATTGCGAATTTCAAAACATCAATGATGCCATGTTTAGAATCTAGCGTCTGTGTATCGAGACTCGGAAATAGATCTACGCGCCTATTACCTTGCATTGCCTGTGAGAGTATGATGATGCCGAGGTGATACCGGAGCATGAGGTTGTCTGACAGAGAATTAGCATTGTATGGCGGGGAAACGCAAAACATACTACGCATGATAAGACTTGCGTCATTAGCAGATAGTGAGGGCAGACAAACTCACACCACTCAAATTTAAGACGCCAAGGAAGAAAATGAATACGCTGTTGGCAAATGTCTAAAAGTGGGCGATAAGTAATTTGGAATTGGTCGACAGTGTCAACAACGGCTGAATAAGCCTTTGCAACAAGGTCATTGTCGTACCCCTCCCTCAGTGCTTCCTTGAAAACGGCAATGGTTTTCCAGAAGAAGTATACCAAAGTTTCTGCCGCTAGAAGGATCCTGGAAACATTCGCAGCTGAGGTTTCGAAGCCATCTCGCCGCCATTTTTCTGTAGTGTCGTGGAAAACACATGCTTGCGGTTTAAAGAGGCAGAAGATGGGCTCCGACTCAAATCCAAGGAGTCCTGAAGTCAGAGCCGATCTGGCATCCTCCAAAAGCGGCTGCTCATTATCGAAAATCATGCCGGCTGCATATGCTGCACTCTCTGCAGCAATGAATTTTTTTTCTCTGCTATCTTTGGCCGTGTGCTGTTCCTGTTCATTCACGGTACCTTGCAGCAGTACTGAGCTGGAGAGCTGAAGATCACTCAATCGCACCCGAAGTCTGTGCAGCATTTCTAGTGCCAGCTGCATGCAAACTCTGCCATTCAAGCCATCAGCCTCCTCGCCCATTTTCAGCCCGATCGGAGTCGGAGTAAGACCGAAAAGGAGCAGTGTCAAAGCGGAGCGATAAGAAGTTTTGTTCATCACTTTAAGCATATCTCTTCTTGTCGTTCGCCAAAATAATCGAGTCAAAGTATGTGTATCGAATGTTCGTAGGCCTGCAGTGTCCCACAAGTAGAGCCAACGAACCGCAAAGCAGTGGATAGCATTTACTAGTGACAGTTTCGTCTGAGTTTCCTCCTCAGATTCAGCCGATGAAGAATCAATTTGCGTGCTGTTCGCGTTTCCGTGCCACATCTGTCGGCTTTCGGCAACCCATCGATCAAGGGTAACACATAATCGAGATATACTTAGTACGCTTAAATACTTGCCACCCTCGAGTACATTGTCGCCAGATTCGCCATATACGTCACAGCGGAAGCTGCTCATATCGTAACCAGATAAACAAGGACAGACGCTCAGCCAAGAGCCTAGCATAGCTTCAAAGTTCTGATGGTATATCTGCCAGAGAGCTTCATGAATCGACATAGCGTCGAGATGCGAATCAGTGTCGATCATGCTTCTTCTGTATTCTGCAAGCTGTCTTGGATTCAGTGCGAACTCGTGCGGGTTGGTAACTGCTAAGCTTGCGATGAATTGACGACTGTCGTCTCTCACGTGGGCAGTTTGGCGCCATTGTAGCCACTGGCAATATTCGGTGTAGTTAGTATAATGTGGTAGGATAAAAAAGCCGCACTACTGGATTAACAATGCTCACATGAAAGGTGCAGGACTTTCCTTGCTTTGTGCATCTGGAGCATCCAACTCCGACCGCGGCGTAAGGACGAAACCTTTTTACACCAGCATCACAGGCAACGCGTGATTCTCGACAGCCATCACAGCTAGAGAATTGCTTTCTTCGGCGGGAAACGATATCAGCCATTCTCGAATACTCTGTGCTGAAGGCCTCAGCTCATATAGGCCAGGTATCAATCTGTAAAGTAATCTAAATAACCTCAGCAAAGTATACTAGGGAAGATGCAGGCTATTGATCAAATATGTCTACCCCGCAATCCTGAGTCACATGAGCAGCCAAGAGTTCTGAAGAGAGAGAATAAGCTGGGGCCCGGCCCTCTACTCTCAGCCTATCCGTACTCCCTTCGGAAGTAGCGCCTTAGAGGCGGGCTATTATCCGTTTAAGTGCGCGAAGGTGTTACGGCCTTGGAATAGCGTAACTAATGAAAAATGTGGTCACGTTCCAGAGGGGGCACTGTGGCTGAGAATGCCAGTGTGGCGCGCGCTACACTATAAACGCAAGTTTACTAGTAATTCACGCGATATGAAGGTAAATTCTTGTTAAACTGTGGCCTCTATATTTAACGGGTGTTACAAAAGGTTATGCAGTTAGTATAGTTAATAGCTCAGGGTTTTATTAAACCGGAGGCTAATTATATAATACAAGAGATATTTATATAATATGTAGTTAGGATAGTAAATATAACCCTTATATATAGTAGAGGAAAGTTATATATTAAACTATTTTAGTTAAGTTTACTATATATAAATAATTAAATTCTTAAGTAAGAAATAAGAAATAATAATTAGAATAATTAATTAAGTTTATTATATTTTATAATTTAATAATTAAAAGTCTTAGAGTTATATTAAAGAAGATAGATATAACTTTTAGAAATATATATTAAATTTAAGAAATAAATTATAAAACTATTTATTAATTTTTAAATAATATTAATAAATATTAATATTTAAAATTATATTTTAAGTAAGTTTAGTAATTAGAATTCTTTTAAATAAAGCTATATTATAAAGATTAAAACTAAAAAAAATCTATAACTATTAGTACTTAAACTAGTTAATTAAGCTATAGATATTTAAAGTAGAAATTTCTAATTAGATAAATTTAAAAATATAAGAATATATAGTAATAATAGAAAAATAAGAATTAACTTATATAATAATTAATAATAGTAAAATAGTTTAAAGATTATTATATATATATTTATTAAATTAGCTTATAGGTAATATTATTAAATTAGTCTAATAATAGTAGGCCCTAGGCTTTATTAGAAGGGGTTTAGACTTTAAAACTTGGTATAGATATAGGGTAGGTGGTCTAAGCTTTAAATACTAAATCTCTAAAGCTAAGGCATATATACTAATTAGTTATAATCTAAGGTTAAACTAACTATAGAGTTAGAGTTATTAGCTAAACTAGAGCTTTATATAGGATAATTAGTATAAATAGGGCAGCTAAAATAAGTTAATACCTATTTTCTTTATATATTATAAATATATATATATATATATATAATATTTAGAAATATAAAAGAATAAATATTCTATATATTTACTATAAATACTAGATAGTAAGATATATTAATAAAGATAATAGATAAATATATAATATTAAATAATAAGTACTAGCTTCTACTATATAGAATATACTAGTATATATTAATATTAAGTAATAATATCTAGTTCTACTTTAGTTATAAGTATTAAATAAAAGAAGAGATACTTAAGAATATAGTAGATTATATTAATATAAATCTACTAAAGAATCTATTAACTATTATACTACTAGCTAACTAGAGTAAATAAATCCTAATTCTTAATATATATAATAAATTTAGCTATAATATATACTACTACTTAATAATATTTTAAAAGAGTCTAATATATTACTAGAGAAAGTTAAAGTATAACTTTAATAAATTAAGATATAATAATATTAAGCTATAAATATAGATATTAATATAGTATATAAGGTTTTAGATTATTAGAGTCTATAGTAATAATATAATAATATTAATATCTATAATAATAGAAAGTATAATAAATAAGATAATTACTAATAGTAAGGCTAAGTTACTAGAAGAGGATATAAAGAGAAATAAGTAGAGTAATAGGTAGGAAGATATTAACTATAATTTAACTTAGGTAAAGGAAATAAAGTAAGTAAAGTACTTTAAGGACTAGAATAAGATTAAGATATATAATATAGCTTAAGGGATATAAGTAAGGACTAGTAAAGCTAAAGTATAGGTAATTAATAATAAAAGGGTAGTAAAAGAGCTATAGTTATTAATAAGGCTAAATAAAAGCTTTAATTATAAGGTAGACTATTATAGCTAGTAAATAAAAGATATATTAAAGGAGATATTATAATATCTATATAAAATTAAGCTAGGGAAGCTAAATAGCTTACTATTTAGATATACTATTAAAGATAAGTTATAAACTAGCTATTAAGCTATTAAATACTAGTATTTAAAGTTCTACTAGTAAGTATATAAAATAAGTTATAATAAAGTAGCTGTATAACTTACTATATACTTTACTAATAAGTAATAGAGCTTAATAGTAGATATAAGTTATAAGCTAGAAGATAAGTAACTAGGTAATTTTATTAAATAAGCTAAATTATAATATAATAGTAGCTTCTTTAGTAAAGGTAATAATAGTAATAGTAATAGTAAGATTAAGGATAATAATAAAAGAGATTATAATAAGAGTAAGTAAAGATATAAATACTATAAGCTAGTATTTATAATAATAAAAGCTCTTAACTAAGCTATTTTCTAATTTATAATAGCTTCTATTAAAGTATATATTAGTAGTAATATATATAATAATATAATACTATATTTCTATATAGTAATAAGTATATAAAGACATCTACTAAGGTTTATAGAAGTATATCTATATATAGATATACTAGTAGTACTATATTAGCTTATATAGCTCTTTTTTCTAGAAGCTAGCTTTAAAAATATATTATAAGAGGAAGATTATATAGAGATAGAAGTACTTAATTAATTTAAGAAGAAATATAAAATATAGATATATATAGATATATATATGTTCCGGCCCACCGGCGAATAAACCCCATTCGCGAATAAGCCGGCCCATTCGCGAATGGGCTGGCCCAACCACGAATATCAGCATCCGCGAACTGGCCGGCCTATTCGTGAATGGGCTGATCCACTCCCGCCCAGTCACGGATGAAATAGTGCTTTTTTATATAGCTAGCTAAGTGACTGAATCCCCTATTGTATTAGCCCTAGCCCGTTTCCTTCGAGGCCTTTCAACCAACGCCATTTCAGTCCGGATAACTAAATTAGATAATCTTCCACAATTATGATCATCCCTATGGCAGTGTACACTACACTCTTTATTTTCCTTATAACACTTACACCTCCTTGTATTACATAGCCCTTTGCATTGGCATGAAATCCCTACACGTACACTAGTGGAAGCCTCCCTAGCTGCAAGCCCAAGTGTGACTTCTTTTGTAGATTCAGGAATAATAATATCAGACCAAAGAGCTTCATCCACAATACCTAGTCCCTTAGTAGGGATTAGCCGCTTTATAATCCCCGAGTTAGTCAAAACTCTATACCTATGAGGATAGGGTTCGTCTAATATACGTCCAAACAGACGCCTATTATCCGTTGAGGTCCTATCCTCCCTAGGCACCTTTAGAGAAATTATATCTGCTATCTGGAAGCGCTGAATATCGTGCTTCTTTGAGTACTTCTGTACCATTAAGGCCCTCGCCTTCTGAGTAGCTTTCTGAGCCTTCTCAATAACTGGATCTCCTAATTGAACCTCAATCATCTCATCGCGATCTGAATCACTAACTAATCCGCTGATTAGTTCAGCTTCTGGGTTGTGAGCACCCATATCAAACCACTCATCCAGTAGAGGGCTTTGAGCTGGTGGAGTAATTCGGACACTAATTTCTGAGCTGCCAGCTTCTGGGCTAATACGCATTGTAATTTGGGAATTGCCTGAGTAAATTCCAATGTTGATCCTTGACCCATTAGCAGAAGTGGGTGGACTTGAACTAAGGGCAAAGATTGGAGCCTGGGTGGGGTCTTCTTGAGCAACTCCGATGGTGAGATCTTTGCGAGCATGGCTATTTAGCCAGTCGATGTATGATGTACGCTCTCGGAAGAGTAATTCCGCAGGCGCACAGCCAATTGTTGAGTGAATTTGAGTGTTCATAGCCAATGTAACCTCAAGTATTCCATCAGCCCACTCAACCGATCCATTGTCCATTTTCCAAGCTCGTAGTTTCATTTCAACTACTCCATTAGCCTGCTCAACTAAGCCTTGAGTTTGTGGTGATCTGGGGGCTCCATTTATAATTTGAATTCCATACTTTCGTAATAGAATTAATAAAGCTCCTTTGAACTCCTTTCCATTATCTGCTTGCATAATCTTAGGCGGTAGGAAGGCGGCAATAAATTGAGCGAAAGCAGCTGCAATTGGCTCTGCATGTTTACTTTTTAGTGGATATAACTGAGTATATTTTGAGAAGTGATCCTTGATATGTAGGATCCATTTAAATTGACCGGAAGGTTCGTGGCGCATGTCAATTAGATCAATTTGAACTCGTTCCCAGGCTCGGTTGGTGATAATAGGAACTAATGGAGCCTTTGTTGCAGCTGGCCGATTTAAAGCACAGTTCTTGCATCGTTTGAGTATAAACTCAATCTCATTACGCTTAATTCCATAGTACTTTTGCTGCACTGCAGCCCAGGTTTTCGTCCGGCCAGTATGGAGTAGTTTTAGGTGTTCATTCGCAATGACATCGAATGCCTCACTCTCTGGAACAACATAACGTGGGTTTTGGAACTTAGAGTCAGCCCTTCGATATAGCTTATTATTAATGAGCTCGAATTCTGTATTTGCACGGTGTTTAAGCCGAGATTCATGCTGATTCTCTGCTTTAAGCTCAGGACTATTGAGAAATAGATGTAGCTGGCGCCATTTAGAGTACTCGATTCGTTCTCGATTGATATACTCAGGTCCTTGAATATAGGTTTGAAATGCAATGCGCACATCATTTGGGAATGGATTAATAGAAGCAACTGTAGGATCAGATGTAGAAGTCATATTATTGAAAGCGAGGAGTTAGAGTGATAAGAAGGAAGAGTTAGATGTGTATTTAATTGAAGTTATATTACGGACTACACCGCCATTTCATCCGTGACTGGGCGGGAGTGGATCAGCCCATTCACGAATAGGCCGGCCAGTTCGCGGATGCTGATATTCGTGGTTGGGCCAGCCCATTCGCGAATGGGCCGGCTTATTCGCGAATGGGGTTTATTCGCCGGTGGGCCGGAACATATATAAAGCTAGTATATATAGGAAATAAAAAAAATAACAAAATGTAGTGCATAATAAGGTAATTAAAATGAGATAATTTATAAAAGTAAATAGTTTATAATTTATATATAATAGGGGGATTTCGTTAGCTAAAAAAATAATTAAAGGGGGAATAATAGTAGGGTGCCTAGTTATAGGCAGCTAATAGGGGAGTAACCTAGTATACTATTAAGACTAGGCTAGTAGTAATAAGTAAAGTTAATCTAGTTAATAGCCCTATTTAACCTAGTAGTTTATATTAAGGAGAGCTATGTAGATATAGTTAGAGAGAAGTAGTAATATTTAGAGGTAGGTATATAGCATAACCTGTAGTAAGTAAAATATAAGTTATGTAGTTTATATTATATAGAGCTATTTATCTATTTACAAGAGTATTTATTAGTAATATGCATATTATGTAGATTTATATATATAGCTAAGGAGGTATTTAGCTATTTAAGGAAATAGTATATTTACATCTAGCTAGATAAGAGAATAGAGATTTATAATTATATTAGTATAATCCTAGCCTCCATCTAGTAGTAATTCTACTCTAGTCCTAGGATAATTTTAGTAGTAATAAGTAAAGTAGATACTAATTTAGACTAGACTTTATTAAAGTAAGTTTATTAGTACTTAAGTTAAAGTAACTCTACTACTAACCCTAACCTTAAATTTTTAAGTTAATAGGGTTATAAAATTATAATAAAGTATAATATATAAACTATATTACTACTAGAATGTCATTTTATAAGGAAATGTCACCTGTTTTAGAATATATAACCGCTACTCTTAGTGGCCTTTCCTTAAATATTTGAATCCTGCGCTAGGCATCAACTTCCGCAGCCCTCACCGCCTACCTAATATACTTATAACTTATCTAGATCTTCTAAATATAACTAATTATCCACTCTACTACCTACCTAGAGTAATTTATAAAGCTTTTTTACTACTTGCCTTATATAGATCCTAGCTTAGTTGCTAGTACTAAACTATAGTTTATATAATAGCCTATAGCGCCCTATAGATCTATCTATACTCTAATACTTTTAGGCATTAGAAATTTTTAATTAAATACCTTTATATTACTTTAAATTAGTTTATTTTTCTAATACTAGGTTATATACCTTGCTAGTAGATTAATTATTTATATTATAGCTACTTTAATATCTATAACTATAGTAAGTGTAGCTATTACTATTACTAGAGAACTAGTGTAATTTATAAATAACTATTCCTAGGCTATTTAGAGGCTAAATTTACTATTTTAGGCCTTCCCCTTCTAGCTAGGTATTATAAATTAACTTAGCTAACTATACCTATAACCTTAACTTATATATAGTTAATGCTATACTATAATAGAGATTAAGTTTAGTAGGATATAGTAACTATTTATAGTTATAAAGTTTAATTAGTAATATTTAGGCACTAAACTAAGAATATTAAACTAAATTATATATTATACTATATAGTAGTAGTATTAGTAATATTAAATTATTTTATATTTTATATTTATATAATACCTAAGGTTACTCTAATTAAGATTCTGCTTTAGTTTACTAGTAATTAATAATTCTTGGAATTATTTACTAAGGTGCTATATTATCTAGCTACTAATAGTATTCTATTTACTTTATTCCTTCTTTACCTCTAATCTAACTAGTAGCTTAACTATTAGTAACTCTAAATATTTTATACCTAGTTTAAAATATTAAATATTTTAGCTAATAATACTTAATGTTTTCTTTTAGGTAGTAATATAATAAAAAGGTAATAGGATGTAGTATATATAGACTAATCTTTTAACTTAGTTTAAGTTAACTACTAATTATTAAATATTAATATAGTAATAATACTATAATATTAGCTACCTTATATAATTATAAAATAGTATTTATTTATTATAATATACTAGATATTAACTAAAAATAATAATACTCTAGGCTAAGTATATATTAGCTACCTAGATAAGACTAGTCTTACTTATTATAAAGTTTATTATACTTAGTTAAACTTAGGCAAATTCTATAAGAAGGCATTTAGCTCTAATATTATTACTTCTTGTAGTCTCTCTATTACCCCTCTATTATAATGGTTTCTACTGTCCATAGTATGTGGATTATATTAGTTACTTATCTAAGTTATATAGTCTACTAGGACCTAGGTGTAGTATAAAGCCTATTTTTAATAGAGCTTTATAATAATAAGTTATTATCTAGTAGGAAAACTATAAGCTATTACTAGACTAGTAGTAATTAAGTGCTATATAAGGGGAGGTAGAGGCTAGTAAGGCTAAAGCTAGATAAAACTCCTAGATTTTGCTTCTAATTTAAGCCTATAGATTCTATATCTATAGGTTTAATTATATAGCTATATAGTAAATATTTAGCTACTTTAATTAAAGTTTAGTTAGCTCCCTTTATATTCTACTTTAAATCTACCTAGATAGTTAGACTCTCTTCTACTTAAAGTATTATATTAAAGAGTCCTTGATATTTATTACTAAAGGCGTGCTATATATACTTATAGACTTATTACTATCCCCTAGTTATTAGCCCCCCCTAATTAATTTAGGGTTATAGCTATAGTAATATTAATTATATTAATAGTATCTACTATAAGGACCTATTAGATATTTATAATAAGCCTGTATTTACTATAATATAACTAGCGCCCTATAATAGCCCTATTACTCTTAACTATAATTAAGGGAAGCTGGTTATATAGATATATTTAATAAATATAGTAATAGAGGTAAAATTTATATGCGCTAATATATATAGATATAATTTCAGGCCTTTTTAAAATCCTCTCTATATACCTAGGCCTAGGGGTATTTTACTTCATATACCTAGACTAATAATATATATTAAATTATTATTATAATATCTATCCTTATATTACAAGCTACCCCCTATACTAAGCTAAAATCTAGGTACTTTACTTTTAAATTAATCTTAAATTTATATATATATATAAAATTACTAGCTTCTATATATTTCTTATTACTTAATTATACTTATATCTCTATAAAAAGCTTTAACTTTAATTTATTATAAGTATATAGTATAAGTGCTTAAGGTAAATAGTAATCTCTTTAGGCACTATTTAACTATACTCCTTTAGAACCTACTTATTAAGCTCTTAACCCTTGAAAAATACTATATTAGCTAGAGGAGATTCTATTACCTATAATCTTAAATTAGAAAACTAGTAGCTGCCTTATATTTATTATAAAAAGGTGATTTACACTTATTCGCTATAAGAATTAGTACTTTATAATTAATATAACTTTAAATTAGGCTAGTATAAAGATAGTAATAATAAGTAATTAATACTCTAGAGGTTAAGATATACTTAGTATACTATACTTAGGTCTATATATAGTGCTTATATATTAAGTTTAAATATATAACTAGAATACCTTATAAAGCCTTTTTAAATATATAATAGTAGCTAACTAGAGTATATAAAATAATTTAGTATTATTATCTTTTTAGCTTATATAAAGCCTTGCTAATAATAATAAGAACCCTTAGTTTCTATTTAACTTAAAGAGTTATAGTATTACTAGATCTACTAAGTATAGTTATAAGAATATAAGTAGATATTATATTATATATAGATAGTAGTTAGATACTTAATACTAAGCTATAGTATTAGCTACCTTTATATTTATTTTAATACTCTTATTTTAATTCCTTATTTTAGTCTACTTTCTTATATTCTTTAAGAGCTTATCCTAGTATCCTAGTAGGCTATACCTAATATTTATATATTAATTATCTTATTACTTATATATAAGCTATATAGATAGTAGCCCCACTTTATAGTTATATTATATTATACTTTAAAATATATAGTTAAAATAGTAACTAATCCTAGCTAGCTGTATCTATATAGTATATAGACTAGTATTAGATTTATATTATTTCTATAGCTAAGATATAATAGTAAAGTATATAAGAAGTATACCTAGAGAGATAGACTACTTTCTAAGATAACTTAGTAACTCTACTCTACTAAAAGCCTAGGTAGATTATTAAAATAGTAAGCTATCTATTAATACTATATAAAATTACCTACTAAAATTATAGTAGCCTCTCTACTAGTTATTTCCTAACCCTAATCCTACTATAGTAAGTAGCTTAAAAGTTAAGTATATTTACCTTTATCTTCCTCTAAGTAGCTACTAATAATCTCTAGTATTTTTACTATTTATAGTTTAAATCTAAAAAGTAAAAGTAATACTAAGTATACTATAGATATATAATAAATACCTACTAGCCCTAATAGTTAACTCTAGCTTTAGGCTAATCTTCTTAAGTATATTCCTAATACTAGAATCTTCTTATATTAGTATAATATAATAGTAGTATATAGGAAAGATAAGGATACTTTTATAAGTAAAGTAAGTAAGCTCTTAGAGGTAATTAGAATTAAAAGGGGTAGTATAGAAACTTAGCCTATACTTTTCCTAGGATATAGTATAAGTAAGCTCTTAATTAAGTAAGCTCTAATTAATATATATAATAATCTAAAGTATATATAGATTAAAGATATAATAATTAAAATTGTATTTTTTACTACTCCTTACTATAGTAGTAATAAGATATTAGTAAGCTTAGGGAGTATAGCTACTAAAATTATAATTACTTTAAGTTTTAAGTAAGGAGATAATATTCTTAAAGTATTAAAATTTAGAATAACCTTTTCTAATATTATATAAGAGTACTAGAGATATTAGTTACTTTATTATAATCTAGTTTTATTTTAAGGCATATTTAATAATATAAGTTAAAAACCTTATTATAATTATTACTACACTAATATATTAAATAGATTATACTATAGGAGAGCTCTTATTTTAGGATGCTAGGAGATTATAAGAATATAGTAAAGTTAAATATAGATTATAGTAGGGTATATAAGTTTAGTTTAGATAATAATAATTAAGATAATTTTAAGTTAGTGTAGGCTAATATTAAGAACTTATATTAAAATATACTAAAATATAGTAAGTTAAACTCTATTTATTTACTTATAGTAAGGGATATAAATTCTTTAAATACTTTATAGGTATAATTTAAGAAATTAAAAGAATAAAGTATATAACTATAAATATTTTCTTTATATTTAATAATTTAATATAAATCTCTAATAGTTCTTTAAATTATACTTATATTCTAAGTAAACTAGGGGACTTTATTTTTAATTACTCTCTTATATCTATAGGAACTATAAAAACCTTTATTAAGTATCTTCACTTTATATATATAATTAAGGATTAATTATACTACTAGATGTAGGATAATATTATAAAAGTAGGAGTCTAGGGAATAGGAGGTATAAGGAAGATATAGGTTGCCCTAAGCTATATCTAGTATTACTAGTGGGAATATATAGCTATATTCTAAATTTAGGCAAGTTAGCTAGCCTTAATAAATTAAGACTTTATTAATATCTATTACTAAATTTTCAATATTACTAAAAGCTATCTAATAAAGCTAGAAGAGGCTATCTTATTAGTTTATAAGTTAATCTTTTTAAAGATGGGGATATAGCTCTTTATATTTAATAGTGCTAATAAGCTAGATAATAATAAGAACCTAGATTTTATTAATATATTTAGATATATTCTAGGGTTACCTTATATTTATATTATTATAATAAGCTATAATACTATAGTATAAGACTTATTAACCTTTAAGGGAGTTTATATTAAAGAGTTAGAAGAGGCTTAAGTAGTAGAGCTATTTAAGAGATATACTAAACTTAAATAAGTTAAGAAGAAAATAGAAGATAAGATTAATAAGATTATAAAGAAGCTAGGTTATCTAGCTCTTATAATTACTTTCGCTAGTTTATATATATTATAGAGGCTAATATAAGTATATAACCTATTAGAATTTATTTTAAATTATAAGTCTTAAAGAGAAAAGCTCTTAAAGTATAAGCTAAGGAAACTAATTAACTAATATAAAGATAGTATAATAGTAATATAGGAAATATTATATATAGCTATCTATAGGTAAATTCCTAAAGCTTGCTAGTTCTTAATGCTCTTAGTATTTATTAACTATAAGGATATCTTTCTTAAGTTATTTCTTCTAGACCTATTAGTAACTAAGAACTATTTCTAGTTATAGTTATAGGTTATTTATAATAGTATAGTTAATATAAGCTTAGTTTAAGAATCTCTTATAGTACTAGAGAGGTACTCTCTTCTTTAGAGATAGTTAAATAGGGTAGACTATATAATATACTAATTAATATATATATAGGGCTATAATTATCTTAAAGATAGAGGAGAAGATATATCTATATTTTAGTTTTTAGTATTATAAATACTCCTAGATTTAGTTATAGCTATTTAAAGCTAGGAGAGAGCTTTAAAAGCTAAGCTAAGACTAGTTCTATATTTAATTAAAATTTCTAATACCTCTAAAGAGGTTATAAAGATTAGTAGTAATATAACTCATAGAATGTCATTCCATGAGGAAATGTCGCTCGTTTTAGAATGCACAACCGCTACTCTCAGTGGCCTTTCCTCAAATGTTTGAATCCCGCGCCAGGCATCAACTTCCGCAGCCCTCACCGCCTACCCAATGTACTTGCAACTTGTCCAGATCTTCCGAACACAACTAATTATCCGCTCCACCGCCTACCTAGAGCAATTCATAAAGCTTTTTCACCGCCTGCCTCATGTAGATCCTAGCTCAGTTGCTAGTACTAAACCATGGTTTGTACAATGGCCCATAGCACCCTACGGATCTATCTATCTCCAATACTTTTAGACATTGGAAATTTTCAATTAAATGCCTTTATGTTACTTTAAATTAGTTTATTTTCCTAACACTAGGTTGTACGCCTTGCTAGTGGACTGATTATTCGTGTTATAGCTACTTTAACATCTATAACTGCAGTAAGTGCAGCTATTGCTATTGCTGGGGAACCAGCGCAATTCATAAACAACCATTCCTAGGCTATTTAGAGGCTGAATTCACTATTTTAGGCCTTCCCCTTCTAGCTAGGTATTATAAATCAACTCAGCCAACCATGCCTATGACCTTGACTTACGTACGGTCAACGCTATACTATCATGGGGATCAGGTTCAGCAGGACGTGGCAACTATTTGTGGCTGTAGAGTTTAATTGGCAACATTCAGGCACTAAACTGAGAACACTGAACTGAACTGTGTATTATACCGTAGCGGTATCGGTAGTATTGAATTATTTTGTGCCTTGCGTTTATATGACACCTGAGGTCACTCTAATCGAGGTTCCGCCTTGGTTTGCCAGTAGTCAACAATTCTTGGAATTATTCACCGAGGTGCCATATCGTCTGGCTACTAATAGTGTTCTGTCTACTTTATTCCTTCTTCACCTCCAATCTAACTGGTAGCTTGGCCATTAGTAACTCTAAATGTTTTATGCCTGGTTCAAAATGTTGAATATTTTGGCTGACAACACTTGACGTTTTCTTTTAGGTGGCGACATAATAAAAGGGCAATAGGACGTGGCACATAATATAGACTAATCTTCTAGTTCAAGTCAACTACTAATCATCAAATATCAACGCGGTAATGACGCCACAACATTAGCTACCCCACACAATTGTGGAACGGTGTCCATTTGTCGCAATGCACTGGACATTGATTAAGAGCAACGATACTCTAGGCCAAGTGTGCATTAGCCGCCTAGATAAGACTGGTCTCACTCATTATGAAGTCTATTACACTTGGCCAAACTTACGCAAATTCTACAAGAAGGCATCTGGCTCTGACGTCATCACTTCTAGCGGTCTCTCTGTTGCCCCTCTGTTACGATGGTTTCTACTGTCCGCAGCATGCGGATTACATCGGTTACTCATCTACACAGTCTACTAGGACCTAGGGGCGGCGTGAAGCCTATTCTTGATGGAGCTTTATGATGACAAGTCATCGTCCGGTGGGAAAACCGCAAGCTATTACTAGACCAGTGGCAACTGAGCGCTATGTAAGGGGAGGTAGAGGCTGGCAAGGCCAAAGCCGGATAAAACTCCCAGATTTTGCTTCTGGTTTAAGCCCGCAGATCCTATACCCACAGGTTCAATTATATAGCTATATAGCAAACATTTGGCCTCTTTAATTAAAGTTTGGTCAGCTCCCTCCATGTCCTTGATATTTATCGCTGAAGGCGTGCTGCATACACTTGTAGACTTGTCGCCATCCCCCGGTCGTCGGCCCCCCCCAATTGATTCAGGGTCACAGCCATGGCAATACCGATCACATTAATAGTATCCACCATGGGGACCCGTTAGACATTTGCAATGAGCCTGTGCTGGCGCCCTGCGATGGCCCTGTTGCTCTCAACTATGATCGAGGGAAGCTGGTTATGTAGATACATCTAAAGAATGCGGCAATAGAGGTAAAATTCGTATGCGCTAACACATATGGATATAATTTCGGGCCTTTTTAAAACCCTCTCCATATGCCTAGGCCTAGGGGTATTTCGCTTTACATGCCTGGACTAACAACATATATCAAATCATCATTGTAGCCATCATGCTTGGCGTTGTCAACTTCCGGAGTGGCTTGACGGACAAGGATTGATGTAGCAGTATCTGTAAGAGCTGTGGGGCAGCTATGTATATGTTAACCTGGCAATTTATCTCTTAGTCTAAGCCTTACGAGGTTATCTTGCAAAACCGCCCCTCATCAACAGAGAAATTACTGAAAAGCAGCGGTTGGTTGATAGCCGGTAGAATTACTTGGTACACAAAGCCATTCAAGAGGCTCCCCGCCCCAGGGATTTAAGCATTCCTTGCAAAGTACAATAACCCTCCCATTTGGTTTAGACTTGGTCGTATGTCGGTAGATTCGAGGTTTTTTTAGGTATAATACTGAAGTCCATCGTAACCCATCTGGTTCACATTGCACGAGTCTTTCCTCAGCGTTAAACACAACTGAGCACTCTGCTCCATTTGACTCATAAATATTTATTACCTTGCCAGACCCTTCCAATGTACATTCATACGTTTTTTGGTTGACGTCATGAGGCAGGAGCGAATCTGTCAGTTGTCTCTTGTCATACCTAATGTTCCCGCTCCAATCCATCGAACTGAGCACCACAAACATCTCACCTTGCCCAAGGGTTTTTCCTATAAGTATAGGATTTACATCGGTTTCAAGGTCCATGATAGCCTCAAACCAGTCATCTGAACCAAAAACACTAGTCCATATTCGATTGTGAAGTTCTTGCTCAGGTGGTATGACTATACGTCCAGACTCGACTGCCTTCTTCAATGCGTTTGGTAGGACATTTTGCGCAATATGGGCTTGAATGATTTCTGTCATATCAGTTACTGAAGTCAAGGATCCATTTTGTAACAAAACTGCCGCTCTTCTACACCTTGCTTCGCGCAGAATATCGATATCAAGAAAGTCAGCCGCTAAGATGATGGAGAAGAGTGTCTCGTTATCCATTTGGAGAAAATTCCTTTCCCAGTTTTTTATTTTCTTGTCATTTTCATAGTATGTGGAACTGTTGAGAATAAGTGGATTGTCAAAGTGATATTGACACCACTCAATTACTTTTTCTATGGTTGTTGCGTTAAAGTTAATTTTAATAGCTATCCTCCTGAAATTTCCAGGGATATCATGAATCATAGAATCGTGGAAAATGGCAGCATCCACAGTGAATTTCTTAGAGTCAGTACTATACAGGGTAATTTTTCTCATTTTTTCAACAGAGCAAAGGGAAAGAAAATCACAGTGGTGGCTTTTCTGATATTGCATCCCTGGTGCAAGTACTGCAGGCCGGTTTATATGCAAAATCTTTTCACACAGCTAGTGCTTGTTTGTGTACAAAACTTGTTGAAAATTTGAAGGCATAAACGATCGTCGAGCACGCTGTGGCCTAATGTGGACAAGCACATTGGATTTGAGGACAATGAATCAAATAAAAGAAGCAAGAATGCCTCGTTTGTTATTGTTGATGGTTAGTCTGCGATGGTGGTAGGTAGTACGTAATACAAGGATTTCGCCAGCGTCTATGCTGTAAGTCACTTGCAAACAATTAGCCACTGGCAGCTCATCCACATCCTTACCTGTTCTCTAGCATTGCAGTACAGTACAGTACCGGTAACTCAAGGCAGCATTTAGTCTTAATACCTAAATAGTCACAGGATCTTAACCCTTCGTTTTCTGGACTTGGAGGAATATGGGCTTGTTTGTGGAATGATAGCACATAATGATTTGCTCGTAACTGGCCATTCCAGTATTGATCTAGTTCATAATAGTAGTTACTTGTACATATGTCAAGGAGTCATCGAACAAGACGGATTAGTATTCTACACAAGAATTCATCCAATAAGAGGATAAATATTAATACCGTTCTGGAACAGTAATTGAGTCTTCTAAGCTCTAGTGAGAATAGTGCTGAATAATCAATATGTGCCTCGTAGCAACGCAGCTAGAGTCGGCAAAGAGCAAGGAATTTTGGCATTAGGCTCGGTACCTAAGGCTTTCTAGCCAGTGACTTAAAACTGTCAATACGGAGGTAGCACATAGATGGAAAGTTCTGGTCTACAATCAATTTTCAACTATTGGCTCCAACATATTGATACCAACCGAACGGCCCTTTGAATTTTCCTTTCAAGTAAGGTTGAATGGGTTTCTCACTTCCTCTTCTAATAACACAGTCCACTAACTAACGTGATTTCGGATTAGGGCTTTCTTTATCTCCAACCTCGTCAACGACAATGAGCCATCTAGTCAAACAACCTCGTCGAGCGTGGCAGCGGCTCAATATTCAACGCAGAAATGTCGACTTGCTTCAGCCATCTCAAGAAGCCGTAGATGAAGATCATAGCAATCAGCCTCGATATAAACAGTCGAAGAGCCGAAGCCGAGATTTACTTTCGAATCACGACGAAGAGCACTCTGAAGATGGATCAGACGATGGCCTTCTAGAACAGAAAAGGCCACTACAGAGGTTAACTGTCATTTCTACAAAATTAAAACCGCAAAATCACCAGCGCGCCCGTGAATCTAGCACTCACTCAGACTCTGAGTCTGACGTTGACTCAAGTTACTGTTCTGTGGACGAAATAGACCTGGATGGGCAAAAACTGCTTTACGACCAATTTTTGGAGGAAGGGCCAGTACTAGCAAACCATTGCAAGAAAACAGAAGATTCTATAAGGTCAGAAGAGAAGCAGTGGAGCAGGTATTATCACCCATTTCAAATAAATGACCAACTTAGGCTGATATTCGTGCATATAGATTCTGCAACCGTCGGAAAGAAGACCAAACTGAGGCTCTGTGTCGTTGTGATGCGGCACTTTTCAAGGTTTACTTAGAGGTCAGAGTCAAGCGGGCAAGCATCAAGAAGGAATCAGCAATATTTACTTATTGGAAACGTCTGAGTATGCTATATGCCCAAAAGTCTGCGTCATGGATGAGTGATAAAATACTCTTTGACATTCGCAACGTAAGTAGAACCCACGCGAATGATTCGGAGTTACTAAGACATGTCAGTGGATTCATACATATCTCACACCGAAATACAAACTCGACACTTCAACTAAAGAAAAGGCAGGCTTATTCATTGAAGATATAGCTGTTCTCCTAAATCATAACTGGATCAGCGACGAAGACGTATTCGCACACGAACGATTGCGCGTCCAACTTGCTGCAAACTTGATCCTTGCCGGGGCCACTGCAACAAGACCTGGTGCCCTCATAGGACAGTTATGCTACAAGCATGTGGAGTTTCAAATTTTTCCGCCAGAAAAAGGAGATGACCGTTCACGCATTGCTTTGGTCGTCAACTTGGAGCATTTGAAAAGGACTGCTGGTACATCGGAAAAAAGGAAGTTTGCATTTCGAGAAGATGATGTATTGTTGTACGACCCCATCGTTCCATTAATGGCGTTGGCGTTGAGCGATGACGCATTTGAAAACGGTATAAACGAGAAAACGCTTGATGGACCAAATGGGCTCTATGGCCTTGTTGTTCCTCCATCCCACGATCGCCTTCGACTCTTTTGGAAACAGGAGTGGCTCGAAAGTCCAATATTTCGCGACATTGAGGATTCTCCAGACGGGCCACGGATTTCTCTAAAGAAAGCACTTACTTACCCGAAAGAACGCGGCCATCTTATCCGACTGGGTCACTCAATTGGTATTGAGAAGCAGTTAGAATGGTACGATCTTCGTCGCGGATCAGGCAAGAAACTCAATGGTAAGTAAAGCCTCAGCGGAATTTATTTGGCGAACACTAATGGCTTTCTAGAGACACTCACGCCGGAGGAGCGAAACAAAATCATGGGACATCGCAAAGGAGACTCCACCACATATTTAAAGTTCTATATGTCGGATTTTATTGACAATGACTGTCAGTCCATCTGCTTTGGCAGCATTCCGAAGCAGGACCTGATACATCTCGCCGCTCGACTACGTCGCCAGAGCGGCGCACCAAAAGAGTTAACCACCAAGCAACTAGCTGAAATTAATTTAGACAAAACGCTAGTCTCTTACAGCAAAAGGAGGGCGAAAGCAATGGAAGAGTGGAAATCACATGGGTACCCAAGCCGCAAGGCTGCTGAAGGCACTAAGATGGCCCAAATCTATGACGAGTACAAAAAGAAGGCCGAGAGTCGAAAGAGAAAACTAAAGAAGGACCAACTTAAATTGGACGTCACAGAGTTTCACAAATCAATTCATATTGAGGAGGTTGACCGGCAACTCCGTGGTATAAAGCCATCCGACATCATTGCACCACCAAGCATCGAATACGACCTACCGGAGCGTGCCCAAGTTGCGTCGCTCTTCTCACAAGCAGCCGATACTGCGAAAATAGACTCTCTTCGCTCAATACGTATAGAGCTTATCAAAGCAGTATCACAGCTGTGTAAGCGACGAGAAAGTCCATGCCGAATTTCTGATAAGCGCGGCCACAAGTCTGCGGTGTCTAAGGCCCTGATCAGAGCTGTCCGCCATAAAGTCCTCGATCTTCCTCATGGTGAAGCACAACATGACTTTGGGATTGCCTCACCATTAGTAGAAAAAACTCCAGCTTGTGTTCCAGACCAGGCTGGACTCACATGTCCATTCTGCGAAGCGGACCCGAGCCTCGGAAAGGCTCAGAGGGAGAAAACCTGGCGTATTGACAATCTGGCCAGACATGTACGAGACCAGCACCTTAGAAAGATACCCACTCCATTCCCCTGCCCTGATAATGGCTGTAAAGCCATTCTAGGGAACGTACAACACTTTGTGAGTCATGATGATCATTGCCATGGTCGCGATTATCCCCCAAGCATATTGAAACTTGACTAGAGAGTCGAAACGTTGTGACAGGACAAGAAACTGGATAATAATTGGAGCACGACAAAATTATACTACTCTCACTGCAAGAGTAACTATTGTGATATATCAAACACAACCAAACAAACTTCCATACGTTCGCAAGAGTAGCAAATGGTTCAACCAAGAAGGAGTGGGAAGGGACGTGTATCTACATAGTGTATTTAAGAGCACTCTCACTGGCAGACATTGGATTGATAGGGACTTGGCGATCTTGAATGCAGAGGACATTGTGGTATTTTTCCTCACGATCTCAAAGAACCACCACACGATATACTCCATAGCTGCAGTTTCATCAACCACCAACATGTCCCTCTAGAGGCAGATTAACTCTCCACCCTGAGGGGTTCTTGCATAATTTAAGTCTTAGCTGCTAGATCGACAGCCTCGTTGCCTGAAACTCCGACATGTGCCGCTATCCATCTGAATGGAGCCTTCCATCCAAGGCCGAGGAGCTCGACGAGATTTCGTATGGCCTCGATCAGGATATAACTAGTGACCAGAAGGATGTTTGAGATTCTGCATTTTCTGCATGTATGCTTCATTGTCAGCGAAGATGATGCATTTGCCGGGATTAATGACTGTTGAATGTATGTCAGGTGCTATTTGCAATGCTAGCACTAGTACTTGAAGCTCGGCTGCGTATACAGTGGAGACATATGAAGTAAATGGACATGATCACAACTTCAGCGCAGGTGATCATCAGTGGAGGGATTGTAGAACAGCTAACTTTGGCATACTCTTCATATCTGTTAACCATTAGAACCAGTGTTCAATGGCTCTGGGAGAGAGCCAGGATGAGGCATCGCCACCTATAGGTCATAGATGAATCCGGATCAGGTAAACTCGCCGAAGATATAACCCAAGACCATGAGGCCATTTTTATTGGCTCCATGTGGGCCTCAAAATCATCCTGTTTTGGATGCAATGCGAAAACTGTTATGTACCCAAAGTATCTTCCCTCTCAAATTTTTGATAAGAGAGCACCATACCGGTAAATATAATACTGGTAGTCTTAGATAACTCCTATAACTACCTATGGTTCCGTTCTTTGGGAGAGTTTAAGTCTCAATATTATTATAATATTCATTCATTCATTCAGTCTATTACGCCCGGTGACCTGAGTCAGAAGGGCAACTATATGCTATTTACAATATCCCTTCTCAAGATTGCGTCCTATCCTCATCGAAGCCCTTGTAGTGATGCATCTAGTTCTGACTCTTTCCTTGCGTGTCATCTTGGTTCTACTATCCCTCACACGAGGAAGTTTACTAATCTAGCCTGCTTAAAGGCATTTCTTTAAGTGTTCAGCATCCTATCTACAGCAACTGAAGCGAGGCCTGTTACTCGCAGTGTGGGGTGAGTGGGTAAAGATGTTCGTGGTGTTGTCATGTCGTTCTTAGTTAAGAACTAGGGTCTAGCCGGCCAGTAGCGATTGCGAATTTAATACACGCTCTAACTGCCCTCATATCTGGTATCCAATTGTCTTTGTCTGACGGTCCCTTCCCTCCAAGGTAGAAGGAAAGGTTGCCTCTCCGCTCGGTGGTACATTCGTTAAGTCCTACACGTTGCGCTGTCCATTGTGTACATCTGAATAGAAAATGGTCGACTGTTTCTCGTGCTCGTCCACATGCGCATTGGCTGGAGGGTGCTGCGTGAATTATGTTGAGGTATCCGTTCAGTTTAGTCATGCCTGTCCTTAGTTGAACTAAGACACTAGCTTCTCTATGTGTGAGCTGGTCATATAGCTTCTTGGTATGCTTGCCAGGCAGCGCTTGGTCGATCCGCTTCGAGTATTTCCCAACTTCCTTAGGTAGTCTGTCTGTGGTGGGTAGTTTCAATCGTGCCATGTTCATCGTGGTCGAACGCATCGCCGGAAACTGTTGCTCCGGTACGGCGTTGTGTTTGGTCGTTTCTTTCGCTTCCGCCTTCGCCTTCAATATCAACTCGTTCTTCTCGCCTGATGGTACCCACTTTATAGTCACATTATTACTTCGAGCTCGCAGAGAGCCCACCGATTCATAAATGCTGCGAATATACTCCTGGCCTGATTGCTGTCGGGGATGGTGTACTGCTAGTGCCGCGGCTTT
Source organism: Calcarisporium arbuscula (assembly GCA_009828645.1). Taxonomy (NCBI): domain Eukaryota; kingdom Fungi; phylum Ascomycota; class Sordariomycetes; order Hypocreales; family Calcarisporiaceae; genus Calcarisporium; species Calcarisporium arbuscula. The sequence goes on from WBSA01000016.1 coordinate 777,553, forward strand.
GTTGCTGGTGAGTATGATGACCTCGTGGTCTTGTGTCTCTGGCAGCGCCCTCCGTGCTGCGTAGGCCATTGCTGCCAGTTCTCCCGAGTAAGGATTCTGATGTTCCCTCGTGCCAAGCGTAAAGGCGAACGTCTTTCTGGGTGATCCTGGAATTTGGATAGCTCCCCCAACCCCTACCACGCCATTCCGGGAGGAGCTGCTGACTGCAATGCGTATGGCACAGGCTGAGTTGATCCGCTGAATTCTTGTTTCTTCGCTGCTCGACAAGGTAATTGGTATTCGTTCATGCCAAGGAGCTAGGGTAAATGGCTGGATGGTCTCTAGGTTCTTCAGTGCTGTAGAAATTAAATGCAATGGCCACCTGCTGGAATGGTGATTGGAAGCCCCTCTTCCATACTCTCAGTATCTTGAATGCTTGCCTGCGCAGGGGGTTGTTGTCCGGTAGGGCGTGGAGTTCGATCCAGAGCTTCATCGCTCGTTTTTGTAGACGTTGTTGGACACTGCTAATGTGGGCTTCTGCCTCCGCGACGCTCGTTGCCACGGTCCTGAAAGCTCCTGTAATGGCTTGTGCCCCCATACGCTGCACCCGGTTTAAACATTCTAGCTCTCTTGTCGATACATGCATGTCTCCAAACGTTAGAGGCATAGTCCACCACGGGAGCAACCATTGCAGTGAACATTTTTCGTGCCGTGGCCGGCGCAAGTCCTTTCAGTCTCTTGAGTTCCATTGCTGCTTCGAGCCCCTTCGTAGCCGCTCTGGCGATATGCTCTTTATACTTCAGTCGCGTGTCCATGATAAGTCCTAGGATTTTCACATGTTCGCTTGGTTGTACCTCCTGCCCTCTGATGGTGAACGTTTCCAGATCACTCTTGTGCTTGCTCTTAGTGAAGTGAATTATAGCTGTCTTCTCTGCCTCAAAGGTTGCGCCACTTCGTTTCTCCCAGTCAAACGCCATGTTGATAATCGACTCAATTCCTTCCCGGTTGTCCTTCGCTGTTGGGCCCGCCACCCAGGCCGTGAAGTCGTCAACAAATGCAATAGAGCCTCCGTTCCATGTAATCTTGCGTTGGACAAGGTCTGCGTTAAAGAAGAGGAACAAAATTGGAGAGAGAGGAGAGCCTTGAGGTAACCCGGCCTGTGGTAAGTCTTGAGGTTCTGACTGTTGCCCATTAACCTGGATCGTAGCTGTGCGCGCTGAACAGAAAGCCTCCACCCAGCGTATTACCTTCTCAGGTAAGCCTCTAGCTCTCATCCTCTGAATAAGTCGCTCCTTGCACACTCCGTTGTATGCTCCTTTCACATCAAAGCTAATTAGGCTAAGTACTCTCTGCGCTCTCCAAGCATAGCATATTTGTTCCTGCAGTAACATGAGTGCTTGCTCAGCTGACCTCTGCTTCCGGGCTCCAAAATGGTTGGCTGGTAGTAGACCATACGTCTCAACAGCATGAGATATTCTTTCCGCAACAACCGACTCAAGAACTTTTCCTAGAGTAGATAGCAGTGAAATCGGTCTCCATGCTTTAGCGATGGTATAGTCGGCCTTGTTGGGTTTCTTGAGCGGTATGATCTTGGCATGCTGCCATTGATACGGCAATATCCCCTTCTCCCACGACAACTGGAAGATCGCTAAGACCCAATGTTTAACTACTGGCCAAACCTGTTTCCATACCATCGCAGGGAGCCCATCTTCTCCTGGGGCTTTCCAGGATTTAGCTCTAAACAGCTGGCGTTCAACCTCCTCCATGGTGATATCGGGCATTGGAACTGCTGATCCGCGTTCGGGTCTGGGGCCTTCTTCCTCGATGTTTTCTGGGAGTGGGGGAAAAAACGTCTTTAGCAGCTCGCTTGCTTGCTCCTCGGAGTTAGTTGTGAGCGTGTCATCTGATCTCTTTAATTGCGGTACTTTGCCAAACGCGGCTCCGTCCCCTGACTTCATGTATTTAGCTGCTTTCCAGATGTTATCATTGTCCGCGAGAAAATCTTCCCAGTGCTTCTTCTTCTGTTGTCGGATGGCATCATGGTATTGCTTGGCCGCACCCTTGGCCTTGTCTTCCAGCTCTGGGCTTCGATCTCCAGCACGGCGTTGCGCCCTGGCTTGGTTCCTCCAGTAGGCGTAGATGTTCCGCAGTTGTGTGAGGGTCAGTCGTCCACCATCGTTTGGCGTAAGGACAGGGCTTAGCAATTGGCGTCAGGGCATGCACCGCATCCCTCACAGCTGACATTAACCAGTTAGTATCTTCCTGTACGTTTCCTGTCATGGATCTGGTCCCCAGCGTCCTGTGTATCCTGGAGTTCACTTCTTTCCACGGTGTGTTTTTGAATAGTAGTCTGGGTTTGTGAGGGGGTTCCGGGATAGCGATATCGAAGCTGGTGTCAATTGTGCAGTGGTCCGATCCATGGTCCGTCCTGTGGATGGTGCACTTGATCAGGGTTTCAGATAGCTCTTCTGATGCCAGCACGAGGTCAATGGTCGATTCGTGTGTTCCATCTTGCCATGTCTTGGTGCCGCGAGGCAGCAGACTTTTAAGCGAGAAGTCACCCATAAGGTCAATAATCTGATCTGCTTCACCCTGCCGTAGTAGGGATACCCCGTCACCTCCCCAGAGCTGGTCGTGACGGTTAAAATCTCCTGCAACCACCATATCAACTGGCCTCCCTGTCCGTCTCCTTGCTTCCGATATAAGTCTGCGTATTGTAGCGCATGCACTGCGCAAGGCTTCGTCATCTTGTCCAGCTACATAAACTGATATTACCAGTACCTTCCTGTCTTCGAAGTGTATTAAGGCTGCTGTTAGGTCCGGTGAGTCAGTCTGCACCTGTTCTGCCTCTAGCTCAGTGTTAATCCAGAGCATGCTCCGAATTGCCCATCTCCCTTCTCTCCAGGTTGACGGTGTCATCTTCGTCCATTTATGATGTGTCATGGGTGTTGTTAGAAGGCGCCCCCCTATGTTTCTTGCCTGTGGTTCCTGTATCATTATTACTGCCGCGTCGCTCAGCTCCTCGTCATTCATCAAACTGTCCTGTATCGTCCCTTGCTTTTTAACATTAAGTTGGATTATTCGGAATGGCTTATTCATGGCGAATGGGGAAGAGTCTCCGGCAGCTTCTACTGAACGCTTCATGTGGGCCATCGCATAGTGCACACTTCAGGACTATCTCAATGCATGTGCTATGGTGATGCCCTTCTTTGGCGCACTTGCCGCATACCTGTGGTTTAGTGCACTGGAAGGCCTTGTGTCCGACCTCCTGGCAGTTGTAACACTGTTCTGGACGAGGCCGGCGTTCGAAGGGGGCGGTGTAACCTGATTCGCCTCCGGCGTAGAAGAATCCCTCGTGGAGGACCTTCTTAGCATCTGACACTTTCGTCATGTAGACAACCATTGATCCATACGCCTTGTGGGCATCGCGCCTGCTTAACCATGCCACCTTGGCTACCTGTACATCATTCTCTTGGCTGAAGGTCGTGGCCACCTCATCTCGAACATCTCCCAGTTCATTAAGGACAGCTAGGCGATTGACACTGTCTACTTTAACGGGGTACAATTCATCTCGTAGAACCCGAGCACCACTGGGGGCCTTAGCCCCAGCTAGTTCTTTAACCAGTCGATGTTCTTCTTCATCGCGGCAGGCGATCCTGACGCGATGGGCACTCTTGCGATCCAAGGTCACCGCCCGGCACCGCCAACTCGGCTGGCTTAGCTTCTCTCTGGCTTCCGTTTCGATTAGGCTCCGAATCGCGCTCACGGAGGTACTATTGCGTTCCGCTTCTTCTACCCTAGAAGTATCAATGGTACAGTAGAGCGTGTCGGTCAGGGTCGACGGTGTCGAATTTGCTGATGACAGTGATCGTATGTTGCTAGGTTGACTGCCAGGTGGGGTGCGGGCAACATCAGCGTAGGAAGTCCTTGTGCTAGATTGGACTGTTGTGGCGATAACCTCCAATTGTTCCAGTGCATGTTTAAGATCATCTTTTGTCTCTCGGAGTTCGTCTCTGGTTTCTCGAAGTTCTCGCTGAGTTTCCACACCTTGGGTTCGCAGCTCGCTAATTAAATGTTGCTGCGTCGCCGACGCATCCTTCAGTTCATTTAATTCTTCCAGCACCCTGAGAAGGAGTACCTTGTAAGTGTCATCGCTGGGGTGATTTTCCTTGGTGTTCTCTGTGTAATCCGGGTCTGTCTCCGTGGATGACGCCCGTGTCGTTCGAGTTACCGGTCGCCTTGCCGCTTTAGTAGTCGTGTCGTCTTCAATTCTTGTTGTCTCCTTCGCCTTCGCGCTCGGCTTCACCAAACGCGTCGACCGTTTTGGCGTCGCGGGGCTTTCACACCCCACCACGATTTCCCCCGCATTAGAATCCGCCATCAGGAACGGTTTCCCCACACTACCAGCAAACGATATGAATAAAGCTATCTACCTACAAAATCAGACCTGGTCTGCGCCTGTTTAGAGGTCTTTCAATCAAAATACAGTACTCTATTACTGTATTGCTTTCAAAATTATAATATTGTTTGGAGCATAAATAACTTCCTCTTGGACTTACACTCTCTTTTAAAAAAAAAAGAAATGACCCACATAGTGTGAATATATGTTTAAAACACACTGTGTACATCCTGTTTAGGCCTAAGGGACTTTCAGATTTTAGCTGCTGTGGGCAATGTAAGGAGCGTGGCTGCCTAGCGCTGAGGCAATGCAACCTAGACCTTGCATCCTCCAAGAATGGCTCCCAGGCTGTCTAGAATTGAGCGTAGAGAACTTGAGAATATTATTATTCGCAAGCTTCAAGGTAATGAAGACATCACTGATGAAGAAATAGTCAAAATCGTCCCTTGCACCACACGATTTATTCGTACAAGCCGATCAAATGTCCTTCAATATGGCACGATCGACGCTCCTTCGAAGCCACGCGGTCGGCCTAGGGAAATCACAGAGAATATGCAACTGGCGTTACAGTTTAAACTACGACAGCATCCTGGCATGAGTCAACAAGCGTTAGCAGACTCTCTCTATAAGGAATATGATAAATATTTGTCACGTTTTACGATCGGTCGGCTTTTAAAACGTAGCAAATGGACCAAAAAAGTCATAACAACAATCGCCAAAGAGCGCAACCAAGATCTACGAGATGACTATATACATAGACGTTCCCTGTTTGATCCTAAATGCATGGTTTTTATTGATGAGAGCGGAGATGATCGCAGCATAGCGATACCAAAAAGGGGCTACGCTCCAGAAGGCGTTACTCCAATACAGACCAAGAGATTCCATCGGGGAAAGAGAGTATCTTTTCTGCCAGCATACACCTTGGATGGTATTATCTATTCCGAGACATATGAGGGCCATACAGACGTAAATCTAGTAGAAGCATTCCTCGAAAGGCTGTTGCCACATTGTGGGAGGTACCCAGGACCGCGATCTGTTATCTTCATGGACAACGCCTCGTTCCACAACATCTCCCTAGATTTAAAACGCCGGTTCGCTGAGGCAGGCGTTTTAATAGAATTACAGCCGCCATATTCGCCAGATTTAAACCCAATTGAGTACTTCTTTGGCTCACTTAAGAACCGAATTGAGAAGAGACACTTAGAAGACGAGGATCTCATAAAAGGCGATTTTAAATCGTATGTGAGAATGCAGATTAAACTTTTAGGTCAAGGCAATTTGGGGAAGAAAATAGCAAAGGGACATTTTAGGAAGGCACAGATTTACATTAATGAAAATGAATAAGTCATTATCTTGCTCGTCCTAGTTGCTTTCCAAACCACCTGACGCCCGATACGTAACGCCATGCAAAGCCTTCTGGTATATCCTCCTCTACGTAAAACTGATATAACCTCTTTTGGTTACTCCCAATACTATCAAGGTCAAACCCATTATGTAAGGTTAACTGCTCCATCATTTCATAGAACCCTTGCTGCTCCTCGCTTGCGTCGGCTTGCAACCATGCACCATAAGCCTTTACTAAATCCACGCTGGACTCATTGAAACAGCTCATGAGTGGCGTGGTTGGGAAGACAATGTCAGGAGTAGAGGCGTGGCCTTCAGATGCACACTGATGGGAGCTGCAGTGAATCACCATCGGCTCATCTGAACCCCGTCGCTTTCGCTTGCGACTCTCCTTTTCCCTCTTTGCACGTTCCTTTTCTTCCCTCTCTTTTCTCTCACGGTCATCATCTAGCACTAGTCGACGAAAGCTTTCTGGGACATCGTCATGTGTGTTAAGAGGGTTACCTGCTTGTAAGTGATCGGCAAGCATGTTTACATGGTGTGGATGTAGTTGGTAGTGTACACCTTCATGTATCCAGCAATGGTCGCCTTTTCTACACGGAAGACCTGGGCAGCGCATTAGAGCAAATGCCTTTTTAATACACACCCCTCGGCTAAGAACGGCTCCGTCGCCGATTCTTGCTTCTATATTTTCTTGCTGGATTGCTGTTGCGCTTCCTCTTGTCAGCTTGGTGACGTTAACATAGGTGTAATTGAATGTAATGGTAATGGTTATCACGTTGCTATTTTTGCCTGTCTTCGGAAGCTTGTTCCATTCTCGGCGTTGCTTATCGATCTCTCGCCATTTAATATGTAGCTTTTTGAAGGTCCTTGTAAATGGCCCGGTTTTTCGACGGTCGATGGATACTACAATTTCTGTACCGTCTACTTGGCAAGGCTTCTTCGCGCTCGCCTCCTCCAGCTTCGCTCGCAAGGTACGCTTCCAGAATGTCTGTGGTGGCATTACGATACCGTGCTCCGATTCGCCAGCCCGCTTACGGTCATTTATGCGCAATCTCCATTCGATATTGTAGGGTATCGTTGATTCGTCTTCGTCTGACGACGTTTCTAGGTCTCGGCTACCCGCTGGCCTAGATGCGAGGGTCTTCCCTGCAGGTCTCAGATGGCTCCTTTGGATCTGGGTTTCCGGCTGAGACCCATCGCTATCGGAAATAAGGGAATGACGGCTCTGGGAGTCACTCGCATCGTCGCTGGGCCAGTTATCACTTTGACTCATGGTTCTTGACACATAAGGCACCACCTCGTTGCTTCTCGCAGGTTCGCTCAGGGCGACGAAGACAACCCACCAGCAGTACCTCGCTGCTACCTGGGCCGTCCTGGCCGTCCTTCACTGTCCCGGTTGTCTCCCGCTTTCCATGGTCTTCCATGGCTTTCCACGCCCCACCATTTCACGTGAGTTGTAGATACAGAGTGAGGTTTTCACAAGGAGGCATCACGTTCCCATTAATGAAGCAATTTGCAATTTTATAAGACCAAAACAACCAAGAAAGCTGGAGTAGTATTTAACTGTAGATCTGAGATGTAGCCTTTACAGGGGGACCTAATCTGGTGGCGGATCTGATTGGAATTGAGATTCGCGGAGGTCTGCATGGCGAGCCACACTGTTCAAGGTGCATGTATCCCAGCGTAATTGAGAAAGTAGCTTCCTAAAAGGGCTCGCACTGTTATGCTGAGCGCTGAGCCCCGCCTTGTCCTCTTATATACCTCTAGGTACTGAAGAGTACTTTAAATGAGGGGCAGTTTATTGAAGTCATACTGATTTACCTATAAATAACATCCAGTTTTGGCTCGCTGCGATTATGTAAGTATAGTCTAGTACTCTCATGTACTCAACTTAAATTTTTCTGAAGAGTGTTAGACTGCACCGGAAGTTATTTATGCTCCAAACCAATACAGGCCCAGAATACACTTTTAAGAACAGTACTGTATTTTGATTGAAAGACCTCTAAACAGGCGCAGACCAGGTCTGATTTTGTAGGTAGATAGCTTTATTCATATCGTTTGCTGGTAGTGTGGGGAAACCGTTCCTGATGGCGGATTCTAATGCGGGGGAAATCGTGGTGGGGTGTGAAAGCCCCGCGACGCCAAAACGGTCGACGCGTTTGGTGAAGCCGAGCGCGAAGGCGAAGGAGACAACAAGAATTGAAGACGACACGACTACTAAAGCGGCAAGGCGACCGGTAACTCGAACGACACGGGCGTCATCCACGGAGACAGACCCGGATTACACAGAGAACACCAAGGAAAATCACCCCAGCGATGACACTTACAAGGTACTCCTTCTCAGGGTGCTGGAAGAATTAAATGAACTGAAGGATGCGTCGGCGACGCAGCAACATTTAATTAGCGAGCTGCGAACCCAAGGTGTGGAAACTCAGCGAGAACTTCGAGAAACCAGAGACGAACTCCGAGAGACAAAAGATGATCTTAAACATGCACTGGAACAATTGGAGGTTATCGCCACAACAGTCCAATCTAGCACAAGGACTTCCTACGCTGATGTTGCCCGCACCCCACCTGGCAGTCAACCTAGCAACATACGATCACTGTCATCAGCAAATTCGACACCGTCGACCCTGACCGACACGCTCTACTGTACCATTGATACTTCTAGGGTAGAAGAAGCGGAACGCAATAGTACCTCCGTGAGCGCGATTCGGAGCCTAATCGAAACGGAAGCCAGAGAGAAGCTAAGCCAGCCGAGTTGGCGGTGCCGGGCGGTGACCTTGGATCGCAAGAGTGCCCATCGCGTCAGGATCGCCTGCCGCGATGAGAAGAACATCGACTGGTTAAAGAACTAGCTGGGGCTAAGGCCCCCAGTGGTGCTCGGGTTCTACGAGATGAATTGTACCCCGTTAAAGTAGACAGTGTCAATCGCCTAGCTGTCCTTAATGAACTGGGAGATGTTCGAGATGAGGTGGCCACGACCTTCAGCCAAGAGAATGATGTACAGGTAGCCAAGGTGGCATGGTTAAGCAGGCGCGATGCCCACAAGGCGTATGGATCAATGGTTGTCTACATGACGAAAGTGTCAGATGCTAAGAAGGTCCTCCACGAGGGATTCTTCTACGCCGGAGGCGAATCAGGTTACACCGCCCCCTTCGAACGCCGGCCTCGTCCAGAACAGTGTTACAACTGCCAGGAGGTCGGACACAAGGCCTTCCAGTGCACTAAACCACAGGTATGCGGCAAGTGCGCCAAAGAAGGGCATCACCATAGCACATGCATTGAGATAGTCCTGAAGTGTGCACTATGCGATGGCCCACATGAAGCGTTCAGTAGAAGCTGCCGGAGACTCTTCCCCATTCGCCATGAAATAAGCCATTCCGAATAATCCAACTTAATGTTAAAAAGCAAGGGACGATACAGGACAGTTTGATGAATGACGAGGAGCTGAGCGACGCGGCAGTAATAATGATACAGGAACCACAGGCAAGAAACATAGGGGGGCGCCTTCTAACAACACCCATGACACATCATAAATGGACGAAGATGACACCGTCAACCTGGAGAGAAGGGAGATGGGCAATTCGGAGCATGCTCTGGATTAACACTGAGCTAGAGGCAGAACAGGTGCAGACTGACTCACCGGACCTAACAGCAGCCTTAATACACTTCGAAGACAGGAAGGTACTGGTAATATCAGTTTATGTAGCTGGACAAGATGACGAAGCCTTGCGCAGTGCATGCGCTACAATACGCAGACTTATATCGGAAGCAAGGAGACGGACAGGGAGGCCAGTTGATATGGTGGTTGCAGGAGATTTTAACCGTCACGACCAGCTCTGGGGAGGTGACGGGGTTATCCCTACTACGGCAGGGTGAAGCAGATCAGATTATTGACCTTATGGGTGACTTCTCGCTTAAAAGTCTGCTGCCTCGCGGCACCAAGACATGGCAAGATGGAACACACGAATCGACCATTGACCTCGTGCTGGCATCAGAAGAGCTATCTGAAACCCTGATCAAGTGCACCATCCACAGGACGGACCATGGATCGGACCACTGCACAATTGACACCAGCTTCGATATCGCTATCCCGGAACCCCCTCACAAACCCAGACTACTATTCAAAAACACACCGTGGAAAGAAGTGAACTCCAGGATACACAGGACGCTGGGGACCAGATCCATGACAGGAAACGTACAGGAAGATACTAACTGGTTAATGTCAGCTGTGAGGGATGCGGTGCATGCCCTGACGCCAATTGCTAAGCCCTGTCCTTACGCCAAACGATGGTGGACGACTGACCTCACACAACTGCGGAACATCTACGCCTACTGGAGGAACCAAGCCAGGGCGCAACGCCGTGCTGGAGATCGAAGCCCAGAGCTGGAAGACAAGGCCAAGGGTGCGGCCAAGCAATACCATGATGCCATCCGACAACAGAAGAAGAAGCACTGGGAAGATTTTCTCGCGGACAATGATAACATCTGGAAAGCAGCTAAATACATGAAGTCAGGGGACGGAGCCGCGTTTGGCAAAGTACCGCAATTAAAGAGATCAGATGACACGCTCACAACTAACTCCGAGGAGCAAGCAAGCGAGCTGCTAAAGACGTTTTTTCCCCCACTCCCAGAAAACATCGAGGAAGAAGGCCCCAGACCCGAACGCGGATCAGCAGTTCCAATGCCCGATATCACCATGGAGGAGGTTGAACGCCAGCTGTTTAGAGCTAAATCCTGGAAAGCCCCAGGAGAAGATGGGCTCCCTGCGATGGTATGGAAACAGGTTTGGCCAGTAGTTAAACATTGGGTCTTAGCGATCTTCCAGTTGTCGTGGGAGAAGGGGATATTGCCGTATCAATGGCAGCATGCCAAGATCATACCGCTCAAGAAACCCAACAAGGCCGACTATACCATCGCTAAAGCATGGAGACCGATTTCACTGCTATCTACTCTAGGAAAAGTTCTTGAGTCGGTTGTTGCGGAAAGAATATCTCATGCTGTTGAGACGTATGGTCTACTACCAGCCAACCATTTTGGAGCCCGGAAGCAGAGGTCAGCTGAGCAAGCACTCATGTTACTGCAGGAACAAATATGCTATGCTTGGAGAGCGCAGAGAGTACTTAGCCTAATTAGCTTTGATGTGAAAGGAGCATACAACGGAGTGTGCAAGGAGCGACTTATTCAGAGGATGAGAGCTAGAGGCTTACCTGAGAAGGTAATACGCTGGGTGGAGGCTTTCTGTTCAGCGCGCACAGCTACGATCCAGGTTAATGGGCAACAGTCAGAACCTCAAGACTTACCACAGGCCGGGTTACCTCAAGGCTCTCCTCTCTCTCCAATTTTGTTCCTCTTCTTTAACGCAGACCTTGTCCAACGCAAGATTACATGGAACGGAGGCTCTATTGCATTTGTTGACGACTTCACGGCCTGGGTGGCGGGCCCAACAGCGAAGGACAACCGGGAAGGAATTGAGTCGATTATCAACATGGCGTTTGACTGGGAGAAACGAAGTGGCGCAACCTTTGAGGCAGAGAAGACAGCTATAATTCACTTCACTAAGAGCAAGCACAAGAGTGATCTGGAAACGTTCACCATCAGAGGGCAGGAGGTACAACCAAGCGAACATGTGAAAATCCTAGGACTTATCATGGACACGCGACTGAAGTATAAAGAGCATATCGCCAGAGCGGCTACGAAGGGGCTCGAAGCAGCAATGGAACTCAAGAGACTGAAAGGACTTGCGCCGGCCACGGCACGAAAAATGTTCACTGCAATGGTTGCTCCCGTGGTGGACTATGCCTCTAACGTTTGGAGACATGCATGTATCGACAAGAGAGCTAGAATGTTAAACCGGGTGCAGCGTATGGGGGCACAAGCCATTACAGGAGCTTTCAGGACCGTGGCAACGAGCGTCGCGGAGGCAGAAGCCCACATTAGCAGTGTCCAACAACGTCTACAAAAACGAGCGATGAAGCTCTGGATCGAACTCCACGCCCTACCGGACAACAACCCCCTGCGCAGGCAAGCATTCAAGATACTGAGAGTATGGAAGAGGGGCTTCCAATCACCATTCCAGCAGGTGGCCATTGCATTTAATTCTACAGCACTGAAGAACCTAGAGACCATCCAGCCATTTACCCTAGCTCCTTGGCATGAACGAATACCAATTACCTTGTCGAGCAGCGAAGAAGAAACAAGAATTCAGCGGATCAACTCAGCCTGTGCCATACGCATTGCAGTCAGCAGCTCCTCCCGGAATGGCGTGGTAGGGGTTGGGGGAGCTATCCAAATTCCAGGATCACCCAGAAAGACGTTCGCCTTTACGCTTGGCACGAGGGAACATCAGAATCCTTACTCGGGAGAACTGGCAGCAATGGCCTACGCAGCACGGAGGGCGCTGCCAGAGACACAAGACCACGAGGTCATCATACTCACCAGCAACAAAGCCGCGGCACTAGCAGTACACCATCCCCGACAGCAATCAGGCCAGGAGTATATTCGCAGCATTTATGAATCGGTGGGCTCTCTGCGAGCTCGAAGTAATAATGTGACTATAAAGTGGGTACCATCAGGCGAGAAGAACGAGTTGATATTGAAGGCGAAGGCGGAAGCGAAAGAAACGACCAAACACAACGGCCGTACCGGAGCAACAGTTTCCGGCGATGCGTTCGACCACGATGAACATGGCACGATTGAAACTACCCACCACAGACAGACTACCTAAGGAAGTTGGGAAATACTCGAAGCGGATCGACCAGCGCTGCCTGGCAAGCATACCAAGAAGCTATATGACCAGCTCCACACATAGAGAAGCTAGTGTCTTAGTTCAACTAAGGACAGGCATGACTAAACTGAACGGATACCTCAACATAATTCACGCAGCACCCTCCAGCCAATGCGCATGTGGACGAGCACGAGAAACAGTCGACCATTTTCTATTCAGATGTACACAATGGACAGCGCAACGTGTAGGACTTAACGAATGTACCACCGAGCGGAGAGGCAACCTTTCCTTCTACCTTGGAGGGAAGGGACCGTCAGACAAAGACAATTGGATACCAGATATGAGGGCAGTTAGAGCGTGTATTAAATTCGCAATCGCTACTGGCCGGCTAGACCCTAGTTCTTAACTAAGAACGACATGACAACACCACGAACATCTTTACCCACTCACCCCACACTGCGAGTAACAGGCCCTCGCTTCAGTTGCTGTAGATAGGATGCTGAACACTTAAAGAAATGCCTTTAAGCAGGCTAGATTAGTAAACTTCCTCGTGTGAGGGATAGTAGAACCAAGATGACACGCAAGGAAAGAGTCAGAACTAGATGCATCACTACAAGGGCTTCGATGAGGATAGGACGCAATCTTGAGAAGGGATATTGTAAATAGCATATAGTTGCCCTTCTGACTCAGGTCACCGGGCGTAATAGACTGAATGAATGAATGAATACTCTTCCCTTATATATAAATAGAATATATATTTAACTTATAATTAGTTATACTTATTATAATAGTTATATATCTAGTGTATATATATAATATAGATAGCTATATTTAAAGCTCTTTAGAGAGTTAGTTTCCTTATATATAGAGATATTAATGCTCTATTTATAATAATCTCTTATATTTCTTAAAATCTTCTATATTTCTATTTTTCTCTTAAATTATTAAGATTTCTATAAAAATATAGTTAAATTACCTTATTATAAGAGAGCTTAGATATAATATAATTAATTACTCTAACCTTAGATATAAATTTATATTAAGTAAGTTATTTATAATATAAATTAATATAAATTAATATAAATCTATATTAAGAAGTAAAAGATACTTAATAAGAGAGAATTTATAATTAATTTTATAACTCTTATAATTTTTATAATTTATAGTTATTTTCTTTGTAGGCTTTTTTAATAGTTTATTTTCTATTATTAATATAAGTTATAATAGCTACTTATATTTAAATAAATAAACTATTTAACCTGAGGGATATATTATAGTAAATAATATATAGATCTATATTAAGTATCTCAATATATCTTATTATATATATATCTATTGTGTACTTCTAGGTACTAGATAATATAGAGTGCCCACCTATCTAGATGCGCCATCTTCCCTTATACATTAATAGAACACACGTTCAACCCGTGATTGGTTACACTCATTACCACACATCTTTACTGAGAAATTGTCAGCTACCTTATCTCCTAGTGAGCTAACTAGAACTACACCTAATTTTAATGGCTGCTGCTAAACAGCGTCCACCATGTATATCAGGCATATCAGGCTGAGCCTTTGAGCAAGAGCTCTTCCCACCGCTATGCAATGGCTCGAGCGAATGCCGCAAGGAAATTGAGAACACTGCAAGCTATTGATAGTATTTAGGATAAGAAAAATACAAAAAATTTGATTCAATTGAATTATAATCCCCTTACTGTTTCCCCAAAAACTTCTGGGCGGCGTGATATATATTTATAAACAACAAACCTTTTCTATTAGTATAGGTCTCTCAAGCGTCCTATAAGACAACCATGGTGTCCAATACGTCACTCTTGAGAACCCGATCAGCAGTTGACTTCTCTAAAGATGGGGCAAGATACAGCTTACAATTCGTCATATATGCTTGGTGATTCGAATGGCAACCTGGTCGGCGAAACAAGCTTAGCAAGCGGAAGAGAGTCTCCGATCCATATACTTGTTTCACCTGGTTGTCTTATTAATATATCGGCCAAATTGTTTGAGCTTTCAATGACTGTACACTCTACACCTGGATCGGCCTAGCTGCCCCAAGTCACCATGATCCTCGGAAATCTCTCAGTGTGTTTTCCATCAGGCTTTATAGGAGCCCAGTGGAGTTGGCCTGCAAAGTGAGGAAACAGGTCGAGTGTTTCCAAGAGAGATTCTTTCAAGTGCTTTGAGAATTCCAGCATGCTAAGTTCAGTAGGTTGGCTTCGAAGATCCAGATGCAATCTGTAGGTCCATAAAGCGTCACTGTGTTGCCCAGAATTAACAATGAAGAAGACCTTACCTTTTGGGGCTCCCTGGATGGATGGATGTATTGTTTGTCCATGGCTATGAGATGGGAATGCGTTTATGCCAAGCAATCCGTTCTGACTCTATTGGATAATGAAGTTGGCAGTGCAGCGGAATGGCTTTGGATGCTGCCTCAAAAGTACCAGAACAACTAGTCTACTCTTAAATTCTAGATTGTATTTATTGAGATATATGACGTTGCTGTTTCGCTTACATCCTTGGCTCTAAAGCTCAATGGTGGAATACCTATAGATAAGTGGTTGTATTGACAAAATAAACCGGGTGGAGGTTCTACTTGTGTACAGAGTACAGAGCGTGGGCAGTCAGAAAAATGCTAATACCTAAGGTGACCGTACCACCCTAGGTCGGTGGACTTTGACGTGTACTTCTTAAAAGGATTGAGTGTTAAACCCTAGGACGATCATCTCTTAACCAGTTCGAGATGAACATTGAGCGGACTCTTGATCCACAGATTAAATGTCTTCTGTCCGTCAATCCAGTCAAGACTATCATCTGCAAACCTGAGATCAAAATTCCACAGTACACGAGCTAGCATAGTTCTCATCTCGACAAATGCAAGACTTCAGCATGTCGACATGTTAGACGGCTCGCAAAGTTAGGTGATGGAAAGGTGAGTGGCTGTAAGGAAAAACTTACTTTCTACCCAGGCAAGCCCTTGGACCGACATGAAATGGCTGAAAAATACCAAGTTGGTCGTCTTTGAACTTCTCATCTCCAAGATGCCGTTCTGGGTGGAACTCAGTTGGGTGACGGAAATTTTCTGAGAGACGGTAGGCCGCGTAATGATGGACAGCTACCAGAGTCTGCGATATCAGGTTAGGAATTAGTTTATGATTAGGGAAAAAAAATTAGAAAGACGAGATTACATTTTGCGGCACGAAGTAGCCGGAAATGGTTGCGCCGCCTTCTGGCGTTACCCTTGGACCCCCTGCCGGCACCGGCGGATACAACCGCAATCCTTCACTTAAACAGGCAATCATGTAACTGAGTTGGTTCACAGAGGTAAAGTCAATCTCGCACTCACTGCTGAACGTAGAACGAACTTCAGCAGTGACCTTCTCCAAGACTTCTGGTGTTTTAAGGAGATAGTATGTGACACCGGCTAATAGGGAGGCCACAGTTTCGGAGCCAGCAGCAATGAGAACTGTGCAGTTGTTCTGTAGTTTTGGCATTGTGAGTCCCTGTTATTATCGTTGATGAGTATAGGATGCTGTGAACCACTGTCTTGTAGAAGATGTAAATGTGTTTTTCTCACCCATTCTTCCCTCCTCTTCAACAGAGGCTCTACCAAGTCCGGCCTAGTATCGACTTTCATGCGGCGAGATAAGACGTCACGGGATCCGGCCATGTAGTCTTCCTTGACGCGCTCAAATCCACCGGGAATAAGCTTGAAGATCAAGTTGCGCAGCCTGGGATAGTGGCTTATGCATTGAGCCACCACGCCGCCTTGTGCAATGCCGAATATTTTGTGAAACCAAGGGTCGTAGGCAGAGTTTTGCAGACATCCGAATGCCTCGCCAAACGCCAAGTCTCCAATGATGTCGAATGTGGTGTAGTCGTACCAGGAAACCATGTCAACGGCGCCTCCCGTGCAGTTCTCCCGCAGGCGCGTGATGAAGAGGTCGATGTACTGAGTAATGAGCGGCTGCTGGGAGCGGAGGCTAGCCTCACTGAATCCGTGCGCCAAAGTCCGTCGAATAATTCCATGTTCCTTGCCGTCAATTGCTGAAAGAATGTCGCTATCGAATTCAGGAAGGACACGGTAAAAGGCCTCTGACTTTAGCATCTCTTGCTGACCTTTGGCTTTGTGACCCTGGATTTCGTTCCAGGCAGTAGGCGTAGCAAAGGCTAACTCGTTAGGAGCGATGCGTACCACCTCGCCGTACTTTTGGTGCAGATCAAGCATGACGTGGGATAGGCGGCCGCTTGTTGCGTAGTAATGATGGACGCCTCTCGTCGCCCTCATGAGCAAAGGTCCAGGGAATTTCCGCAAGGGGTGAAAGCATACATTGTAAAGGCAGTTTCCGAGGAAATGAATCACCAGCTAGGAGAGGAGAGAGTTAATTGAGACGACAATTCGTCTGAGATGGCTTGAGCCAAAGGGTTTGGACGAGGGGGGCCTCATACCACTATAGCCAGGGCCAAAAAATGAGTTGGCTAAATGAACAAAAGTCACAAGAGTCATTTTGATTTCAATTGTCTCAGCAAGTCATTAGCCACAGGTGTATCACTATACGAAATTCCAAGGTTCGTCAGGTTACATACACACAGCAAGGCAAGTTGCTTGGAGCGCGTGATACACTGTAGAGACACATGACAAGGGCTTACATTGGCGGACATGCCAATTTTAGCCTATGCGATGAGGCTCCAGGGCCAGGATATGAGTTCACTGGCGAATTCGCCGATTTACGCCATTGTCGCAGCGCATCAACACTACCGTCTCCGGTGGATATCAGCATGGTACTTTAGTTCGGTGGGTTAAGAATAAATGGCATTGGGAGGAGTCAGATCCTGGCCGCCCAGCTAATTGGCACTTCAACATTGTAAGCCATCGTCATAAGCCGCTAAACTACCTGGTGGAATTAATTAACTCTGCCAAGGTGATTCTGTTTCACTTCTGATTCCTTGAGACCACATATTCCTCGATATAAGAAGTTGATGTCTACTATGAGCGATTAGAGTATAGGAAGAAATGTTGTGTTACCAGCTTTGTATACCCATCAAGAGTGTATACCCAGGCCAAGAACTCTCTCTGCTTCACCCAGGTAGCGTTCCTCGAAACAGTCGACAACAATCAACAGGTTCATTGGTTGCGTCAGCAATTGGAAATTATGCGCGTAGCTGTCATTGGCGCTGGTCCTTCCGGCTTGGTTACGTTAAGATACCTGAAGGAGGTTCACAACACTTTTGGGGGTTGAGCCTGTCGAGGCCGTACTCTTTGAGTCGGAGCCTGTTGTCGGCGGCACCTTTTCCAAGCGCACGTATGAAGATGCTGAGGTTGCTAGTTTTACTTTTACATGAACCCTCCCGCTCCGCCCCTATCTTTCCCAATTCATTCCTATTTATATTTACTAATGTATAGGTAGCTCGTTTCTTCCAAGTTCCTGACGAGCTTTTCAGACTTTAGGCCGACAAGCGACGACCCTGATTTCCTCCCCGCCAAGAGATACATTAGATATCTCAATGAATACTGCGACCACTTTGACCTGTGGCCGCAGATAAACCTATCGACCAAGGTTCTGTCGGTGCGGCGAGGTCAAGGCGGTGGACATGTTATCAAGTACCAGACTACCGACGGTGGCCAGCTGACCTTTGAGTGCGATGCTGTCGCTGTCTGTAGCGGACTGCATGTCACACCAAACATACCCGAACTACCAGGCATCGAGAACGTCCCCATGGTGAAACATTCCTCCGAATTCAAGACCAGAAAGGAGTTTGGAGAGAATAAGACTGTCGTGGTTCTTGGCACCGGCGAGACCGGCATGGACATTGCCCATCTTGCCGTGACATCGCCTACACAAGGAGTATATCTCTGCCATCGAGACGGCTTCATCGGTGTACCAAAGGTAGAAATACTCTCTCGCAGCCTGCAGATTCATGGTTGCTGATAAGGCGGACAGAAAATTCCAAGCCCTGTTTTCCTACCTATCCTAGGCAATAAGCCCAACCCCAAACGCCGAGAGCTCCCAATCGACGTCAGCTGGCAAGCACCTCTCCTGGATGCTTACTGGCACCCATATCTTCGTGATCTACTTCTGAGCTGGAAGTTCCAAGACTGGGGTATCAAACTCTCCAACTGGTTGATCTCAGGAACAGTGCATGGCGTGGACCAGTGGGTTGCGGGGTTTTCTCCCTCGAGACTTCATACATCTAAAGGTAATAGTAAACCTGCAAAATTCCAAGACTTGACGACTATGGCTGACACGGTTTGCACGCCGTAGTCTTCTTTCAACAAGGCTTCTTGGAAGGGCCTACCTTATATCAGTGCGCCATACCGACCTACCAGCCCCGGCATCATCGAGCGGATTCGGAGAGCCGTTGTGCAAGTCGAGATTCCAGAGATCCCCAAAGGTCGGTTTATAGAGATGGCACCCTGGCCATCACATATCGATAATGATAGGACGGTGCACTTTACGGACAACGGGCGGCCCGAGGTCAAGCGCATCGCAGAGCTCGGCCCGGTCAAGGCCGACATACTCGTATTCGCCACGGGGTACAGGCAGGAATTCCCATTCTTTAAGGAAGCCAACGATCACGGAGAGGCGTATCCTACAGCTGATGAAGCAGATGTACGCTGTGTCTGGCGTCGGGATGACCCGACCGTCGGCTTCATCGGCTTCGTCCGTCCTGGGTATGGCGCAATCCCGCCCTTGTCGGAGTTGCAGGCACAGCTATGGATTCTCTCGCTGTATAAGCCATCTATCGCGGAGAGGCTCGGTCCGCATGACGAATTTCATTTCAAGCTATTCTACAACGGTCGCATCGGGTATGGTGTCCACCACGAGTCGTACGCTTATCAGCTGGCCCGCGATATGGACGGCCGCGCCAAGCTTTGGTGAGCTCCTGAGGATAGGGTGGTCGGCAAAACAGCCAGGGATGTGGTGGAGGCTTCCCATCCTCGCGGCTGCCGGGGCCCAGTTCAACACCAAATTCCGCCTCCGAGGACCATATGCCTGGGGCGGCGCCGTGGACATCATGGGCGGTGAGCTCTGGGAGACCATCACTATGCGAGAAGGGTTCATGGGTATGTCACCAGTTCTGGCGCCGTAATGTCATCCAGGCAATCATGTGCAGCTTAGCTAACCAGTGCAACACAAAAAGGAAAATTTGCCCTGACAGCGCTTCCACTCTTCATGGTTGGCCTGAATGGCCTCATTGCCACGCTCCTGGGGTGGATTGGGACGCTGCTATTACCGCTGGTGTGGTTTCTGACGTGGATATTTATTGGTCCAAGCAACGACGGAGCCAAGGCCATGAAGGAGAAAATGTAAATTGATTAACTGATCGATGACTGCCTCAGCAGCGTGGGTTGTGAATGGATAGACAGAGCTTCGATGCAGTTTCGCCAGGCATGCTTTTCGTCTAGTTTTGCCGCCGTACAATCCAGCGACGCCGTGGCCACACTTTCACCATTTACACATGATATTGATTATTGCACATATTCCGTGAGAGATGGCGGCGCTCTCAAAGGTCAATTAAATAGATAAAGAATGCTGTGATACTGATAGCCGACGGCGCATGGTAATGTAAATTGTATTTATGTGAGGATGTACGAAGTAAACGAAGTAATCAGGGCGGCTATGTACAGTCTACAAGCAACACCGTCTAAAGTACCTACAAGTCTACTACGGCTAACATAAACACGTACACCACATCTTATCGGCTCGCCCTGTTGGCGCCTCACTTCGACCAGGAGACCGACCATGTTCGCTGAAAGGTGGGCTACGGCCTGACCAGAACTCTCAGTGATGTAGTGAGGCAGTTGATCAGTGTGGAATCGCCTGGTCAAGTTAAGCGATAACTCTGTCACTAATAACTGGCTTATGCCTGGGGTTAGAGTTGCTTCGTCGCAGCGTGACTTAACTGCGACAGCTGTGCCAAGTCCGGAGTTTGTACCAAAAAGAACTAAGTGAGATCTAGTTAACTACTACCAATATAAGCGTTCCGTACCGGCACTCCGTAACCAACTGCTCTTCAAGTTGACCCTGCTTGTGTGAAGCCCTATACACAACAAACGCCCCTCGGCGAGTTTTATACTAAGTTGGGGGTGGATGCGAATCCTGGAAATCACCGCCCTATTGCCCTTTGCGACGAGATGTTTCGGTTAATAAACCACACCACTCCAACGAAGCCCGAGCAGGAGTAGAACGAAATGTGAAATCCCCCGACATACACCATAGACGGTATTCTGCAGTCACGCACTGTAGGATGCTCGCCATACTAAGTGCCCTGTCGTGATTCGTGGCCTCGTCAGTGTTTTACAGGTAGCTTTCACGACTCATTCCTGTGTCTCAATAATACGTGCTTTCTAGTTTACTATGACGCAATCTATGTGTTGCTGTCGCCAAGGCCGTCCCGAAGTAATCTATCATCTATTATTTATGATCATACTCCGTGCATGTACGACAAGAACGGTGGGCTAGAACGTAACCTTTTATTCAATGGCACATGCGCTAAAGCTCCCTGCCACCAAATAGTCCCATCGCCCGACGCTGCTCCTGGGTAGGTTCCCGTCAAAAACCACTAGTCAGTCACCATGGCTGTGTTGAATGCGTTGGGAGAAATACAGAAACATATCGATTCTATACCGGCGCTGCGGGATCTGCGGCAGAATATCAATTCGACGCCGCCGACTGTGTGGCTCACGGCGGGCGTGACCCTCGTGAGTATACCCAACACACAGACTGGACAGTCAGATCACCACGCTGATCCTCTATGCAGGCCGTGCTCTATATCATTCTGCTCGTAATCCGCAGGATATGGTTTCATCCTCTCTCCAAATTTCCGGGGGCCCAAGTTGCTGGCAGTGTCCAACCTGCCGGAGCGATGGAGAAGCAACATCACCGGAACTTGGATCTGGGAGGTCAGCCGCCTACATGCCAAGTACGGACCAATTGTGCGTATTGGAACAAATCGCCTGGCGGTTGACGGGAGCATTGGGTGGTTCCAAGTATACAGTCTCCGTGGTAAAGAGACCGAGTTCCCCAAGTTTCCTGAATACATCTTCCCTGGCGACGGTCTAAGTATTTTGGGCGCAAACCAGGTTGATCATCGGCGGCACCGCCGACAATTTGCATCCGCCTTCAACGATGCGTCCCTGGTCGAGCAGGAGCCCATGATTAGACCGTATGTCGACCTCTTTCTCGACCAGCTTACAAAGATCTGCAACGAGCAAAAGCCTGTCAATATCGTGGACTGGATCAACTTCCTGCTCTTTGACATTGCGGGAGAACTAACCTTTTCCAACTCATTCGACTGCCTCAACAACGGCAACTACCACCCTTGGGTCTCCAACTTTTTCAAGGGCGTCAAGGGCAACGCTACTGGCCGTTTTGTACGACACTATCCCATAACCAAGTGGCTGATCCACTTCTTCTTCTCCGGCAAAGGCGAGGTGCAGATGGAAAAGGACCAGCGAGAAATGACCTTCCACAGAGCCATTTCCCGCATGAAGCTCGGTGAACAGCCGACGCCCGGTCGCAGAGACTACATGAGCTACCTTATTAGGAGGAATCGTGACGGTGGCGGGTTGTCTGAGACGGAGATGCTCGTCGACGCTCCCGTCTTGATCGGTGCCTCTAGCGAGACGACTACAAGCGCCCTTTCTGGCTTCTTCTTCTATCTCGGCACGCAAAAGCGAGCGTACGACCGCCTAGTCGACGAGATACGCACCAGCTTCCAGAACGAAGACGAGATTGATGTCAAGAGCACTAGACGACTTCCATACTTATGGGCGGTTGTTGATGAGACTCTACGCGTTTACCCCCCCGCGGCAGAGTCACCGCCGAGAGTGAGCCCAGGCGCCGAAGTCGACGGCAAATATATCCCACCAGGGGTAAGCATTTATTCTCATGCACGGGTTTTTTTTTTTGGGTTTTTTTTTTATAAAAAAAAACAAATGAACAGAGGTTTCCTTTCGACTAATCTTCTAAATCCAACACAGGTTATCGTCTCTGTCTACCAGTGGGGCACGTTTCGAAATCCCATGAATTTTGCCGATGCCGATTCTTTCGTTCCGGAGCGATGGCTGCCGTCGTCTCACCCACTTTACGATTCCAGATACGAAAATGACAATCGGGCTGTGTATAAACCTTTTGGGTTTGGCATGCGTGACTGCCTGGGAAAGAATCTTGCCCATGCAGAGATTCGAGTCGTCATAGCACGTTTTCTGCATCGCTTCGACTATGATCTTGCTCCTGGTCAATGTGACTGGCATACTTCTCAGCGATGCTTCCTAGCTTGGAACAAGGGTCCCTTGCATATTCACTTGAAAGCCCGAGCTTGGCAGTAAGACTCAAGTCCGAATTTTAGAATGTCATGGTTCGAAGCAGTTAAAGTGTACCGGGACTTGATAGTTGTCTAGTAATAGACTAGTCGTTCTGGATTTTGAGTCACAAAATAAATGACTGCTGTTGTAGTCACAATATCATATGCATATATCGGTATAATTTATGTAATGAGATGTTTAGAATGAATGACTCATTGCATCTTCCGTCTATTAATATACTCTTTGTCACATTTACCTGTGTGTGTGTGTGTGTTCGTTGGTCAAAACGACCATATGCTCTTAAAAGACGAACAAGCTGTACGCCAAATTCTTTCCTGTCGAGATATTACTTTACTGCCTTATACCCCCAAAAAGTTGAAAATAGAAAGCATCGTATGGTCGAAGTTCTTCGAAGACAATATTGTACAGGGTCTACTATTGAAAGCAGAACACACACAGAACAATAACCTCCATCTTGTGAGGGGATTGTAAAATCGCACGGCACTAACTCTTCGTATTTTTTATAAATCGCATTGATAAACGAACACACAGATCCAGCTCTAAGCTCTAACTTTCAACTAAAAGCCCTCATGCCACACAAATAACTCATGTAGACTATATAAGTCAAGCTAACCTCAGCGTCTTGTTGCGTAGTGTTCAATCACTACCACATGGAACCCCACGCAATGTTCCGGTCTCTATTTGAATACAATACGCATCCCCTTGGAGTCTAGGCGCGGCAGTGGCATTAGATAATCATGTACAAGCGTCAATGTCAGAGCGATCCGATTCGTGGATTTCGAATCTGGGGGCCTTGGGACCGAACATAGCTGCAATTACGAAATGGAGGTCGGCTAGTGCGAGGCTGTTGACGACAATGAGGTCAGAAAAGATTTGGCGTAAATATGTATGAGAGAAATTATACTAGCCTTGATCCTGGGCATCTTCGAGATCCACGTGAGAAAGGCACAAAGTTCCGCTTCATCTCTGGTGTAACGTTGGACAGCCATCTCTCGGGAACCCACTCGAATGGTTCTGGATAAACCTGGGGGTCGGTGTGTTGATAGTAGTTATTCATTCCAACAGGAGTCTAAATGCCGTGTTATTGACTCACTACTTTATTTATCTGTTGAAAAAGTACTTACTCCGGGCGGGATAGTCCATTCTTTGTACTGAAGTGCCGTATCCGGAGAGGTTCTAGGGAGCCTCCGCATCGACCCGTACCCGGTACTGAATCGGTTCTGAGTATTAGCACCACTGGATCAAGTCAAACAAAGATAAATCGCCGTACCGAAGGCTCTCCTGAATGACGGCTTGCAGGTATGGCAATGACTCTAGCTCTTGCAGCGTCGGCCTTTTCTCTGGCCACTGTGCCATAACATCCTTCAGCTCCTCCTGCAGACGATGACGCTTCTCGGGATACTTCATAAGTTGGAATATGGAGATTGTGGCAGTCCTGGCAGTTGTCGTGGTACCTCCTCCTAGCAGAACCATTGCCTCCTTTTGAAGCCGACTAGTGTCCAAGTCTTCGGCAGCGAGGCCGCTGTCGTGTATGAGGTAACGGAACAGAGTAGGTTTTCCCCCAATAAACGTAGAACCTTTGAGTTCGCTTTCACGTTTCTCCATCTTGGCTTGTTCGATGTGATTCCCTGCTTGCTATATACGAGCTTTTAGAAATGTGTTGCAAATGGGCTTTTCAACGTGGGGATAAAAAGTAAAACACAGTACCTTTCGGAAATTTTCAAAGTGTTGGGTCTCCGGCGCTAACCAAGCGATCACCCCTTGCGGAATATACTGAATAACGCTGTGAATGTATTAACGTCCCCCCTTCATTACTTACAAAACCTGTAGAGGTCGAGGGTACTTACTGAATGAGCCACGGTAGCATTGTCAGAAGTGGAACGCTAAGAGAGACGTTTCGGAGCATCTCAAACCTTTGCCGACTGTCAGCCCATACACTCGTACCTGCGTATTTGGAAGAATTATCTTGCATACCAGTCCGAGGAGAAGTCCTCGCCATCAAGTAAGTGATCTGGATCTTCAATGCATATGTGTCGCATTACGTCGCCAGTGAACGCTTCAAGGGCATAGTCAAGTCGAACGACCGTGCCAGTACCCTGGAGATTGTGGAATCTCTGGACAAGTCTGCTGACGCAGCCGCTAATCAAATCTTCCAGTTTGAGAACTCCATGACGTGAGAAATAAGGTTCCACGGGCTTTCTTCTTTTTCTGTGCAAATCGTGATCTTTTGACGCAAAGAACGTCCCTAAGCGGCCGTCAGAAGGAGTTCTCATCTTGCTTCACGTTCGCCGCGTGTCATACCTTCAATTCCGAGGCCACCACCAAATGAGTGATCATGTGCCTCAGTGCGTCGAATGTTGCCGTTGACATAAACAGAGTCATAAAACTCGGGGTCAGAAACTGACAATTCATCTGGAGTTACTCGTACAATGGGGCCTTGGCGCAGAGGAATGCAATTATTAGCCTGGGGGTGGTCCACCGTTTTCCCTTTACTCTTTACTTACCATATTTCTTGTGCATTTGCTCAATTTTCTGATAGTATGTACCTTTCTTGACTAGGTCATACCATGACTCGTAAAGCGAGGTTGATGCTGCGATTTTGGGTCCAGGGAACTTAGCAAGAGGGGAGAAATAGAGGCGATACAGCAAGATACACAATGCTCTCAATAATATCAGAGATGTGGCTCCCAGCGCAAACACTCTCCGATTTGAGACGTCTTCGTGACTGACTGTAATGTATTCATTGAGTAATCCCATCTTGACGCCTATTCACCTTGTCTAGTAAACCTGGAATGACAGATCTCTCGACTACAGAGTCTACCGGAGCAGAAGTAAGTGGGGAGCTTGGATAGCTAGCTTCTATGTATCAGAGGCCAGATAGAGCAGCAAGATTGTATAATCGTTCTTGAAAATATGCAAGCACATGTCGCTACTTGTCTGTATTGAGTATTCTAGGAAACACGCCGAACGAGGTCATGGCTTATGATGCGGGTTGTCTGGGTAGTAGAAATGCTCGTGAATGCAGGATGATATGCATAAATCTTCCGAATACCCAGCATTCAGACACTCAATATGGTTGCAATGTTCGGGAACAGCCGGAGATGGATTGGTAGAGCATGCACTAGACTTGGCACCTATCAAGACTTCGGCGTATTGATGAGATTTGTCTGCATTGAGCAATTTCATAGGATACGCTTTACTCATTGTCTCCACAGTAGGAATCCATCCATCTCAGTCTACCAAGTAGGTTGCCAGAAGAAATCGCTGATACAATGTCTCGTACTGTGCCTATGGAATGCCACTTTGCCATTACGCTCCGGGTATTCAGATGGCAAGATCCAAGCTCTCGGTGTCTCATGCTAAGTGCAACGCCGTAAGTGTCCCAAATTGTTGATCGAGGAAGGTCCAGCACTTCCCCTTGAGATACTAGAGTTGTAATCAAGAACCCAAGGCATCACAGCCGTCGAAGCTCATCTGGTCGCGCAATCGATGCCGTAGGCGCTGACAACGTTTGTGTATGGACACGGCTTATCACAAAATTATCATAATTCAGTAGGCGCACGTAGTAACCGTGTCATTGTATGAATAATACGTTGGGAAATAAATCCTGAAAATTGCCTAGACATAATAATATACACCAGAATAAACGCCACAACACTGGAAACTGAACATTGAACAACGAGATGCAAAAATATAATGAACCACCATAATTTGTGTGATTTTAATGTCTTCAAGAGAGCTATTTCAAAAGTTAAATTTGCAACATACTTAATATCAATTCCATCTGGAAATTTTCAGCACCGAATACGCTAGCAAGCCTTCGCACTTCGGCTATCACACTGTCATGGAGAGACTGAACGACACGCTTCGTATCACTCAAAGCATTTGTGCTCCGTATGTGATCCAGAACGAGAAGCTTCTGCTCGTGATTCAAGTGTCCATTGATTCGCCTCTGCATGAGGAGACTTGTCAGCCGCGATATTTTACTCCCTGCTGACTGTTTTGAGTTGACTGCGATGATGAGTGGAAGCGAGAACTTTCCTTCGTCGAGATCTTCGCAAAATCCCTTTTGCTGGGTATACTAAGGTAGAGTAAGAGATACAGCTGCGTATGCAGGGTTATCGAATACTTACATCCGCGTTGGTGAGATTTGAATAGTCGTCCCGAATTTGGAATAATCTTCCAAAGAGTTGGCACAATTTGCGAAAATCGGCAACATCCTCCCTAGGCGACTCGCTAACCATTAGTCTCACAAGGAGACGGAACAATCCGCCAGTTTCTAAAGCACCGTCTTGTGAGAATGCCAGCACCAAATGATACAGACGAAGGGTAGGTTGGACTTACTTCCATCGATCATTTGCAAGTATTCTTTGACTGATGGACAGGTTAAATTTGCTGTCCATTGGAGCTCATATGCCTGCCCCATGAAGAGCTGCTGGATTTCATCTTTGCAATTGCAGACTATGTCAGTGCTGTTCTTTTTAAGTAGTCAGAACAATAAAAGAGTAACAAACCAACAAAGATATCCAGAGCTTGAGGGTTTTCCAATTTTTGGATCAAGCTAACAGACTGTATGTACTGATATGTGGCTGAGTTGATTGTTTGTGCCTCGCCAAACACCGTATGGGTGGATGGCTTGCCTCTTCGAAGCTGGGAATGGTCCTCTATATCATCAAGCCTATTTAAATCCGATACCGTTAATTTTGTATTGTAGAAACCCACAAACTAAAATTGGACACTTACATGAGCGATGAACTATGTAGACATTCTACGATGGATTTGATAACCCTGGTTTTTTCCTCGGGGACACTTAGCCAAAAGTTAAGCGCATCAATCATCTTGTTTCGAACGCCCTTGGAAGGCATAGATATGAGATAGCGATATGGCTCTAGAACAACCTATGTGTACATTAGTGAGCGACTCATGCAATTCTCGAAATTCCTTGCCAGTACTCACATCATCGTCAAGCCTTGAGTAGGTATCCAAAGCAGCATCTACCAAGTCTGGAATTACTCCATCATCTTGATTCTGGATGCCGTTTGCGTATGATTTAGCTGCTTTGTATACGTTCTCGACCTTTTCAGACTCTTGAGCCCCATGTTTGTAACCATTGTCGTGATAATTGTCATGGACACCCGGGGGCCCATTTGAGTTTCCATCGATATGCCCATTTCCTTGACCGCCGGGACCGTGACGGTGAGTGATCGTGCGAACAGGCTCGTTTGCGGTTTCATCAGCGTGGTTCTTTGCATATCCATTATGGTTTCTGCTAGTGTGTCCATTGCTGACCGCACTAACAGCTCCAGTAGTGTCGTTATTGATATGGCCATTTGTGTATTCCTTGGCCTGGCCGTTCAGGCTTCTAATGTCGCCGTTGACTTGACTATATGTGTAATTAATTGAGCCACCATTGGCTTCTTTCTTATGGAGGATCACATGGCCTGATATTGGGTCTCTGGCACTCTCATGCGAATCCCCATTGATCACGTTGTTGTGGTGGCCGTTGGCTACATCGGTACCAACTGATGCTATGCCTTTCGCAGCCGCCACAGCTTGAGCGACATCATATGCTGATGGATAATTTTTAATACCATGGGTTACTCGAAGCTGCTGTCTGTCATTGAAGCCAGTCGATTCGTGGTATCTGCGGCAATCTACACTCCATATGGCATTGCCGCTCACGCCGAATTGCATGTGGTAGAGGTAGTCTTTGAGATCTTGAGATAGGTCAGTTCTTTTTCGCGCTTCCCTAGTCGTCTGGACGCATTTGGCAACTTCAATCTTGTTCCGTTCGCGGCAAAGCCTGCGAGCCTCATCTAAATCGCAGTCGTGCTGCTTCATGAGTACAACGAGGGCGTTGACAAATTTGCCTGGATGACCGGATTTTTCCGCTGCGTCACGTTCCTTTTCGTACGAGAATGCATCGTTAGTCAAGGTAACTGACATAATACCCGGAAGCGCAAGTTGGTGACATAATTCGGTTTCGTGCTCGGGAATGGTGAGGGCACATCCAAAAATAATGAGGGCGTGCCAGAACCTATAAACGACAGTGAGTTTCGTTCAAAAATGCCGCCACAGCAGACAGATTTCATATAACTTACATGTATCCTACATCTGTCGATCTATAGTGCAGGTAGTCATCCAGTGTTTCGAATTCCGTATCGTGACCGCATCCAGCGCCAGTCTCAACAAAAGTAGCCCACGCTTTCATCGCAGCCAACGCTCTATCCCTATCTATGTCCATCATGGTTTTCATTATCCAAGATTGCAAATGTCTCTTTCCAGATTCACGACTTTGAATTGAGCCTTCTTTGACTCCTTGTTGAAGGGCGTCGAGAAACTCGTTGTTCTGAGCTGCAACCTGTTTTGAAACTTGTTACTTACATCCCTGTCCGTCAACTCTTCACAGAGACCACTTACATTCTCAGCCGTCTCAACATCGGTAATATCTTGAAATAGGTTAGTAACTAGGAAAAGGGAAGTAAGGCCCTTTACAAGGCGTACCATCATGTAAAAATGCAAATTCATTTGCATAAGAGACGATTTCAAGTCGCTCAGGGAGGCATTCCGGGAGAGTGAGAGATATGAAGTTGTGTATAGGTCCCATCCCGCCTTTGAATGGAAGTTTTGGACCGACATACTTCTCCCAGTCGTTTTGCGCCTTGAAAATGGCAATCTCATCCAAATCTGTACCGCGATGTTTCCGAATAGGCAACCCATCACAGAGACCGCTAGTATCGTATTCAGTGGGCTCAAAGGAGAACCTATAGTCAAAGTCCATTTTGAATCCTCAATGTGCAGCGTAGCGACATGGACTGGCTTAGCCTAAGGAAAACAGTGTATTGAACGCCTGATGACCTTGATTGTAGATGAGATCACCCTCATTTAGGATATTTTCTGTTGGCTGAGTCCTTCGCTCCTGAACAGTGTACAGTAAATAGTGCTCTACTCCAATTAGGGTGGCAGTGTCCGTCTTGCCAGCAAGATATTAGAAGATTTGTATGCAAACGGCATTATTTTTGATGCTATTTGGTCGCATAATTCGCCGTATTAAAAACTACAAAAGTGGAAGTCTACCGTATCGTGGACCTAACCTAATGTCTGCCAAGGATGTGCCAGCGCCGTGGTGGCGTTGCAGCACAAGCCTTCGGCGGATTACTGCACGATTCTTATGGCGATATGACTCTAAACCCACCCCGCAGATCAATTACATTGTACTATGGAAGGATTGGCCTTGGTAGCCATGATCGTTTAGACATTCGAAACTGTCCTCATACGATGACACCGAAATGCAGAAACGTATGTAGGACTACTTGCCGGGCCGTCATCAGGACAATGATACGGACGATATTCAGCCCTGGAGCCGATCAATACAACTTCTTCCTATCTCGGATGGTTACCCTCTGCAGATATAGTCGTATTGTTTGTCGATCTACAAAGGATCTATATTGCGGCGCAACGCCACTACACTACACTTGCCACACCTAGTCGGATTCTAGCCGTAAGCCAATTTACGCCGAACCGCCGAATGGGGCGCCCGTTGGCTTCTGCTGACTAGGACTACTTTTACGCACATTTTCGGAGCTTGTGAAGGAAGATCAGCATCGGGCCTTGAGCGAGTTGTACTACCTAGTTTAGTAGCAATAGGCTCTCGCTCGTTTGCATTCAGGTCACATAAGTAACATCGCCATTGACTCTAAAGCAATAACTAGCAGGGGGTTCTACATACATGTCACCATTTTGTCAATTAGCACCTGTTCATTTCCTTCTCAACATCAACTTTCCTTCACCCCTAGAAGTATACCTATCCACAATGGCACACCCAGGGACCCCTAAGATTGTGCTTGGTGCTGGAAGCATTGGATATGGCAGGCTCGCCAACCAAGAGAACGTTCAGGCTCTGCTGGATATCGCGAAGCAATACGGCGTTGATCGTATAGATACAGGAGCTAGCTACCCAACAGAGGAGGCTCCAGGAGAATCGGAAACAATTCTTGGAAGGTTGGCAGCCATAAAGCAAGGGTTCCTCGTAGACACCAAGGTCAAGACGGGCCGCGACCCTAGAGGCACCCTGTCACTTTTCGAGGTGCGAAAGAGCGTAGAGGGAAGCCTTGAGCGTCTAGGACAAGATTCGGGGAAGGTTCTCTATCTACATCACCCTGACCCAGCTACACCCATTGAAGAACAAGCACAGGCTCTGGATGAACAATGCCAACAAGGGAAGTTTGAACAGGTAAGCGTTTCGCTCTCCCATATTCACAGCAAAACGAACGAGAGTTAACTTTCTGTCATTGTCTTTTCAGCTGGGACTTTGCAATGTTTCACTCGAGATGCTGCAGCAGTATGTTCAAGTTTGCGAGGAGAAGGGATACCAGAAGCCGTCGGTGTGTCAGTTCATGTACAACTTCTTGTGGCGCGACCCTGAGCAGGCACTCATTCCATTCTTACGCCAACACGAAATTGCTTTATTTGCATACAGCCCTCTTGCCGGAGGATTTCTGACTGGCAAGCCAACAGCCGGCAATGTGTCAGGAACACGGTATGACAGCAACGGCCACCCCCTGGGCATCTATAAAGTGATTTATGATAGAGAGCCATTTCATTCCTTGATCAAGGGTGTCAAGTCTATAATTGAGGCCAGCGATGTCGAGGATACAGGCGAGTTTGCTCTACGCTGGTTGGCTCATCATTCCCAACTCTCCGCCGACGATGGATTAATCATTGGTGGCAGCACCACAGAGCAGCTCGAACAGAATCTCTCAGCCATTAAGAAAGGGCCCATTTCTCAAGATGTTTTAGACATGGTTGACGAATTTTGGAAACAATTCTGGGCTGGGGTGGCCGCAGCTGCCAAGTCAGAAGGGGGTCAAGATGCTTCCAACAACCCCTTTAGTTCAGCATTTGACTCTTAGGATATCTAGCCTGCAGATAGATTTAACATAACCCTAATAGTAACATACGCAGGAATTCTTTCCTACCACTCTTCCCACTCACCTCTTGGTCTAGTACACACTGGTCGCACTACCGCTACGAGGTCTAGTATACCCTAGCATTTTGGTCTTCCTCTTTGTTTCTTTTTTTTTTTTTGGGGGGGGGGGGGGGGGGGTGGGGGGGGGGGGGGGGGAGAGGGTCAACTCTAATACGCAACAGATTACTCGAGGTTGGCCCTGTGAGAACCTGGTCCTGGTATTATTATATTTGCCTTTGCTAGCAACGCTGTATGATGGACTCTGAGGCTGTCTTACTCAGCACAGGATGGTGTTAAGGGCAATATTTCTTTATGTTGGCATCTCGATCCAATGAAGGCGACGGCAATGGTGAAAGTAGCCCCAGAAGACCCAGTCTAAGGGAGCAAATGCATTCCACAATTAGGAAATTCATGGTAAAGAGTCTCATCCACACACAGAGAAAGTGAGATGTCAGTGTCTCGGTGGATTCTGCTCTAGGAAGGTGGGTGGGTGAATCCCCCGAAATGAGTGTTCAACCGGCAACTGACGCAGAAATTAAACACCTCCCAGCAGAGTCAGCACCGCTCTAAAATCAACATTTATTCCTAGTACCGACTATCGTTTAGTTAATCTGATATCTTTTATTTTGACAGATCATCATAACCAACATGGTTTCAGTCCCTAAAAAGTGTCAAGTCCTTGTTGTGGGAGGAGGGCCGGGAGGATCCTATGCCGCTTGTGCGCTGGCTCGAGAAGGGACGGATGTTGTTCTCCTCGAAGCCGAGGAGTTTCCCAGGTTTGTAAAATGACACTTCTTTTCTGCTGAAGCGATTGTAAACTAACAACAGCTAACTATGTGCTAGATACCACATCGGAGAGAGTATGTTGGCATCGATTCGACACTTGCTACGATTCATCGACTTGGACAAGACGTTTGATGAGTATGGATTCACGAAAAAGGTAATTGAGAGTCAAATGGGTAAATGTAACACCATGATAGGGAAATAAATTAACCGAGGCGCAGCCTGGTGCAGCATTTAAGCTGAATAAGAACAAGCGCGAAGGATGTACGCTTCTCCTCCTAGTTGTGTCTATTCCATGCTAATTAGATATAAGACACCGATTTCATCGCAGCAGGAGGCCCGGATAACTATTCGTGGAACGTTGTCCGCTCGGAAGCAGACCATCTTTTGTTTCAGCATTCCATTAAGTGTGGCTCCAAGAGCTTTGACGGTATTCGGGTCAACTCCATTGTCTTTGATGACGCGTCTCGAATAGTCGACCCGATGACAGAGTCTTGCGTGGGACGTCCAGTGGCAGCCACGTATACGAATAAAAGTACAGGCTATACAGGCGAAATTTTATTCGATTACATCGTAGATGCTAGTGGCCGTGCCGGGATCCTGAGTACTAAGTACTTGAAAAATCGCAAATTCAACCAGGGTCTCAAGAATGTGGCGTATTGGGGCTACTGGGCAGGGGCTGGTGCTTATGCTCCTGGTACTCACAGGGAAAATTCTCCATTTTTCGAGGCGCTTCAAGGTAAATGCCCTAGTCATCACATCTACTCTCAGGCATCAATCAAGGCTTACATAAATGGTATAGATGAGAGTGGATGGGCGTGGCTCATTCCTTTACACAATGGCACCGCCTCTGTTGGTGTTGTTATGAACCAAAAGATTGCCACCCACAACAAGAAGGCAAAAGCATGCAGTGGTACTGAGGAATTCTATCGGAAAAATCTACAAACACTTGCTCCCTCTATCATGGAGCTCATTGGCAAAGGGAAACTAGTGACGGACGTTAAATCAGCCTCAGATTACTCTTACAACGCATCGTCGTATGCAATTCCATATGCACGAATCGTGGGGGATGCCGGCTGCTTTATTGACCCATACTTTTCATCTGGCGTCCATCTTGCTCTCATAGGTGGACTCTCAGCTGCTGTTACAATACGCGCCTGTATCCGTGGAGACTGTGACGAGTCCGAGGCAGCTAACTGGCACTCGACCAAAGTTTCAGACTCATACACGAGGTTCCTGCTGGTAGTTCTTAGCGCATATGCGCAGATTAGGGACCAAAACAAGCCAGTCCTTTCTGACGTCGATGAGGATAACTTTGACCGAGCATTCGCATTTTTCCGACCAAGTAAGCGGAGTACCCAGCTGTGATTCACCCCCTCTATCACTTTTCTTTTTAACAGTTAGAATTAGTCATTCAGGGGACCGCCGATGCCGCAAGTGGTAAACTAACCCAGGATGAACTTGACAAGACTCTTGAGTTCTGCTCCAATGCATTCAGTCCAATCCGAGGAGAGGCCCGTTTGGTAGCGGAGCAATGCATCAAGCAGAGCAACGGGGATGCCGAGCGTCAGTCTCATCTCTCGCCCGAGCACCTTCAAGCAGTAAAGCACCTCCGAGCTAGACAAATGCTGCGAACCGAGGATACAATGCACATGGACAATTTTAGAACAGATGTGATTGACGGATTTGTCCCTAATATGAATGCGGGTTGCTTGGGTCTGAGGAAGTGTAAATGATGCTCGATGGTAGAAGGGACAACGGTGTTAAGCCTATCGTATCAACGAAATTAGGGAATTAGGAGGCGATTTAGAAGACGTGATGGCATACTATTAGCCATCGTGCTAAAGCTTCCCAAAATATAGTTAACACGTTGTATAGGGTATATCCTATATGTAGTGTGCTGATGCAAGAATTAGGTAGGCATCATGTTTAGAAGTAGAGATGCTGTGCATCGAAGGTATCTACACGGTACGCTCCAGGGTAGCACAACCCTAACCCCTAATCCTGAGTGCACCTGCCTCCGCCATCCTACTCACTCCTATGTAACATTTGATGTGATCCTCCCTCATCCTTGGCTCTCTGTGAGTGTGAACGGTTTAGTAGTACTAACCAGATGAGCAACTCCATGGGTACTGTTTCCGTTCGGAACCTGTTGTTCGACGCGTCCTAGATAGATGAACTACTAGATGTCCTCGGCCAACTGACTGAAGTCGTTGTCCCAATACAAACGCAATGCGCGGATACAGGGGAAAGGCGCTTGACCAGTCATGCAATGCCGTAAGACTGACGGAATCCTTGGTCTTAAGAGCGAGCTGTGCTACGCCGCTGCCACCTCGCGACTAACCCACTCCGACGACCCACTACGATGTCCTATACTCCGTACTAGGACGAAAGTTAACTAGGCCTGTTAGCATTTAGCGAGTATACGTCTACCATGTAGGCTGTATTAATCGCTATTCTCCTGATTAGTCAATGGCCGAATTAATTTAGCACTTGGCCCCATTTGCCCGTCCTAGTAAACAAGCAACACTAGAAGGCGCGTCCACTCCTTCGTTCCATCACTTCCCTATAGAGCTGTTAGAATCTCAACAGCCATAACCTCCTGAATGTATTCAGGAAGTTAGTAAGTAAGGATAAAATAGTGTCTTAACTCCTAGTGAAAGAATAAGAAAGAATAACATAATATAACTGAAATTTGACTCTAGATTTCTCTATAATTATGCCCCGTAGTTCTAACAATACCGCTCGTTGCTTTATCATGAAATGGCGATACGACTAACGTCGGCCGACCCGCACCTAGCCGTGGTTCGGTGGATTTCGCCTCTTTAGGATTATTAATTTATCCTAACCTGTATATTCTTCAAGGAGACTTGGTAAGCTACATTAGCAAGATGTGATATCAGGATAATGCCAAGCTGGTCGCACACCCCCTGCACCATTTCGTCATCTTTGTTTGTGCTGAGTGTAGAATAGATCAATCAAGGGGATGCATTGACTTAAGGATACGATGGGTGATGGATAGCTCACAGTCAGGAACTGTCTGGGAACTGAGGCATCTAAACCTCCCCTCCCCGAACTTGGTCCACTTGAAGAGGAAGCCAGGCGGTCGTCCAGAGTAAGTCATTAGCTTCTTCTCCGAAAGAGGCACTCCGAGAAGCACGATTTGAGGGGGGGGGGGGGGGGGGGGGGTAGGGGGGTAGGGCATATAATTCCTCATAATTCATACAAGCATCTCTTCTTCGTAAATGTCCTCTCACACACACGTATGGTGTTTAGCAGCTATTTGCTCTGTACCTCCTTATTCCTTTTACAGAATAGTGCAGACACTTGCGCGTTTGACTTTTCGAGGCGCGACCAGACCCGTTACCGACAATCCTAAAATCGTCGATCGAGCTCAGAAAGGGAGGGCCATCAGTCAGCCAGCACTGTATGGATGCATACACAAAGTGATTACTGGGGTTCGCATCCCGCAGGCACTATGTTGCATCAATAGAGCATAATCCCCTCACCTTGGCGGATACTTGGCCTGTCAAGACTGCATGGAGTATAATGAAAAAGCTCATCGGACTCGGCAAATCACAAAAAGGGATGAAAGAAAAAACACATAAAGGTAATTGTCTTACCGCATATTGGTTTGCTGGGCAACCGGGCCAATTGGTCGACTTGACTACAGCGTGGATGCAATGGCAGCACTAGCGGCAACAGATCTTGAGACAACTCTTCGGTTTGCATGCGATT
Organism: Calcarisporium arbuscula; assembly: GCA_009828645.1. Classification (NCBI taxonomy): domain Eukaryota; kingdom Fungi; phylum Ascomycota; class Sordariomycetes; order Hypocreales; family Calcarisporiaceae; genus Calcarisporium; species Calcarisporium arbuscula. The sequence continues at coordinate 813,839 of WBSA01000016.1, forward strand.
GCTGTCATGCTCAGAAGCTTCGCTGTCCCCGCACCAACGATGGCAGCCCCAATGATCCTTGCACTCGATGTCACAGGGCACGTGTTAGCTGCATCGTCAGTCCGCCAGGGAAGGTTGGACGCCCTGCCAAGGGCGACAAAAGGAAAGCTAGTTCAACATCGACCTCGCAGACGGCCGTGAGAAGAAGGAGCCTGGCACAATCCCGCAGCGATGTCTTGAAGGCGACAGGCGCTGGTGACAGAGAGACAACTTTGGTCACCGGGAGCTCCCAGGAGAATGGCTTCGCTAACGCTAAGAGCCTGGACGAACATGACAGTAGCGCAGTTGATCAAGAATCCAACATCGCGGAGCTCCTGTCCATGGCCGGCGACACTTATGACAACATCGCCTTCGACCCGCATAGTGACCTTTGCGTCGAAAATAGCACAGCATGATGCCGGTGAACCCGTTCACAGATCCACTGCTATCTTGCTCCATTGCATCTGAGTCGGACGATATTTCCTCTGCAGGGCCCACCTGGTCCATGGATTTTAGTGACGGTGGTGCATCGCCGTCAGACTTGGGAAAGGTCAGTTGTAATGCTGAATCCGTTCGCATACAGTGAAGACGATAATCTAACCGTACTGCAAAGTCCCTATGCGCGTTGCTCAAGACAAACAGCAACAACCTCCCAACCTTCAACTTTGCTCCCGACTTGCATCATCATGACAACAATGGTGGGGGCATGTCTCTTGACAACGAAACCGGGTTGAATAGTGGCGATATCGAGATGTCACTGGACAATCATGATGCGTTTTCCGAGGTGGATGGGGTAACACCGCCGCCAGGCCGGCTTGGAAACCTAGCGCACATAATGGAGGAAGCTCAACCCATACGTAACAAACCCAACGTCTTCTCTACCATCAAATGCTACCAGCGACTATCAGTACTAAGTATTAGGATCGTCCAATCTCTGGAGAAATGGACGTGTGCCCCCGCCAAACGAAGAGCTGCCGTAAAAGACTCTGGACTCTTAAATGACATCGCTGAGTTCTGCAAGGAACTAATCACGATAGCTACCCAGAGCATGCTGTATTTCCAGTCTAAACCCACCACGGCAACTCCAACGCAAGGAGCTTCATTGCCCAGTCAGGATGCCAGCAAGGGTGGAAACATACTCTCACAGTTGAACGGTGTGTCCCGTCATAAGTCCGCCACTGCCAACCTCAAGAGGAATTATACCACTCAGCCAGCAGCGCAAAGCTCTGTACCAGAGTCTTCCATCATCTTTTTACTTCTAGCATCATACACACAGATTCTACAAGCCCTGGAAACCGCACTGCATCACCTCTCCGAGGAATATCTTGACACAGAAAACCTGGATATAAGCAAGGAAACCTACCCGGAGACAATCAAGACGCTGCTAGAAGTGTCGCTGGCAACGCACACGATTACGCATCTACTGAATCGTATACAGCATGCATTTAGAGCGGGATCGACACATCCAGATTTGGCTGATAAAAGGAACTTATCCGCAGCTTCAGCTTCTTCAAAGAAAGCAACACTAGGAAAGGGAATCATTAACGATGAGCTTCTCCGCAACTCATTCGACGAGATTAACAATAGAGAGCATTGTATTATACGCGCTGCCCAAGAACTACAGAAGATTATCAATTCGCAAATATGAGATTCAGAGTCGTCGCTGGCCGAGCTCACATTCCTCCGCCCTCACAATTGTAACGAAATCAAGCAGCTTAGGACATATCGGAAATACATAAATATCTTTTAGCTTCAAAAAGGAATTCATGCATGAAGGTCTTGATGTAGGACATATCCTATACTATGCCTTAAAAAACGCGTAGTCAGCACTGCTCACTCCCAGACCAAATTCAGCCTAGATTCCACACCAAACCCGCCGAGCAGACTCAGTATAGCGAATGCGTAGCACCAGCCTGATGATCTACTCCAGCGAGGAATCATTTGTCTTTGCACTATAGCAACCATGAAAACAAGCCATGCCGCAACACCTGCAACAGATATAGAGTAGTAGTAAACACCATATCCCAACAGGTCGCCTGCCCTGACAAGAAGTATGGTGATGACGCAGATAAGAACGGTGAGTAGAGCTTGGAGATGGTTTCTGTAATAGACCGTCATGCTTTTCACTCCGGACTTTAAATCATCGGCAGTGTCTTGACGAGCATATACAACGTCATAAAATATAACGAGTGCTACAACAGCCGTCGCGACGCATATTGTTGGTTCAACATGTGATGTGCTGAAGGCTGGGTGTCCAACAGAATAGGATGCCAGTGGCACTGTGGAACCCAAGCACGATCCTAGAATCAGTTGCGGATAGTTGGTGAACCTCTTCCCAAATGGGTATAAGGCAGCAAGCCCAATCGTGTATAATGCAATGATACTGCATTCACGAGGGACTGCCTGAAGAGTCCATAGTCCGCAGAGATACAGAAAGACGGTATATATATGGCCTTGTGTGGTTGTAATAGCTCCACGAGCGATGGGTCTATTCTGACACCTGGCTGTACGACGGTCATAATCTTGGTCGATATTGTCATTCCATGCGCAGCCTCCACCGCGATGGAAAAAACGTCCATGCGCTCAGCACAGCCGCAGAACGAGCAAAGTGCGATATATAAACAGGACTCCTGCTCATAGACGTCCCGTACAACAAGCCAAGTAAGTGTGGCCAGTATATCATGTAGAGTCCATGGGGGTACTGCAACCGGATTAACTCGGCATAAGGGACCCATGAAGATGGGAAAATACACTGAGAATTGTTCTTTGATGTTGGCTCAAGATGCTTCATGCTGGAAGGCTAAATGTATAGAAGGATTGGAGTTGATGAAAAAAAAAGGTTAACTTGAAATGATAAACACCATTTGTAAGAGAAGAGATTTTGTGTCTGAGCAAGGTTAGTAGAAGTAATAGTTCTCTGGGTTTGGATGAAGCGCGCGCATGGACAAATCCACCGAGCCAGGGGGGATATAATACACCGAAGAAGCCATAACTATGAAAAACTTGCCTCATTGACCCCTGTAGACAGTGCATGTAATGTACTAGACGGAGAATTGAAACGGAGAGGCATGAATACATAATCCCTTCCCTAAAGCCAGCGAGATGTGTGGTAGAAATCTGCTGAAGCAACCTATACAACTACTGTGACCTACATGAAGACTAAAAACATCAGCTAATTGAGATTACGTTTTTCTCAAATAGACAATATAGCTAGCCTGTCCGAGAAAATGGCATCGGAATATAACCCAGAACGAAATACTACAAGGAACGGGGAGACTCTGCGACCATTTGTCAGATCTGCTCTAAACTTTGCATCCCCACAGAGAGGAGCAGGTTATATACATTCTTTACCTGAGCTTATCGACTTCAATGCACAGTTTAACTCGGATCATGTCTTTGGCATTCAAGCTAGGCCGGACGGCGGTTTAGACACGTTGACTCATGCTACTTTCAAGGCTGCCGTTACCAGTTGTGCCAAGTGGATTCAAGACAATTTTCCGCTAAAGCAGCTAGATGCTCCAGGTGCCTCAACGAGGATGGCCCCTGTTGCTCTTTTCATGGAGAGTGACATCGGCTTGCTGATTCACGAATTTGCTCTGATTGGTATTGGAGTTCCAGTATGTAAACGACTGGCCATACCGAACCCCCAAGCTATAAAACTGCTAATGGAAAGTAGCCCCTAGTTTTGTCTCCAAGACTTCCGGTGCCAGCTATCAAGAAGCTGCTGGTCCTCACATCAGCCAGCTCATTCATAGTATCTCAGCGGCTGGCCGCTATGGCTAAACCGGCGCTTTTGGCACTGAATAACCAAGGTTTTTCTACTCATGAAGCATTGCCTTACAATCATTACCAAGTTATCGACACCTCCTTGTCATTTAAGCCCTTTGATGTACCTGCGAACCTTGATAGTGTGATCCTGCTGTTGCATTCATCAGGCACAACAGGTTTACCGAAGCCAATTTCCATAACTCATCGTCAGCTTTCCTTCGCCGTTAATTGCCATCACTTTGAAAGCGAAGAAGAAGCGCAAGGCCTCAATGTCTCTACTCTGCCTCTTTTTCATGGCTTTGGATTGGTCCCCTCTGGTCTCTCTATGTCCGCTGGCAAACCTACTGTGTATCCGGCCGCCAATGGTATCCCGACCGCCAACAAGATAATCGAGCTAGTCAGGGTTACAAAAGCAAAGTCAATGATGACGGTGCCCTTCCTTCTTGATGACATATGCAATCTTCCGGACGAAGTGGGGATCAACGCCCTAGCGCCGCTGGACTTTATTGGAACAGGCGGAGCAGCGCTCGGTGCTGGTGTTGGTGATCGACTTACAAGAGGAGGCGTAAAATTGTTAAATTTCTATGGTACCACTGAGTCAGGGCCTCTTTCTCTAACCTTTGTACCGAAGGATGACTACAATTGGAGGTATTTCAGACTTCGCACTGACATGAACTTCAAGGTCGATGAGTTTACATATAAAAATGGCCAACGGAGGTTCAGGCTGACTATTCATCCATTTGGAGGTGGAGAGCCCGTTAAAATTGAAGACCAGCTCATTTGCAATGATGAACATCCGGCCACGGATTTTGCAGCGGTCGGTAGAGATGACGATGTCATTGTTTTATCCAATGGCGAAAAGGCCGATCCCATAATCCTCGAAGAAGCGATCAGCAATGCGCCATGTGTGAGATCTGCCATCGCTTTTGGAGAAAACAGATCGTTTCTTGGGATCCTCATCGAACCTGCCCATGTTTTACTTACGCCAGAGCAAGAAATTGCATTCAAGGAATCCGTATGGCCGATTATTACCTCCGCAGGAGATAAATGGAGACATTTTCAAGACTTCCATCGACAGATGCCATCATATTAGTACCTAGTGATACAAAAATCCCCCGCACCGATAAAGGTTCTATTGCTCGCAAAGAGGTATATGCACTCTTCAGTGAGCAGATTGACAAGGTTTATATCGATTTACTCGAGGGTAGTGGGAAGAAGTCAGTGGAGCCCTTGAACTTTGACAGTCTGGAAGACAGCATCAAGAACTTGATTCAATCATGTTGGAAACGTCCATTAAAGCATGGAGAATGGGAAAGAGATGATAATCTTCTGGCTCTCGGGATAGATTCGCTTGAGGCTCTGCATATTCGCAGAACTCTCATAGCTGCAGCAAGCAAGACAGACGCGTTAAAGGGCGGCGATTTATACAAGTTAATCCCACCAGAATTTGTGTACGCGAACCCGACCGCCAGCCTAATGGCAGCAGCTCTGCACCAAAAAGCGGCTTCCCAGGAAGAAACAGGGAAGAACCCTGGCGATCTTGCCAGCTACTTCATTCAGAAGTATAGTCTAGAAGGATCATGTTCAGCAGATAAATCCAGACCTACGAATCGTGACGCAATTTTTCTATTAACTGGAAGCTCCGGAAGTCTGGGTTCACACTGCCTGGGTGATTTAGTCAAGTCGCCTCATGTTCAAGGCGTTGTATGTCTCATGAGGAGGTCAGAGAATGTCGGAGGCCATACACAAGTGGGCATAGGGAAGATCAAATCAGTTCTTCGATCCAGATCCATCACGATCACTGATGAGCAATTTGGTAAGATATCTATTGTTACGGTTAATCCAACACAAAATCGATTAGGACTGAACCAAGATGAGTATGAGCATTTGCAGCAAGTTACGCATGTTATCCACGCTGCCTGGCCGATGAATTATCTCATGCCCTTGCCCCTCTTTGAGGATCAATTCAAGTTGCTGCACGGTTTGCTTGAGTTTGCATCGAGTGGTAAAGGTAGCCGCAAGAGACGATTTGTCTTCATCTCCTCGATCGCTGCTGCGGCCAAGGCTAGCATGGAGAGCAGCGGCGCATTGTTTCCAGAGAGAATTCTAGATCCTGCCAAAGATTCTTGCGGTATTGGCTATGCAGATGGCAAGCTCGTGTGTGAGAAGATTCTCGAACGAGTATCAGAGACACACGGTGGGTGCTTGGAGGTCTCAAGCATCCGCTGTGGCCAAATCTCCGGCGCCAGGTCCACTGGAGTTTGGAGTACTTCCGAGCAGGTGCCTATGTTGATACGGTCTGCACAAAGTATGGGGGCTCTCCCTAAACTGTCAGGAGTAAGCATTTTCTGTTGTCATCTCGTAGCATCATATTCGTGCTAAACTACAGTTTAGACCCTATCATGGACACCTGTCGACGACGTTGCGACTGTCATCTCCGAAATTCTTCTTTCTTGCAGCCATCTTCCAATCATTCAACATCTAGAGAACCCAGTCCGGCAATCATGGAGTGATGTTTTAGAGTGCGCGGCGTCACAGCTGGGCATGGGAACGCCACAAATCGCTTTTGATGAGTGGCTTGACAAGGTGGTCAATTGCACGGCCGATACCGCAAATGGAGACCACAAATATCCAGTGAAGAAATTGCATCTCTTCTTCAAGCATTTTTTCCGGCATGCAGCCTGCGGAAATATTATATTGGGTACGGACGAAGCGAGACGACATTCAACATCACTTCGTACTATGAGAATGGTAGAAATGAGCACTGTGAAGGCTTATATTCGCTTTTGGAAAGACACCGGTTTCCTAGATATGTAGATGCTCTATATTGATAATAAATTTCTTTTATGTCATCTCTTGTGTATGATTAAAAGGAATACCATGTGTTAGAACCTATAATTCCCAATACTAGGACCGAAAGACAGCATACTGTTGAGTACCTACATAATTCTCTCAGTGGCATAATATAGAGATGTTAGTGCATCTTCTTCGCTCGATAGGTATTACTCTGTAAATATATGGTCATGTCCTCGAACGAGCTTGTCAGATGCCGTCTATATGCTAGAACAAGAGAGCTGCGAAGGAGAAAACGAAGCTAACGTGGAAGAAATTACAAATGGCCTGCCTAGTGGAACTATGCATTCTCCAATTCCTGTAGGATGAAGTCATATCCCGGGCCAATACTACTGCTCCACTCTTCACTGCCAAAACTCACACCAAGATCAAATATGTGTCTCGCTCCTTTGACAGGCAAAAAGCCGCTCTTTACGCCGCAATCTCTCAAATTCTGTGTGAATTCGACAGCCTTTTGGAATGGAGCTATCTCATCCTCTTCTCCAATAATGACAAAGGTTGGTGTGCGGTACTTGTCACTCTGTACCTGGGCCATGGGGCTAAATGCCGTCGCAAGGTCAGGATCAGCGCGCTGAAGCTCTTGACCATGGGATGGGATTCCATGGAAGAGTAGTGACATGCCATTGACTTCCTTGATAAGCGCTAGAACTAGTTCAGACCTAGCATCGCCAGGTTTGAGCCAGCCCAGCTTGCCTGCATCAGTACCACTGCTGGAGTGGGTTGCTACCTGTAAATAAATAGAAAGCCTCCGCGTTAGCAATGATTTAAAGTAGTAATGTACCTCAAGGAAGCTACTCACCGGCTCCTCGGAGAGCTTTTTGCGAATCTCGCCCCATGACATACTCCGATGCGGATACTCATGGCCCATGAGAACCGGCCCTATAAACGCAGACCTAGGTCAGCATAGTGTAGTAATTTATCTATGTATTATCTTACTTACTGTCTGGAATATACTCTACTGGGCAGTAGAAGCTTAAGATGGCTGATGGGGAATGAATACCATCCGACAGTGGAACGGTCCAAGATGTTGTCATAGCCAAGGTACCTCCCGTGGACCAACCAACAACGGCGTATCTATCTTTATCAATCTCGATACCTCGGGATTCCATCAACAACGGCAAGGACTTCTGAGCCCATATGCATGCATCGCGAATGTCGCTCATTGCACCGTCTAGAACGTTCGTCTGCGGACAGAGCCGATAATCTAAACTCACGGGGAAAATGCCGTTGGCTAGAAGGTAGTTTGTCTGTGCCGGCCGTACAGCTCTCCGCGAAAGAGTCAAGTACCCTCCTCCATGTATCATGAGGCCTAGAAGAATTAAATGAGCTACATGCACAAATACAAAAGACCGGTGTGGGAAAGGCATGAAAATGTGGAACATACAAACAGGCATTTTACAGCGTGGCTTATCCACGGGAACATACAGGTCAGCCAATATCTCATTTCCATCGACCCTTTTGTACACCGTGGTCTCAACTTTATGGCGGTAATTGAACATTTTTTCTGGACGGCACCATGAAGACAGTTCACTAGGAGTATGAACCGTTTGCGATGCCGAGGAAAGCTTGGTCATTGCGGATTGATCGCCTTCATTATCCAGACTGGACCAAAGTGTTGCGGTGCTTTGACCACCAGAAAGCGATAGTTTTTGGCTTTCACTCGTAACTGAAACTGGTAAGAGACCGTTTAGTAGAGACTTGACAGAATATTCTGATATGTTGGCTGGGTCGATGCGAGTCCCAAACGCCGCCTCAATATCGAAGGATAACTCTATAAAAGCAAGAGAATCCATCCCCATGTCGCCAAAGCATTGATCATGGCGGATATCAGACAGCTCTAGGCCGGTCAGCGAAGAGATGATAGACTCTACCACTTGTGTAGAATTCAGTGTTGACCTGCTTTGTAGTTCCATGGTTTTTAAAAGGCCGAGGTCACTACTGCATCGTCTTGATACTTTGGCATCAGTCGACAGGGGTTCTGCTAGTACCTCGTTACGGCTGTTCGCATTATCGTCATGAGCAGGTGTATTGGATGCCTGCAATACTTTTTCCAGCTTCGCAGCATCGACCTTCATAAACCGAATATCGATTCCCAGCGCAGCCAACTTGTTTGACTCTGAAAACACAAATATAGAGCCGCTTCGGATCTTCTCTGTGTGGTTAACATAGGTAGCGTATACCGTCCAGGTTTGTGGTTCATAGAAGTTGGTTGGTGAAACCACCAGCTTATTGACTGATGTTGCCACACATATCTCCTCATTCGAGATGGAGGTGTCAGTACAATTTATCAGAAGACCGAGAACTTGGATAAAATTATCTGTGGTGATGGCGTCAAACCACTGCTCTACAGTGCTTTCTACTGATTTAGAGCGCAGTCTGGGAGCGTTGATCTGTGCGATGGCGGCATTTGATCCGATGGTGATGCTACTTATTCCTCTCATGACAGGTGAATATTCCACCACCCTGGAGAACAAGGAATATGCCTTGTGCGCAAAGAGCCTTTCCACATTTACATCATTCTTCAGTCGTTTCATAGTATCTGCTATCAGCATCTCATATACCTTAATATCTGGGGTATTGAAATTTGATAATGTGACTCGCCCTTTAGAGTGTAGCCGACCTTGACAGGACTCCACAGAGTAACCCCATGAATTTTGGCTCTGAGGCAGCTCTTTTCTCAGATTTAGCTGAATATGCGAACCTTTTATACAACCCAAGGGTTGCTGAAACATAACTTCCTCAAAGACGATGGCATAGTCGCCAAATTTCACGTCAAGTCTTTCCATTCCCATGAGTGCAATCTCCATATACATCGAAGCTGGGCACAGAGGTTGGCGTTTTACGCAATGACCACCAACTATTGCGGTGTACCTTTCTGTATCTGATTTAACCTTGAAACAATATGACAACCAATTGTCGGAACGGCAAGCATCATAGACGAGGAGGTGTGTTTCACTATTCCGTATGCTGTGGTGTAAGGTACTTTCCTGTCTCCGCCCTATCTCAGCTCCCTCGCTGGTCTTGTCTGCGTATTTGAGCCAATGATTTGTTTTATCAAATCTGTACGGAGGGAGCCATATATGCCTTTGTCGATGCCGATTATGGGCAATAAAGCTCCAGAATGTCAGATCAACCCCAATCCGCCAGAGGCTAGCCGTGGTACCTGTAGGAGATTTGACTGGCTCAAAGATGTGGTCTTCAGGAAGTTTCGTTGCTCTTTTTATCATTGCCACAACTGGAGTATTGAATCCACCTTCTAGCCATAAACATGTTCCAAATTTGTCGATCAGGCGATCTATGGCACTTTGAAAGTACACAGGCTCACGCAAATGGTTCGCAAGGTATGAGGATCCATGGTCCTCAAGCTCAATTGCCCCCCTACTGCATGTCTCCAAGAAGATATTGGGTTTCTGGAACCTTAGGCTTTTCGCAAAGACAGATAAGTCATGCAGAAGGGGTTCTGTTAGATGTGAATGAAACGCGTGAGTGACGTCTAGTAGCTGGCAGCGAACCCCATTGTATGTCGTTGAATGCTTAATAGCGTTCTCAACTCTGTATATATCTTTTTTTGCACCTACGATGACGTGACTTGAAATGTTATTATAACATCCAACCTCAAGCTTGCCATGGTTGGCTGTGTTTCCTTTGTCATCATCGTTGATAATGTAGCGGACAAGATCGAGATTAGCATGCACTGCGAGCATAGAACCACGATCAGCTCCCCATTGATCCTTAATCAAGCGAGCTCTGTAATAAACGAACTTCAATACGTCTTCGATCGGGAGCGCACCAGATATAGCCAAGGCTGTGAGCTCGCCCAAGCTGTGACCGACAACTGCTTCGACCTGTACGCCAGAGTCTATCCAGCATCTCGCACATGCATACTGCATAACCACGGTGCCGCAGTGAAGAATAGCCAGATCTAGTATAGGCTCTGTCTGACTGAGGGCTAACGATATGTCTGGACAACCAAGAGTTTCCAGGATTCTTCGGCAGTAGTCTATATGCTCGGAAAATCGTGGGTACGCTTGGAAATAGTAATGTTGTAAGCCAATAGTCTTCTTGTGCTGGCCTGAAATTGCCAGGATAATACGTTTTGGGGTCGTATTCCCGTCTATGATGTGTGCTTCGCTTAAATTACCCAGTTTCTCAATAAGGCTTCCTATGCTGTCTACTTCCACTGACCAGCGGAATCGATGAAATTGGCGACGCTCGCTCAAGGTATATGCTATGTCTCTTAGAGATACCTCTGTATCCGCTTTAGATAAATATGAACTTAGGTTAGCTGCATACGCTTTCAAACTCTTCGTAGAACCTGCACTAAGCAGTATCGGATAGATAGGAAGAGCATCATCCTCGGTTTTGAGCCAGGTAGTGTGAGGTCCAATCCATTCCGAACAAAGCAACGAAGCGTTACTACCAGATGCCCCATAGCTATTTATACATGCTATACGAGGGGATGCCTCCCATTGTATTAACTCAGTCGGGATATTAATATTATCAGGCTCAAGTGGCGGGATAGTTTGATTCAGAGACTGAAACCCTTGCAGAGGTGGGATCTTCTTATGCTTCAGCATAGCGAGAACTTTTAATAGGCTCGCTACTCCTGCAGCCGTCTCACAGTGTCCAATGTTCGCCTTTAGTGAGCCGATATGCAGGAGTTCGGATCGTGACGAATTACCAAACACCTCTCGAATTCCTTTCATCTCGATAGGGTCTCCCACTCGAGTGCCCGTCCCGTGGGTTTCAACGTATGAGATAGAACTGCTGCTGACCCCGGAGTCAGCGAGAAGCTTGTTATACAGGGCCTTTTGAGCAGTGCTATCGGGAACGGTGATACTAGGTGCATTGAGCCCCCCTTGGTTGGTGGCCACGGCTCGTATCACGCCCATAATGTGGTCTGCATCCGCCACCGCATCCGAAAGTCTCTTTAGCACAACTAGGCCGACTCCATCAGAACGACAATAGCCATCCGCGTCGTTATCAAATGGTTTGCATTGACCACTGGTGCTGAGGAATCCACCTCTGCCGAGGTCAAAGTAGTTCGTCACCCCTGTGATGAGGTTGACACCGCCGGCCAGGGCGATGGAGCATTCACCATGGAGAAGTGCCTCGCAGGCTCGATGGATAGCCACCAGCGAAGCAGAGCATGCAGTGTCGATAACTTCTGAGGGACCAGTCCAGCCGAAGTGATAACTAATCTTGCCTGACAGGAAGGCACGAATCGTGCCACTAGCAGTGAAGGCGGTCGGGCTGTAGGCGCTGGTATTCTCAAGGTATTCTGTGTAGCTGGCTCCAATGAAACACCCAACAGGATCGCCGCGTTCCCGAAGATGGTTTCGAAGGTAGCCACTAGAGTCCATTGCTTGGTAGGCAGTTTCCAATAATAATCGTTGCTGCGGGTCCATGTACTGGGCTTCCTTGGGGCTGATGCCGAACATGACACGATCAAAGGCATCAATGTCTTCGATAAAGTTCCCATAGAAGGTCCTATTTCGTGTCCACGATTCATCCTGTGAAGCTCTGAATGTAGCCTTAATGTCAACTCTTTCTCTGGGCAGCGAGGTTACAGTTGACCGGCCCCGGGATATAAGTTCCCACAGATCATCCAAGTTTTCAGCACCAGGCAACCGACAGCCAGCGCCGACAATGACTATGGGTTCTGTCTTGTGGGCATTATTGACATGATTGTCGGCGTTTTTGTAGGCAGAGTCGTCAAACATTATTGGCAGACTTTGCCAGTACGACTTTCGATCCTGGGTCCTGATTTCGCAAGCTTTAAGTTTTCTTCGGCATGAAAATAAAACGCACTATGTCAGAGTGTGATATAAACAGTATTGTTATACTTTATATCGGTCACCCGAAGTCAAATAACTGTTTATCGAATGACAGATTCCTGTCACGATGTTACCCACAGCTTCAGCGATTCTGAGGTTTTTGTATGACCATATTAGCTGTATTTCGTAATGGCTATGGGAGGGACGGAAGTGATCCTACTTTTCACCAATATCAAATTAGTCATTAGATGCCGACGGAATTCCTGCACAAAGTTTCATACCGACAGGTTTCCCTAACCAAATGAGCAATTGTAGGTCCCCGCCTATTGTAATTAGATATTCAGTATTTTTACCTCCGAAATCCATTTCTCTGGAACAAGGGGCAATTACGACCTGCATTATGCAGCGCTTACGGAAATAGAAATTCGGCATTAAATTACCCTTACAGGCCATTGAATATGTTCCGATAGCCTAAATTGGCCAGATAAAACTTCGAGCTACGTAACACGAATACCAACAAACCAACAATAATACAAAGAAGATACAGCAGGTATTACCAGGGACCACCACATTCCCACAAGTAAAAAAATAAATCGCCGATAAACCAGTACTGGGGAATTAGTTTGCATCGGCGATTTATTATCTGCGCCAGCCCCCTTTCAAGGGTACAGTGGGGTGTTCTTAAATACCCTAAGTCATACCGTGTGTTTAATCTTCCTTCCTAGGCGTATTTAACTTGAAGCTATAATACAGTATTGCCATTGCTCTTTTTTAAGCCTAATTCCGGCCCTTGCTAGACTAGCAAGCTGGTAGGTTGTTTTGACCAATTAATTGGCGACACGGCGTATGGCAATCCTGATACTTGCCGAGTCCTCGGCGCATAAGTTTCTTTATGGGTCTCCGCAAGACCATGGACGATGTCATTGAACGTGCAGTCTCGATTGTGACGCTCACTAGCAGCCACCCTCCGGATTGTACATAGATCAAGACATTCAGCTATACATATCCTCTCCGGACCGAGTTGTACCGACTCGCAGCTCAGAGAGCCACGAGCTTGCCGCCCAACCCTTCGGTTTGCTATACACTCTAGCATAATACAAGCCATGGCCATTTAGAAGATCGCGTTACATTATTCCACTAGGCCTACACCGTTTCATGCGCTTGGCCGTTGCTTTAAACGCGCCGCCCCTCATTGGCCACTTATCTAAGTCCCCCTATTATAGCCAATTATCCCCCCATTTACCTATATAAATAAGAAAATTCTCTATATACTCTATATAAATAAGATTACTTTTTTCTATATATCTTACTTACTATTAATTAAACCTACTAAATTAACTTATTTATATTATATTACTAATTAATATATAGTTATATTTCTATTAGCCTATATACCTTAATAAATAATATCCCCTAATAGCCCCTTATTATTATATATATAATACTACTTATTTATATAAGCTTATATATCCTTATTTCTCTTTTATTATATATTATTCTAGATCTATAAAGTAGAAGCTTTCTTTTCTAGGTTATTAATCTAGAATTAGGGTACTTAAAATATAAGGGGATTTATTATATATACTATATAAAAGAAGAAGAGTTTATTTTTATTATAGTAGCTTTACTTAAACTTATTTTACCTAGGCTATAGTCTAGTAAATATAATATGATACTAAATAAGAACTAGCTATTACTATATATTATAGCTCTTATAGGTTATAAGAGAGAATATAATACCCTAGTTTAAGAAAATAAGTAATAAGCTAAGTAATAAAAGTAGGCTATATTAAGTAAGAATAATAATAAAATAATACCCTAGCTACTTTATATAAAGTAATTATAGGAATATAAGAGTTAAATATAAATAAAGTAAAGTAAAGTAAAGTAAAGTAAAGTAAAGTAAAAATAATAAAGGAAAATTATAATAAATTACCTATTATAAGTAAGGGTCCTTTCTTTCTTCTATAATATTATTTAAAATATTAAATAAAACTTAAAATAGTAAAATAAATCTTAAAATAGGTCTAGGAGCTTATAGGGTAGTAGAGGTAATAGTAATAGTAGTTAATATAAGCGGATTTTTAAGAGTAATATAGAAATATAATAGTTATATACCTATATTATAACCTCTCTTTCTAATATAAAGTAAAGGGCTAATTTATATTAATATACTCTAAACTTATATATAATATAATTAACTCCTTACTTACTATTAATTAATATAGGGGCTAAGAAAATTATAAGAATAGTATAGATGTATTAGACTCTATTAAATTAAGATATAGATATAATAATATAAAGGGATAAAGTATAAAACTATAGTATAAGATATAAAGCTTATAATAGGCTTAATGCGCTAGTTAGCACTAGTCCATAGCTCTTATAGATAACTAGATAGAATATCTACAGCTCACTTAATACATTACCCTACTTACAAGAGTTAAAAAGTTATTAATAATTAACCTATAATTAGGATAATAGTAAAGAAGAGGCTAGTAGGACTTAGTATAAATATAGGTATTAGATATAAGTATATATCTATATTTAAGTAGAATATAATATTTACTTAAAATATTCTTTAAGGAAATATATATTATAGCTAATTAAGGAATTAGTATATATACTATTAATAAATAGCTAAACTATAATATTTATAAGAATAATTATTATAATTACTAGTAGAAATAAGAAAAATATTAAAAAATAGGTATAATCTACTATTATAATAGAGCTCTATATTATAAACCTATAGATTTATAATACCTAAGGTAATAAAGGATATATTACTTTATACCTCTAGCTACTAAACTATTAAGATATCTTACTACCTCTAATGCCCTAGGCTAACCTCCTTACTCTTATAATGTACTTTTAAAAAGTATTATATATAGTAGCTAAGATAATGCCTAAAGTAAGCTAATACTAATACTATTATAAATACTTATTATATAGGCTAATATCCTACTAAGAAAGCTTATTTTTATAAATTAGTAGTATATCTTAAGGGTTACTACTTATTTAGTATATTAAATTAATAGTAGTAATATCTCCTATATATTTTATATAACTCTCATAGTAGTAATATAAATAAGCTAGTAATATAGATAATAGACTTGCCCTTATTATTAGTAGGCTAGCGGTTTCTTAGTACCTAGTTCTAGGTAGTGTAATAATTTATATTAGGCCCTACTACTATTTAGCGAGGCTCTAACTAATACTAGTATTATAACTTGATCTATTTAGTAAATAAGCTAACTAGATCTTAACTTAATTATTTCTATATAGCTATATTAGATACTGCTAATCTAAAAGGTAGTAGTATAGCTTACTCTTATCTAATCCTTATACCCTGTTACTAAGCTTTAGATATCTATTAAACTGTAGCACTATAATTATTATTATTTATTATACTAACTATTATTCCCTACTTCTTACTTAAGGATTTAGATTATCTATAGATACTAGGCTTAACTAGGGTAGTTTAATATATAACTTTCTACTACTATATATAAAGTTTATATTTACTATCCTACCTATATATTATAGAGAATACCCCTTATATTATATAATAGGCCTCTAGTTTAATATACTCTCCTAGGCTAAAGCCTATTAAAGGTCTAAATTTAACTTCTTTATACTTTATTTTTTAATTAATATTATATTTAATCTTAATTATTATTATCTCTTATAATCTAGACCCCTTTTATTATTCTACCTTTTAGTTTATTTATTTATATTATGTATTAATTATAATCTTATTATATATTAAAAATATTAGTCTTATAGTTATATTAAGACAAATTTATTATAGTTATACCTTAAATATAAATAATTTATATCTTCTCTTACTATAGGCTTCCTTTTTCTCTTTTTCTTCTATAAACTCTACTTATTATATTATATATATTTAAGATATTATATCTTAATAATATAATATAAATATTAACTATAAATAATTCTACTTCTTCTTCACTCTTCCCCCCCCTAACTAAGCTAGTATATATTATTCTTCACCTTTAAACTTAATATTATACTACTAATTATAATTATATAATTTATTATAAGTTAATAGCCCTACTACTATTTATTATATTATATATTGTTAAACCTTAGGCACCCAGCATAGTGGTTTGACTGCTGTGATTAGAAGCTCCCAGCAGGCACTAACCCCTGTAAGCTCCACTGTGGCAGGGATCCTATAGTGGTCATATGGCCTATATAACCCACTGTGGCAAAATACATCAGCACAAGATATCCACTATAACCCGAAGCTTCCAGTAGGTATAATAGGGGTCAGATAGGTATAAATAGAGCCCTGTTTCCCTTAGGATAGTTTTTTACAACAACTTCAATATACTCACTTTTCTATCCTATACCTTTTAGTAGAATAAGATTAGTCCCTTGTGGTTCCCTGATATCTTTATATCTTGTATTTTATCTCTCTTTATAAGGATTTTTATCTATATAAAGTTATTTATTCCTTTATAAGAGAGATTTCCAGTACTCAACCTATAAGCTAGTTATAGCGCATATTCCCTGCCTTGCAGAAGGTGTCTACCCTAGACTCCCTAGTCTATGTCTCAGACCTATACCTTCCCAACCTTCCTCTTACATTACACTTTCTTGGCATGGAAATGTTAAGAAAGTGGCAGTAATTACACGTATTTTCTTAACAACTGCACGCAACCCACCAAATTTTTGCGCTTTGCGCAGCCAACGGCGGCGGCGATGGCATCGGCCTCGACCAGCCCGCCCGGCACCCCAGATCAATTTGATCTGGGAGTCTACACACCCGCGCATCTTCCCATCGGGGCACGCAGAGCCCTCCTCCGAAACAGCCCAGCCGTAGTAAACCGACCAATCGGGACTTCAACCGCACACATGGGCACCAGCTCAGACGCCGTCATCTCCGCTCCAGAGAGTCTCAAATGCTGCAGCCACGGAAGGGGCTCAGCTTGCCAGCACGCCAGCCTCTGATACCGCACCGTCTGGAGGCAACCAACTTTTCCCTATTGCTGCACTTGCTGACAAGCTCGCCCGCGAACACATAGACACCTACAACGCTAAACTTGCTGCATTCCAAGTCTTCTCCACTGCGCTACAAAGAGCAGCGGGACAGTTCACCTCCGGGCTGGCTGCCGACTTTGCAACACATTTCTGCACTTCCTTCTTGGAATACTGGTCACACGCTCTCGCTGACTCCAAGTCAGCTCCGGTTCCATTGTATAGCAGCGTTGCTGCTGGCCGCTCATCAGACAGCGCCCCTCCACCCACCAGGACAAACACAGCACCACAACAACAGTCGACAACCCCTCGTCGCCAGGGACAACCAACACATGCGGCCCCACCCCGAGACGACTTCCGGATCTTCGTTCGGCTCGAGGCCGGCGCCCCGGCGAGGAACCACATCGCCTACGCCATTCAGAAACACATTATTGACAAGACTGGTTTAGCTCCCAGTAAAATCGCCAACATACTGCCAGTCAAGACCGGATGGGCTATCCGGACAGTGGACGTAGAAACCCGCGACCTTCTGGTAGAACGACAAACAGAATGGGCCGCAGACTTAGGCGCCTCTGCTGTAGAAATTAGCCAAAAATGGTATTCGTACGCAGTATCAGAGTGCCCTCGAACCCTACGTGACCTACAGGGCCACGAAGTAGACTATAATGATGCCGTGAAACACGAGATTATATCCCAAACTGGCCTCACTCCCATTAGCATACAACCCTCCCGACATGACACAGGCGATCAGCCTACTAGAACGCTAATCATACGCTTTCTCGAACCAACTAAGCGACCTTGGACCCTGTTCGGCAGCAGCCGCCTCGCTAGGATCATCGAAAAGACATCCCTCCTCACCAATGTCATACATGCTGGGACTTCCACGCACGACGCAACTGCGGCCGCCTCGCTCGCTGCAAGCAATGCGGAGCGACCGACCACGCAGAAAACGAATGCCATTCTGCAATACAATGCACCAATTGCCTCGGACCACACACGGGCCGACTTCCCTAGGTGCCCTACACGGCCCAAAAGGGACCACGGGGTGCTGCGCCGCTTAACCAAAGAACAGAAGAGAATCATCCGCCAAATGGGAGCCGAAGCCTACAAAGAAAGAAACCCAGAGCAAGCTCCACAAGACAACCACCCACAGCCTAGTCACACACTAGCACCGCAAACTCCCGAAATAATACAACAACAACAGCAGCAGCAGCAGCAGCAGATAGGACCACTGAACCGACAGAGCCCAGAAGTCGAAGCTCTCCCAAGCACCAACGCTTCTAGCCCAGCTAACTCCTACATCATGGTGGCAGGAGATGAGCCAGACCAACCAAGCAAAACACCTCCCGCCTCCCCAAAGAAGCGGCGCCGACGAGCCACGGTTGCATCTCCATGACCAGACACCGACAATGGAGGAAACCCGACATGAAAGAGCTACGCATCTTTCAAGCAAATGTTGGCAAAATCTCGCCGGCCCACGACTGCGCCCTCGCCCTCGCTGATGCCGAGCGATATGACATTGTCCTCTTACAAGAGCCTTGGACAGACGCCAAGGACTCCCGGTGCCTGACAAAGACACACCCAGCCTATGATACCTTCTCACCTGTTGATAGCTGGGATAGCACACTAACACGGCCTAGGGTCATGACATACGTGCGCCGCCACCCACATCTACTGGCGGACCAGAAGCGACCCGCCTCGACGCGCGACATCCTATGGCTTACAGTCAACAACACCACCATCGTCAACTTCTACCGACAACCATACTACGATGAAGCTCTTGACATTCTACTAAACTGGCCTATACCAGACAGATGTCTCGTGGCAGGCGACTTCAATGCCAAACATTACACCTGGCAGACAGGACAATCAACTGGACGCGGCAGAGACATTGCAGCATGGGCAGCCGAGAGTGGTCTAAGTCTCCTGAATACTATTGATATCCCGACAAATCCTCATGGAAATACCATCGACCCTCGCATTTACAAACATTCCTCTAGCAAGCGCTGTTGTTGAAGACCACCTCGCCACCAGCTCAGACCACTTCACACTTAGCCTCACTCTCCCAGGCCTGAACCTAGCGCCCAGCGAGCCAAGGAAGTTTCGGCTCATAACAGAGGATGAAATCCACCGTTTCGTAGAGCTCGTGAGTATACAAGCCGCAAGACTTCCACTTAGCACTGCTACTCCTGAAGAACTAGATACACTAGCCACAGCTCTTGTCGAGACCTTGCAATCAGCAGCTAAGGCCGCAGGCCAGCCAGTTCGCAAAGGGGCGCGCAGCGCACCCTGGTGGACCGAGGAATGTGCACTTGCAGCGGCCGAATACCGCTCCATCAGAAGAATATACCCACAGGGCTTTAATGAGGAGATACAGCTAGCCAGGCGCGCCTTCCAACGGGTAGTACGCTACGCAAAGAAACAATACTGGCGAAATCTTATCAATAGCTTCACTAGTAGTAATTCTGTCTTCGCAGCTGTCAGATGGATGAAAGCACCAGGCGCTTTCCAGCCACCGCCACTGCAGGTAGACGATGTGGTATATGAATCACAGCTAGATAAGGCCAACGCTCTCCGACGCGCAACTCTCGAACGGCGCACGAGTGATGATGACATCCCTGACCCCTGGATTCCAATTACCCCGAGAAGAACTATCCCCTTCTCTAAGAAAATCTCATTAGAGGAGGCTCGAGTCTCGACCATCTGCACAAGTAACACATCACCTGGAGCAGATAATATTACAGTGCAGTTACTCCAAGCTACTTGGCACGTCATCGGACCGCATGTACGCCGACTATATGAAGGATGCCTTTCAATAGGGTATCACCCGAAAGTCTTTAAAGAAGCAGAAGTGGTCATGATTCCAAAACCAGGACGTAGGGACTTATCCACACCGCGTGCCTGGCGCCCGATCTCTCTTCTCTCATGCCTCGGCAAAGGCCTCGAGCGACTAATCGCACGCCGCTTGGCTTGGGCTTCAGTTCACTTCGGAGTCCTCCACCCACAGCAGGCAGGCGCACTGCCCAAGAGGTCAGCAGTCGACCTCGTCGCCGCACTCGTACATGACATCGAAGAGGCATTCGCCCGCGGCGAAGTGGCAACTCTAGTCACAATGGACATACAGGGAGCATTTGACACAGTTCTGCGCAACCGGCTAGTCCTACGACTCCGTGAACAGGGCTGGCCACCGCACCTTGCCGATGGGTCGAGTCCTTCATGAGCGACCGATCAGCTCGCGTTAGATATCAAGATATCACCACTCCGACTGCACCCCTTAGCTGTGGACTCGCCCAGGGATCTCCTGACTCACCTGTTCTATTCCTACTATACACCGAGGCCCCATCTACCGTCTAGGCAACCCAAAAGGAAGATTCGGGTACGCCGACGACACAGCAATTCTCTGCACTGGTCCCAATCTAGAAGGAACTGCAACAGCTGCAACCAAATACATCGCGGAAATGATCGAATGGGGCAATGCCAACGGCATATCTTTTGACCCCAAAAGACCGAGGTCATGCATTTATGCAGATCCAGATCCCGCCACGAACAGGCCCCACCCGTGTACCACGGCGAGATTGAAAAGCACGCAGAAGCGGCAATGAGGTGGCTCGGGATCTGGCTGGATCGCAAGCTATCCTTCAAAACTCACGTTGACAAATGGACAGCCAAAGCGCAAGCCGTCGCCTACCACCTAAAGGGGCTCACCAATACGAAACACGGTCCGCTTCCATACGCCGTACCAAAGAGCCGTCAGAGCATGCGTCGAACCCGACTCTTCTCTATGGAGCCAGAAATATGGTACCCAGGACCATCCATCCCACGATGGACCCGACCAGATCAAGAAATACCAACCAGGTTACAACACCTCACCAACAAGATGGCTAAGGCACTTAAGCAGTCAATGAGGGCGATCTTGCCCGTATGGAAAACAACGCCCATCCCGGCCTTGCATCGGGAAAGCGGAATACCACCGGTACCACAGCTCCTTGAGGCAGCTCGAATCCGTTTCTCTGCTCGCCTAAAGTCCCTCGACGAAAGACACCCACTTGTCACAAGGACGAACACACAACCAACTCACACGATACACAAGGCAGTTAAAAGGAAATACCAAAAACAACCAGTGATTTTCCCAACTCGGCTGAGACGGAACTAATCAACTGCTCGCGTGTTGCCCGCGACCGACACTCATTGAACGCCGCTCCTAGAAACCGGCTCACTACAATCTGCGCCGAAGGATAAATCGGCCAAAGAGTTCCACCAATGGCTAGAACTTACCTCCCGGCACACCTTGATAGTCTACTCAGACGGCTCACTCATGGAGGGAGCTGCTGGGTATGGCTTCGTCGTTCATCAAAACAATCAGTCAGTCTGCAGCGGCTCCGGACGACTTGGTCCGGCCGAAGTCTTTGATGCCGAGGCAGTAGGAGCCCTAGAGGGATTAAAAGCTGCTCTTAAACAACCCAAGCAATAACACAAAGGATCGTTGTCTGCCTTGATAACCTCGCGACTGCAACCTGCCTGCGGGGTATGCCCTCGGAATCATCCCAGGAAGGATTCCTACAATTCCAATCTCTTGCAGCATCACACGGCAATGTAGAGGTGCGCTGGATTCCTGGTCATTGCAATATACCAGGCAACGAACAAGCCGATACTCTCGCTAAAGCAGGCAGCAAGCTGCCAGAGCCTCCGAGTGCTCCGAATGCCCTCCCAACACTAGCCTACTTGCGAAGAATTGCAAGGCAACAGCTAAGGGATGCTTTTGACGGCTGGTGGACCACTGCCGCCCCGGAAGCATATAAACCACTGAACCTAAAAGCAACAATTAGCTGCCCACCAGAGCTCCAGCTCTCGCGGCAAATCCTCCACCATCTGCTGGCGGCACGATCACACCACGGAGATTTCGCGGAGTACCACGAAAGATTCAACCACGCAGACGCACAAATAATGTGTTCATGCGGACGACGCAAAGCACCAGATCATATCTTCTATTGCCGAAGGCTGCCGCCATGCTGTCGGGTGAGGCTGACACCCTCACCGACTGCAGCGGTCAACCGAACAATAGGCAAGGACTTTGACAAGTACGTTGAGGCCGCAAAGGTCTTCTTTGAGAAGATCTGCCCTCGTTACTAAAATCGCACAATCGTGCAACCCCCCTTTCTTTCATTCTGTCATCTTTTCTCTTCATTCTGGACTCGGCTAGACGAAGGGTGTCACCAGCACCCTTCGCCCAGCCGGGACCACTCTGGGCTGCCTCTGCAGCCTACGACGAGGGTCTCTAACAGTCCCCATAACAAAGACTGGTCATCGCTGCGACGGAATCGCGGCACCCCCAGAACCCGCTGACGGGTGAAGGGCGCAAACGAGAGCTGTAGCCAATGTTATGCTGGATGGTGGTTTGTTTATAACGCGTGGAGAAGATAGAGACGGGCTAATTTCATTTGGATGACTAACAAAGTTCCACTTTATTTTACACACAGCCAATAGATATAACCAGTAGCTCAGCACGTCCCAGTGCCCCTCGTAGGGACGTTAGCGGCCTAAAGGCCGCTGGACGAAAAATATACTACTACTAGACCTATACCTTCTAATATATATAATAAAAAGATTTCTTAAAGAATGTCGTTCCATGAGGAAATGTCGCCCGTTTTAGTAGGTACAGCCGCTACTTTCAGTGGCCTTTCCTCAAACATTTGAATCCCGCGCCAGGCATCAACTTTATCAACCCTCACCGCCTACCTAATGTACCTCCAACATATCAAGACCTTCAGAATACAACCAATTATCCGCTCCACCGCCTGCCATTTAAAACCATGAACAAAATACCATGCATGCCTATAATCTTGACTTACGCACGGTCAACGCTACAGTACAATGAGGTTCAGGTTCAGCTGGGCCTAGCAGTGGCCGTAGAGCTTAATTGGCAACATTCGGGCACTAAACTAAGAACACTGAACCGGACTGTGCACGATTATCGGTAATACTGAAGTACGTGCCTTTGCGTTTATGTTATACAATTTACACCTGAGGTCACTCTAATAAAGGTTCTTCCTGAAGTTGCCAGCAGTTGTCAACAATTCTTGGGAGAGGCTGCACATCTAATACCATTTACCGAGGTGCCACATCGTCTAGTTGCCAATAGCGACCTGTCCACTGTATTCCTTCTCCACTTCCAATCACTAACTGGCAGCTTGGCCATTGGGTGACTTTTAAATATTTTGTGCCTGGTTCAAAATGTTGAAAGGTATTTGCCGATAACACTTGACGAGGCAAATATCGGCTGTAAGTTTACTTATAGGTGGCGACATGCTAAGTTAACTATTACTGTTATGTCTAGTTGTCAATAAAAGAGCAATAGGATGTGGTGCATTGGACCAACCTTCTATGCTGTAGTTAGCTCATAACAAAGCACAAAAGCATAGGTTGGGCAGCGGGTTTGTAACACCGAGAGCTGATTTGTTTCGACAGTTGTAGCTTGTCGCCAGTACAACGCATCTTGTATCTCTTGGTCGTCGACTTTTACTAGTTAACTCACAGTCACAGCCATGGCGACACTGATCGCATTAATAATATATGAGGACCTGTTAGATATTTTCTCCACCACAGTCGAGGGCAACAGAGCCATCGTGGCCGCCAGTCGTACCTTGGGAAAACACGAGCTCGTCGCCTCTAACCAAGGTGAGCATTGCACTCTTTAAAATCAGTGGGAAGTTCGTCATGTAAATACAATCTCGGGCCTTTTTAAATACCCTCTCTATAATACATGCCTAGGAATGTTCCACTTTGCATACCTGGACTAACAACATACGTTACATCAAATCATTATTGCAGCCATCATGCTCGGCGTTGTCAATAAGAGCTGTGGGGTAGCTATGTATATTTTAACCTTGCAATTTGTGCAAAACCGCCCCTCATCTATCCTGTCTATATAGAGAAATTACTGAGCAGCGGTTGGTTGATTAGTAGAAATACTTGGTACGCAAAGCCATTTAAGAGGCTTCCCGCTCCAGGGATTTAAGCATTTCTTGCAAAGTACCTCCACACTCGCATTTGGTTCAGACTTGGTCGTATGTCGGTAGATTTGAGGGTTTTTTAGGTATAATACTGAAGTCCATCGTGACCCATCTGGTTCACATTGCACGAGGCTTTCCTCAGCGTTAAACACAACTGAGCGATCTGAACCATTTGACTCGTAAATATTTATCACCTTGTTAGACCCTTCCACTATACAGTTATTTGTTGTTTGGTTGAAGTCGTGAGGCAGAAGGGAATCGGTCAGTCGTCTCTCGTCATGCCAAATATCCCCACTCCAATCCATCGAACTGAGCACTACAAACATCTCACCTTGCCCAAGGCTTTTCCCTATAAGTATAGGATTTACATCGATTTCGAGATCCAGGATAGCCTCAAACCAGTCATCTGTACCAAAAAAGCCAGTCCATATTTGATTGTGAAGTTCTTGGGCTGGTGTTATGACTATACGCCCATCCTTGACCGCCTTCTTCAATGCGTTTGGTAGGAGGTTTTGCGCAATATGGGCTTGAATGTATTCTGTCACATCAGTTACTGAAGTCAAGGATCCGTTCTGTAGCAAAACTGCCGCTTTTCTACAGCTTGCTTCGCGCAGAACGTCGATATCAAGCAAGTCGGCCGCTAAGATGATGGAGAAGAGTGTCTCGCTATCCACTTGGAGAAATTTCCTTTCCCAGTCTTTCATTTTTTTGTTATTTTCATAGTATTTGGAATTGTTGAGAATAAGTGGATTGTCAAAGTGATATTTGCACCACTCAATTACTTTTTTTAAGGTTTTTGCGTTTAAGTTAATATCAATAGCTGTCCCTCTGAATTCTTCAGGGGTATCATGTATAGAACCGTGGAAAATGGCAGCATCCACAGTGAATTTCTTAGAGTCAGTACTATTGAGGGTAATGTTTCCCATTTTTTCAACAGAGCAAAGGGAAAGAAATCACAGCGGTGCCTTTTCCGATATTGCATCCCTGGTGTAAGTACTTTAGGCCGCTTTAAATGCAGAATCTTTTCGCCCAGCTATGTAGTGCTTGTTTATGTGCAAAACCTGTTGAAAATTTGAAGGCATAAACGAGCGTAGAGCACACTATGGCCTAATGTGGACAAGCATATATAATTTAAAGACAATGGATCAAACAAAAGAAGCAAGAATACCGCGTTTGTTATAGTTAATGGTTAGTCTGCGATGGTGCTGTGGCAGGTGGTACGTAATACAAGGATTTCGCCTGCGTCTACGCTGTAAGTCGCTTGCAGACAATTAGCCACTGGCAGCCCATCCACATCCTTACTGTTCTCTAGAAATGCATTTAGTCTTGATACCTAACTAGTCACGATCTTAATCGTTCGTTTCTGGACTTGGAGGAATTATGGGCTTGTTTGTAGTAGTTGCTTGTAGGTACATATATCAGGAGTCATCGAATAATGCTTATTAGTATTCCACACAAGAGTTCATCCAATGAGGATACAGTAATTATTAATACTGTTCTAGAACATTAATGGAGTCTTCTAAGCTCTAGGGAGGATAGTACTGAATAATCAATATGTTCCTCGTAGCAACGCGAGCTATAGTCGGCGAGGAGCAGGGAATTTAGCATTAGGCTCAGTACCTAAGGCTTTCTAGCCAGTGACTCAAAACTGTCAATGTGGAGGTAACACATAGATGGAAAGTTCTGGTCTACAATCAATTCAACTATCGGCTCCCACATATTGATACCAACCATTTCCGAACGGCCCTGTATACTTTCCTTTTAAGTAACGTTGGTAACGTTGAAAAGGTTTCTCACTTCCTCTTCTAACAACACTGTACACTAACTATTGTGATTTTCAGATTAGAGCTTTCTCCAACCTCGTCAACGACAATGAGCTATCGAGTCAAACAACCTCATCGAGCGTGGCAGCGGCTCAATATTCAACGCAGAAATCTCGTCTTGCTCCAGCCATCTCAAACAGCCGTAGATGAAGACCATGGCAATCAATCTCGATATAAACAGTCGAAAAGTCGAAGCCGAGACGTACTTTTGAATCACGACGAAGAGCACTCCGAAGGTGGATCAGACGATGAACTTCTAGAACAGAAAACGCCACTACAGAGATTAACTGTCATTTCTACAAAATCAAAACGACAAAGCCACCAGCGCGCCGGTAAATCTAGCACTTACTCAGACTCCGAGTCTGATGATGACTCAAGTTACTCTTCTGTGGACGAAATAGACCTGGATGGGCAAAAACAGCTTTACGACCAATTTTTGGAGGAAGGACCAGTACTAGCAAACCATTGCAAGAAAACAGAGGATTCTATAAGGTCAGAAGAGAAGCAGTGGAGCAGGTATTATCACTCATTTCAAATAAACGACCAACTTAGGCTGATATTCGTGCATATAGATTCTGCAACCGTCGGAAGGAAGACCAAACTGAGGCTCTGTGTCGTTGTGATGCGGCACTTTTCAAGGTTTACTTAGAGGTCAGAGTCAAGCGGGCAAGGATCAAGAAGGAATCAGCAATATTTGCTTATTGGAAACGTCTGAGTATGCTATATGCCCAAAAGTCTGCGTCACGGATGAGTGATAAAATACTCTTTGACATTCGCAACGTGAGTAGAACCCATGCGAAAGATTTGGAGTTACTAAGACATGCCAGTGGATTCATACATATCTCACACCAAAATACAAACTCGACACTTCAACTAAAGAAAAGGCAGGGTTATTCATTGAGGATATAGCTGTTCTCCTAAATCATAACTGGATCAGCGACGAAGACGTATTCGCACACGAACGATTGCGCGTCCAACTTGCTGCAAACTTGATCCTTGCCGGGGCCACTGCAACAAGACCTGGTGCCCTCATAGGACAGTTATGCTACAAGCATGTTGAGTTTCAAATCTTTCCGCCAGAAAAAGGAGATGACCGTTCACGCACTGCTTTGGTCGTCAACTTGGAGCATTTGAAGAGGACTGCTGGTACATCGGAAAAAAGGAAGTTTGCATTTCGAGAAGATGATGTACTGTTGTACGACCCCATCGTTCCGTTAATGGCGTTGGCGTTGAGCGATGACGCATTTGAAAACGGTATAAACGAGAAAACGCTTGATGGACCAAATGGGCTCTATGGCCTTGTTGTTCCTCCATCCCACGATCGCCTTCGACTCTTTTGGAAACAGGAGTGGCTCGAAAGTCCAATATTTCGCGACATTGAGGATTCTCCAGACGGGCCACGGATTTCTCTGAAGAAAGCACTTACTTACACGAAAGAACGCGGCCATCTTATTCGACTGGGTCGCTCAATTGGCATTGAAAAGCAGTTAGAATGGTACGATCTTCGTCGCGGATCAGGCAAGAAACTCAATGGTAAGTAATCCTCAGCGGAATTTATTTGGCGAACACTAATGGCTTCCTAGAGACACTCACGCCGGAGGAGCGAAACAAAATCATGGGACATCGCAAAGGAGACTCCACCACATATTTAAAGTTCTATATGTCGGATTTTATTGACAATGACTGTCAGTCCATCTGCTTTGGCAGCATCCCGAAGCAGGACCTAATACATCTCGCCGCTCGACTACGTCGCCAGAGCGGCGCACCAAAAGAGTTAACCACCAAGCAACTAGCTGAAATTAATTTAGACAAAACGCTAGTCTCTTACAGCAAAAGGAGGGCGAAAGCAATGGAAGAGTGGAAATCACATGGGTACCCAAGCCGCAAGGCTGCTGAAGGCACTAAGATGGCCCAAACCTATGACGAGTACACAAAGAAGGCTGAGAGTCGAAGGCGAAAACTAAAGAAGGACCAACTTAAATTGGAAGTCACAGAGTTTCACAAATCAATTCATATTGAGGAGGTTGACCGGCAGCTCCGTGGTATCAAGCCATCCGACATCATTGCACCACCGAGTATCGAATACGACCTACCGGAGCGTGCCCAAGTTGCGTCGCTCTTCTCACAAGCAGCCAATACTGCGAAAATAGACTCTCTTCGCTCAATCCGTATAGAGCTTATCAAAGCAGTATCACAGCTGTGTAAGCGACGAGAAAGTCCATGCCGAATTTCTGATAAGCGCGGCCACAAGTCTGCGGTGTCTAAGGCCCTGATCAGAGCTGTCCGCCATAAAGTCCTGGATCTTCCTCATGGTGAAGCACAACTTGACTTTGGGATTGCCTCACCATTAGTAGACAAAACTCCAGCTTGTGTTCCAGACCAGGCTGGACTCACATGTCCATTCTGTGAAGCGGACCCGAGCCTCGGAAATGCTCAGAGGGAGAAAACCTGGCGAATTGACAATCTGGCCAGACATGTACGAGACCAGCACCTTAGAAAGATACCCACTCCATTCCCCTGCCCTGATAATGGCTGTAAAGCCATTCTAGGGAACGTACAACACTTTGTGAGTCATGATGACCATTGCCATGGTCGCGATTATCCCCCAAGCATATTGAAACTTTGACTAGAGAGTCGAAACGTTGTGACAGGACAAGAAACTGGATAATAATTGGAGCACGACAAAAGTATACTCACTGCAAGAGTAACTATTGTGGTATATCAAATACAACCAAACAAACTTCCATACGTTTGCAAGAGTAGCAAATGGTTCAACCAAGAAGGAGTGGGAAGGGACGTGTATCTACATAGTGGATTTAAGAGCACTCTCACTGGCAGACATTGAATTAGGGACTTGGCGATCTTGAATGCAGAGGACATTGCGGTATTTTACCTCGCGATCTCAAAGAATCACCACACGCTATACTCCATAGCTGCAGTTTCATCAACCACCAACATGTCCCTCTAGAGGCAGATTAACTCTCCACCCTGAGGGTTTCTTGCATAATTTAAGTCTTAGCTGCTAGATCGACAGCCTCGTTGCCTGAAACTCCGACATGTGCCACTATCCATCTGAATGGAGCCTTCCATCCAAGGCCGAGGAGCTCGACGAGATTTCGTATGGCCTCGATCAGGATATAGTGACCAGAAGGATGTTTGAGATTCCGCATTGTCTGCATGTATGCTTCATTGTCAGCGAATGTATGTCAGGTGCTATTTGCAATGCCAGCACTAGTACTTGAAGCTCGGCTGCGTATACAGTGGAGACATATGAAGTAAATGGACATGGCCATCACAGTATACTCGTTGCCCTACTCGTTGCTCTCCTCGCTTCGTTCTTCGCTCCTCGTTCCTCGCTGATTCTTCACTACAGAAGAGAGCCCAAAGCAATACTCAAAAGATGAGATCTTATCAATTAATGAAGTGGTAGATACGGACGAGGCACCTGAAATTAGGCGCTCGGGTATGACTTTTCTCAACTTCAGCGCAGGTGATCATCAGTGGAGGGATTGTAGAACAGCTAGAACAAGTTTTTGGCATACTCTTCATATCTGTTAACCATTAGAACCAGTGTTCAATGACTCTGGGAGAGAGCCAGGGATGAGGCATCGCCACCTATAGGTCATAGATGAATCCGAATCAGGTAAACTCGCCGAAGATATAACCACTGCTACGAACCAAGACCATGAGGCCATTTATTGGCTCCATTTGGGCCTCAGAATCATCCTGTTTTGGATGCAATGCGAGGATTATATGTACCTAAAGTATCGTCCCTCTCAAATTTTTGATAAGAGCACCATACCGCTATCCGTTCTTTGGGAGAGTTTGAGTCTCAATATTAATACACTTTTACTTCCTTGTATAACTAAACTGGTGCGCCATATGCTATTTTGCATTACTACGTTGGACTTCGCAGTTTTGGTCACTTAACCAGGCACTAATTTCTGTACGCTTAGATTTTTCTGACTTATGTTAAACTTTCCCAACAATCCAAAGCTTGATCTTCAACAAATTGGAGGAAGTCCGATGCTAGGCTGGGGCTGAGGCTGCATTGCGATCCCTGCTTGATGCACTCAAGATGGTGGGATAAAGTCAAGCCCTCTCTAGTATAGTCCAAGACGCCTGTGTGCTACTCCAACAGCATTCATGTCAGCGCCAATGGTGGGTGATATTTATATCACCAACACAGCTGCCGCTTTTATATCTAGGATTGAGCTTATTAAGGTGTATACAATGATAGTATCTATGTACCCGAGGGCTGAAGTAGACTGCATGAACTAGTGTCCCCTTCACAGGTGCTAGAAGCCTTCTCAGCCGAGGCATTGGCCGAAAGGCTTGACGGTGAGAGTTGAATTTGTGCATTTGACTTTTGCATGAAACTCCGAGGGCTTTTCTGTACAGCTCTGTAGCTATTCTCCTGTACTAGGATTAATATTTACCGGTAATGCAGTGGAACTTATCTGACCTACAATATCAGTTGGCGTTGGCCGGAATGAAGATGAGGACGAATACTGAAAAATCTACCGTGCCGAGCACAAAAATAGACGTCGATATCGTACCTAGGATGCATTTTGTCCAATCTTTTCATAATATTGTGTAAGCTCCTAGACACATTTTCACGCTTTCTATCCCTTCTTTTCGACTCAACTGAGGAGCTGCTGACTCCAGTCATGTTGATGATGAGTTGCTACGATGCCGGTGGGAGACGGCAAAAACAAAGAAAAAGAAAAATATCAACTGCATAGTCATTAGTTATGCAATGTACTTTAATGTGCCAAGATTTCGACTCTGCCACTCTGCCAGTTCCACTGGCTATGCTCTGGTTGACGCTTCTAGACTTCTTGCCAACACGACCAGTACTATGCTAGTCAGGTGTCCGGAGTGCCTCATACGTATCTTGCCTTCCACCGAGAGCGATGGTAGAAAACGTCCTAATGGATGTGGACGACTATTGCCTCTCTTTCAGACAGAGCTACGTATGCATCAAGTAGAAGGCAACTTCCTTAACGGTTCGCGGCGTGGTACTGTATATCGGGCTCGCGCAAGGGAAGTATCCGAACCACTTACTTCCGTCCTCTCATTTAGGGCCATCACGAGCCACTTTTACAGTAAAACTAAAAACAGCACTATTAAATTCAGAAATTATTATACAATAACTAATTTCTATCTGAACATATCCAAGACAGGTACTGAAAATTATAAGCTTGCTTAGTCAACACCTGCCTCTAGCTCAGCCATGTTTGTTTCTCATAATATGCCTTCCTCTAGCGTGAGCTGACCAATCATTCCATAGTGCGGTGGCTATGGAATTTTCTCATCGTGCCCAGTACCATTTGCTGGCTGAAGATCCCCAAACGCAAACAACAAAAAACCACCATATCCAAAATTATAAACAGGTGACACATCGTGCTAAACAAAGCCCCTAAATATAGTAGAGCGTGATGGGAGTTATGAGAAGGCTGACAGATATCATTCAACCAGAGCCAGCTGCGGCAGGTAAAAAAGATAACCGTGGGCACAGATATCAAGGCACAGAGCAACAATGTGTTGTGTAGCCTTTCAGCTGACCTCTTCTTATCTCTTAGCCGGCAAACAATGCAGGTGCCCCATAGCTCCAGAGCCTGAGAACCATTAAAGAGAATATTAAGTGTAGAGATAGCAACTATAGCTGTGGTATATCGAGTGTTCAGGAGGCGACTGTCTTCCATTCGGCAACAAAGAAACCATAGGCTCATTTCTAAGTAGCTGAATGCAAAAGCCCTACAAGGCTGCCTCAATAACATAAATGGTGATCTAAACTTTGTCGAACTATGACAGCACTTGGCTATCCAAGACAACATTTTCCACATTTCGTAGAAGACCTAGGAGAAGTTAGTTTCAATAAAGTGGCGGTGAATATAAACATATTTGCAAGTATATCAATAGTGGTACTTACAAATATAGCACCAAACACTAGGGCAACGCCTAGCATAGTACCGAGTAACATGGGGATGTACATTACATGTAGGAAAATGATTGAAGGAATACCTGTCCAGTAGTGTGACTTTTCATACTGAATAAATATGTCCATCTCATCTGATATGTTGCGGACCTGTCTATTTCTAGATTCAGTCATATTAATTGTATATATTGACTGTAGAAGATGGTGTAGGTATTGAAGATGAAGCATGATTTGAATGTATGAAGATATAGCATTTGATGTGGTATGGCGGCGAGGGTCTTTATGTAGTCTTCAGAGCTTACGATCTGGCCACGGGGAGAAGACTGGAAGAATGGATTTCAAGAGGCTTCTGTGCTAGGGCCCTTTGCTATTGAGCATACCATTGGCTCGCTATGCTGGGCGAGACATTGTACCACTTCAGCCCCATTCATATGGACCCCAGATGATTCTCAGTTTTGTGCGGCTAGGATAGGCGAATCAGAGTAAGAAGGAAGCAGCCAGGGCAAAATGGTGCCCGATCCCATACCACAGAGTTCTCTAGTATCCACGTCATCTGAATTTGAGTGTGTCTCGGCTGAGGCCATCGCTACGGCTCTGGCTTGTAGTACATCAAGTCAGCTAAAAGGACTAAATATGATAAGAAATGCAATATAGCCTCTTATGCCAGTGAAGTGGGCTTCAATCTGGAGGCTTAGCAGCCATTCTTCTTAGAAATCATTAGGGAACTGACGAAAGAACTGATTCGTTATCCGCGGTAATAATCAACTACTGAAAGATACCATAGCGTAAGCCTTTTGGAGTTAATGGCTTCCGGCGGGCTAGACTGTTGGTCAGGTTATTGCTCGGCAGTCTGTGAGGCTCGTGAGGATCTCTGATATCGTCACTAAACTTTAAACTGCTTTTCATTCAGCCTCTAATCACTACAGGACGAAATATTTGAACGTCTTGGCAGGTTGCGTAGAGTCCCCCTATCTACCGCTGGACCTTGGACTGGGAACAGAAAGAAATTTCATCATATAATGAGGCGTTGGAAGCAAATAAGCTAGGATTCAAGTAATAATACAAAGGGTTATGTGCCTAATTTCGCGTTAGTTCCACTAATTTTACAGCAGCTTGATGTTATAGAGTAGGTATAAGTCAGATGACCCCACATCCCACACATTTAACTATATCAACAATATAAGAAATTACTTTTAAGTCCTACATAGTGAACTACTGAGTGTATATAGTAATTCAACACTTTTTCTTCTCATCAGAGTGCACAGGGTATGAATTTAGCATGAATAGACATCATTTTTTCATTTGGGGCTATGCGGTTAGAGATCGAATCTTCTCGGTGATGTTGATAGTAGTAAGAGCATTTTATTGAATTAAAATCAGAATAGAAGACATAGGCAATATTTGGGTCTTTAAGACGGTAATTTTAGAGGACAGCGGTGAGAAGACTTAATGATTCAACATTGTCCTGGTGCGGAAGTCAAATGCACGATACCAGAAAAGCCCATCTTCACCATTCAGATCCTCTGATTCACCTAACCTACGCACTTTAGCGCGTGATGAGACAGTAATAGCATCAATCACATCCACTGATACTTGTTAGTATTTGTATGCAAGTGGGGGATCCAAGAAACATGATGTCACTCACTGTGGTTTGATGAAATCAACTCATTCTCGGTGTACCCGTACTGCTTAGAGATAAGCTTGGGCAGCTCATCAGGCCAGTACATCCAGTATACTCGAACATAGACGTTCACCCTGTCTGATGCCCGGATTTCCTGTATTCTCGCAATCCAATCTTTATTGTTCTTTCGGTGAGAATCAGGTACAACATGAATGTAATCGCCCGAAGAGTATAGCTGTCCCTTGACTGTAAGATGTCAGTGTTTCCAAGATGCCAATGATTTCCATACTTTCAAATGATTTATAGTGTAGAGCAGGTCCAATGATTCCTCTGTTTGGAGCCTTTCGCCTGGAACAAAAGGAGATTGTTCGAAAAGGCTACCATCATTGTGAATTTTATTATGAATTCTTTTACGGTCACAATCCAATATTGTAGCCTTGAACAAGCATTCTGAGTAGTCGATTATTGCAGTAGTATTAGCAGACATTATTATAGAAATGGCGGAAGTGATATGATAGAAAGAGTATGCAAGAAAGTGAAGTGTAGCCGTAGTTTCGAGCGTTCTGTAGTGAATAGAATGCCAATTTATATTCAAAATCAGCTTACCTAAATCCTGTAACGGTGGTTAGAGAAAACAGATATCTTGCGGTTTTAAACGTTTTGATTCCACTCCCCGTCACCTGATCCCGTGTGGATGTATGGCATTGAAGATTACAGTAAACCAGGTGCTCTTGAGAGTAAACATAACTAGTTAAAATGCGGTTATCTTAGAGTCTCTCTTGCTTAAAGTTATAGTTAACTGAATATTCGTGTCAATTTGGCCTTTCAGTTGTATTACAACCCCCCATGGAGCCAGAAACTGGACATCCTAGGGAGACATATTGGAGATAGGCACTACTATCATAAAGCCACGCCTTGCATTCGGGCTTGAATCTTCGGCTTATCTATATCCTGCCATTCTCGTACCACTTCCGGGCAGTTCCTAGTATCATCTGCGGACACCAGGCTAGGCTTCCACTCAAGTAAGTATTGCAATCTCCCATGATCCATCCTCTCGTCAAGTATACAATTGGTCTCCCATACACTAGTATACTCATTGATTGCATCGTCGTTGGGAATTATGATACAGACACCGCAGTATCTGATAGCCCTGTCATAATCCACCTCAATACAATCTTCGAGCTCTTCGCGGGAAGCAAGATGCTGGCTTGCCTTATGATCGGCCTTTACAGCTCTCTTAGCATTTTCCGACTCCCAGGCCACGATAAGTGGTGTTGTAATCTCAACTTGATCATTATACAACCAGGTAGGATGCCACTGCATCATGTAATATATCTTTCCGTCGATAGTCTCCTCTCCTATTATGCGGCGGGCCTCCCACTCTGCGTTTCCAAGCGATTCATCTGTACGATCGTATATGACGGCTTCAGACATAGACACGCGCATATCATAATTATTGGAAGACATATCGGGGCCCACCACCTCGGGCCTCTGCGGCTCGAGGCCTTCGAATGATGTTGTAGAGCTCACAAGTTGCGAAGTGGTTAATGACGCTAGGTCCCCCAAGCAGGCAGTTGGTAGGCCTGATTCTGCGAGACCCAGTACGATAAATTCTCTTTGCTTGGTTGGAATTTGGTCGGTCTCCATTCGTTGGATTTGGACATCCTCAATTATGTCACCAGGTGTATGCGACAGCAGACTGGGTACAACTGGATCAGTATCCATCTGACCGACTTTGTCACTGAAAAACTCCAAGTCGTGAGTGTTCGTCTTTGTTGACAAACTGCTTCTTCGCATACCTCCCACAGATAAACTTTCCCGTTCTTGCTCAGACACTGACGTCGTGTAAGCTTGGTTCGTGGCATTGGGGCTGATAACATCAGCAGCTGGAAAAGATTAGCAAAATTGTTTAAGTAACTGGAGGCTTCAGGTGGAGATACTTTGACTAGCAGGGAATATACTAAATGGAAGACTGGCTATGGCCTCCCTTGGAGCCGTGGTTCCGTTAAGTGTTTCATATTGCAGACTTGCTGTCTTTTGCCTCAAGGGTCTGTTGAAATCAAAATCTTCTAATCCATAATTTGTGATATGCAGGAGAGGGCTGCTGTGCTTCTTCCTGTGTCGTTTCTCCGGCTTTGTCACTCTGGCGTTACTCTTTGTTTTTGCTCTTTCATACTCTTTCTTTGTAAAATGACAAAAATTCATATTTATGACGAAGTTTGATGCTGTTGAGTCGTTGCACCACTCAAAACACTGGAGCAGGAATTGGGTGTTGGAACCCTATGTATTACTCACATGAAGGGGTTGCCCAAGCTATCGTAATCACCAAGATCGAAATTACTAGAGTGAGCTTTTCCAATTACAGAACCGCCAGCAACAATAGTGGAGCAGCAACTGCGTGACTAGTTTGCCAAAGGAAACCATTACGACATCCGCTCCCACGAACACGCTTGGGAATGCACAGGGGAGAAGTATGCTGCTGACATGAATAATTGGATACAAGAAATCGTCTCCAGAACGGCGACTGGCTTCTAAGAATAGCTTACCAAAAAGGGAGGGGCATATAATAAAGAGGGCAAAGTCGTCAACGTCATTGCCTCATTACTACAACCCAGATGGTTGATCTCTTGTTCCACGTTGGTCAAGACCAATCTAGTGGACTGGTAGCAGGTTTGCTGACACCTTTTCAGTTTCTGCACCGTCATTCTACATTGCACTATGGACAGGTATTTCTGCAACACAGCAAGGTGAGGATCAGCTGCGGGGCACTGCTCCAGGTGAACCTGGCTCATTTCGAATGAACCTGACTGGGACGAGAATCTGATTGGGAGGGCGGTCATCTAGCCTAAGGTAAGTTATTAGAGAGGCAGACCAAGTTGTACGCTTGGTTGAAGCGGCCTACACTCACACTTATGGGAGGAGTACTGAGGGACAATAAATGGCTAGCGCGATAATTAGATCGCCAATGGCGGCGAATTATTAGCGCAGCCTCATTCTCTTCCGCTGCTTCGTCGCCTTGCCATTTGCACATGAGTCCCGAAAAATGCGCTTCCGGTGGTCACTTGTGCCGAAGTGGACATGGATACACTGCTGGTCGATTAGGCGCTCCAAAGTAAATGGAGAGCCGCTGATCTGGCAAAGAGAGATCGGCCCTTCCTGTAGGACAATGGCGAAATTTTGCTGGCGACTAGACACATTGAACTCAACTTTTTGGCTAAAATTGCTGTCGTCATTCAATGCGGTGCTGAGCCGTGGTGAGCCAGCCGCTACCGCACGGCCCTGACATGTAAATGATGCCCCTACAAGATCCAGCTGGTGCATAAACGCCCCTAACTCAATTGTTCTTGCCCGCAGGCGACAGGTGATGAGACCTACGCACTCGTAGACGCCACGCACCAACTCTGGTGGCTGAGAAGAATCCAGTTCGAATATGAATAGCTCTGCACGAATCCGCTTCGCCAAATCCTCTATCGCCGAAGACCCAAGAGCTGTCTCACGTGCTAGCCTTCCAACTTCGCTCATGCTTTCCACGTCATCCAAGGCCGGCGCTTTTGATCCAAATTCGACATCAAGCCGAACATACCCCCCCATGTCATGTACTTTTCGTTGATCGAGTAGCCGCTCCCACGCCATATTGGAGTCGCTCTGTTTCCAAAATGCGCGAAATAATCGAACGGGGAAGGAATATTCCCACACAGTACGACTCTGCGCAACGTTGTCCTTCGGCTGAGCGGAGCCTGTCCCCAGGGACAACACAATGCTAGGCTCAAGCGCATTCTGAAATACTGTTGATGCTTCTTTGACGGCGATAAATGCAGGGTTGTTAAAGCCGAGCCCGCCGTCTTCGAAGCAGCCAAGACCTTTTATGCAGTGTACGGTGAAGTAGCTTACCAGAAGCTTTTAGGACTAACTCCTACACAATAGGATGGATGATTGACTTACTAAGGAGCGGCAGTACAGCACCGGAGGCTGGCCTTTGTCAGTCGCTACACCATAAGGGCGAGGTCTTGTCTCATATTGATTACACTTACAGTTCCCACAGCGGCACATCTGAGGCCCCACTGCGATGATTTAGTATTTTATAGCCTACGGAAAGTCACCTCAAGTTCTGTTCAGATGTTATTCGTGGGCAAACTTACCGCCAACAGCATTACGTTGGCCAACACCGTTATAGTTGGTCATGACGAACGTGCTATTGTCATCTGTACTGGTTAGAGTCACCCCGAGCAGAGTACCATATTCGTTTGCTATCTTTGAGTCCGCGATGCTACGAGTCTGGCCGTAAACGTCTTGTTGTATCATCTCTAGCCTCCGAGAGGAATACTTGCTGTCTACCAAGAGCGATATCATAAATTGAACAGTCGGGGAAACGATCGGGATGTTTCCAAATAAAGATGTGAAAACACGGAACGGATGTCGTTCCTCAAACGCCAGCTTTGATGATATCTCAAAATACTCTATGCATTTTTCAACTGGCCATCCGTTAATACACAGTGCACAAGCACTCATCGCACCTGTAGTGGTCAGTTCATGGTTGACAAACTAGATCATAACTCAAAAATACCAGAACTCGTTCCATATACAACGTCAAAGTGTCGCTGTACCGGATATGGCAGGGCAATGGTCTGCTGTAAAATGTCTAGAAACTCCAAAGGAGCTCGACCGCGCGTGCCGCCGCCATCGATGCTTAACACGCGGGCTGTTGCGGTATCTGGCTTGACTCGGATGACAAGGTTGTCGGTGTTAGCCCCACAGAGAAGACACTCGTCGACGTAGTAGAGCCAAGGATCCTCTGGCATGAGGCGGTGGTAAATGCGGACACAGACTTGGCATATCCAGTGCTTACACTGGAGGCGATATTGAGGTCTGCGGCGCAAGCAACTGAAGCATGTTTCTTCCGACGGGTGAGGCACCCATTGCTCACGTAATTGTTTCAACTGCTCGCGAGAATGGGTCTTTGCAGCCCCAATTTTCTTTAGTTGTTGGTATTGTTCATTCGTTTCATCTCTGATTAGAGACACAAGATCAAATGTCAACTCTGGGAGTCCCGATGTCTCACGATACAACGCATAATCATTAGCAACGTCAACACACGCGTCTTGGTATAGAACGCTGAAAGCCTCACAAGGGCTAAATACTAGGAAGCATATTAGCCTTAGTCAGTCGTCCATCAGGCTGCACTTACGGTGCATTCCCGGGGGGTACTGGTCTAAGATGAAGCTAGAAGCAATAAACGGTGCGGCGATACGTTGTACTAAAATACCATCGCCAAACTGTTTCAACAAGCTCATGAGGTGCATCGGCAGGTCTGAGGCAATAGGGTTGGTGGCCCTCGCAGCTTTTACAAAATTGAATGGCTCCCAGGGCGATCTGACGGCATTATCTGAAGCGACGAGTAGGAACTCGGCAATATGTCTCGCTGAAAGTTGCCAGTTTGATTGAAGTCGAAACTCTTGAACAGAATCTATGGCTCCAATTAATTCTTTTATTAGCCGTCCGGACTGCCGTCTCTCGAGACCATGCGTTCCCTTTCTCTTTGTTCTTAATTCACGGCGCTCGGTGGATAATGTAACCATACGAACTTGCCGAAAGCTATCTCCAAACGACGTCCCATACTTTCCGTGGATCATGGCATCTATTTCCCGCTTCATTTTGTTTTTTTGGCCTCTCGCGACAACAAGAATCAATGCGGGACGGATAGGAGACATCGACGACGGGCCCTTGGCAATCCATGCGGTCAGACGACGAATAGTGCCATCAATACCACCAATGTCTGAAACGAACAAACATACAACATCCGCAAATGGGGAAATGACTCGATGGTAAATGCTGTCAGCGGCAATTACAGCTGTCTCCATTGATTCTACTGTCATCAGCGGCGCATCAGTAGCCTCGTGACAGCAGTGGAATCTTCCAGTTCTGGGCATCCGACTGTGGCTGGGCACATCTCCATCGATGATGATGGTCGGCATCCGGAGATGGAAGTGGGATAATCGTAGGCGGAACTCTCCATGAGGCTGTCTTTCACTGGAATGAGTGTCCGCAAGGCCTAGAGTTGCCAGGGCATGGCACTTCGTCCTATTTCCAATGAAAATAGCGACGCCGACAGCTGCATCTACATCTTGAACATCCTTCAATAGTCGCCGAGGACGATCTGAAGATTGTAGAACCACTTGATTGTCATTCTTCCACAGCCTCAACCACTCGGTGTGTTTGCAAGTACTCATATTCCTGTTGATTTATTGCAATATGGCTAGCTAAGTTCAGTGCGAACTTTGATTTTATATATGTATCAAATCTGCTGTAGAGAAAGGTCGTGTCCAGTTTGCGCCGTCGAAGACGTTGCATGGACAACATTTGCGATGGATGTGGCTTCTGGCTCACCCGTGCTCCGGCCATTTCTGGGAGGCAAGGCCAGGGACACTTCTACCTCATAGCAGTGTATAGGATAGATATGTATTTACGACGATAGATAGGTAGACGTACTAGAATGAAGGTTCCTTTCGGCCAACCAACTAAGGCAATCGAGACCCAGTTCCGTAAACTAACGAGAAATCTTCACGCAGCTTTGAGGTATTATTTTTAAAGCCTACTCCAGCAACAGACTTCTTGACCTAAATTAAATTTAGTGCTTCTCGTCACTTGATTATTTATACAGACCATTGCATTTCTTCTCGAGCCCGAAACGGTGACAAGAGAATCACGGCTGCCTGAGCAAGACCTCTGTAGTGCACCATGCTGTCTCTTCATTTTATAAGTGCTTCCTCTTCACGTCACATGCTTCTTCCTGAATTCGAAATAATTTGACCAAGACACGTATAGGGTATCCCAGAGATGGGAGCACTGGTGTAACGGACCATCGACCGTAACGCCAACAGGGCAAAGGATTAGGCTAATAATCACATTTCTAGCAATTATTATGATGGTACCAGCTGTTATATAGGATCAATCGTGCTAGACCGTAACAACTGGTGATTGAGAGCAGAAAACCCCATTATTTTGAACTAAATGTCTCTTAATATACCTCACTAGTTATTCCTAATCCGAAAATGAGGCTTGTTAGGGAACGAGAGTCCCCAGATAATGTAAATAGTTATTAAAAAACATTTGCATCAGTTATAGAACTAACTTAGTTGACTAGGATAGTAGGTATTGTTAAGGTTTACAAGTTAAATAAGTTAACTTAGTATATAAAACGCAATGACAATTACTAGGTAACAGTTAAAATATGTGGCCTAGTTGTAGCTATTTATTTTTGATTGGATCTTAAAGCCCCCTCTTTGATTGCCTCTTCTTTTGCCATTGCTATGTTGATTACCCTCTCAATCACCTACATCCGTAAACCGAGCGCACAAATCGATCCATTCATCAGGTCCTGACTACCCGAGGGAGCGGTAGCCTGACTCGAGGGTCCCAGACTCATGAATGAGCCGTACGTCTCATTCGTCATCTTCTCATACTTCTTCAGGTTGTAGTGGTCAATCATTAGATAATCGCTGGGGAGACAATCGTTAAGAACGGCCTTGCACAAGTCGCTAGCCTGCTCAAGCCAACCTTTCAATGGGTCGGATGGATCCCGGAGGCGTGACTGCAAGTCTCCAAGTATCTGTGTCTTTTGCCAGCCTTTCAAGCTTCGAATACCTAGTCGGCTAGGAATGGCTAGTAGCAACACAAAAGAGTAGTTGTTGGGCTCCCATTCGCTACCTAGGTCGCACACGTCTCTCCAGAACTTGCACTGCGCCTGCATAGACCTCATGTCTCGCAGACATTGCTTATCTAGATCGTAGCTCATCGCTCTCGATACATCCTTATCGCTCTGCAGCTGCTGCATCCTGTCGTGGAATAAAACAGAGTAATACCGCTCGTGGAGCGCACTCACTATGCCCCCTCTCTTCACCAAGTGCCAGAGCACAGGTAAGCGGGACTGGATAGGCTTGCGGCTTGACAAGACAGCATCATTTAAAAAGATCCAGAATGTTCCTACGTATATCTGGATAGATTTGACGATTTTGACGATTTTGACGGTTGTCCGCAGGCAGCACTCGCCGCGGCGGTACCGTTGGCAATGGGGTTATTAGTGGACGTGAGGTTGACGCATTGCTGTGGCGTTGTGGGAGCGGGGATGCATATTGATGATCCCCACCTAAATCTGGAGGCGTTAGAGTCACGGCAGTGGTTGCCGAGACTCAAGCCGGTGGTCTGACTCTGGCGGCGTGATGGCAGCTACGGTGGTGGCGCGCGACTTCGACTCAATGCCGTGTGAGGCCTCATTAAAGAACATGGACTGTTCTCCCCTCTCTTCTGTCAACAGCTCTTCAAATTTTTCATTGTCAGGGTCTACCGTGCCACAGAGAAGCTCCACCATTATACGCGTACGAAATGAGGAGGTGACCTCGTCAGCTGCCCTCTGGCTTAGGTGCGGGAGCCCTTTGCTGGATACACCTAATGCCTATGAGCATCAAGATGGCTGTATCTTCAGAGTGCATCACAGTCCGAGGGCTACTTAGAACTCGCCTTTGGTCTCGAGTAGAGATCCTCGGTGTGTCGTTTTCGTAGTTAGTATCGTACCAATGGATACAATCTTTATATGCCACGGCGAAGGCCCATTGTTCGCCGTCACGAAACGGAATTATCGCCTGCCTATCTTTTCCTTCATCACCAATGTAGTTCAAGCCAGCATGTAGGTCACGGATGTCTAGGATCTGGGTCTTGAGAGACAAGGGCCGCAGAAGTTCGAGGTAGTCGTTTACAGTCTCTGTGTCAAGGCACCCACCACTGACCAGCTCTATCATTGATGGCGTTACCCTTCCATAATGTCCTAACTAGAACTGTCGCATCCTGGTAGCGTAGTCGGACCAACGTGAGTCAGGCTGAATGGCCGAAGTATCAACATCTGGAAGGTCGTCTAATCTTGGAAAGCCAGCTCTACCGATGTCCAATGATCGTGTTACATTTGGGTATCGCGCCTCGTGTACGCCTAGCTCAGCAAATTTATAGGTTAGAGTCTCAATAGAAGAGGGGTTATGGACATCTGCTCGTATCTCTCGTATTCTCCCATGCTTTGTGTACTGCTGAAACAGTTCTTTTGAGCAAACTAAACCATTTTATATATTCTGACAATCATCTGACCTACCACTTTCTAGTATGGAGCTGGTGCTGAAGTCCACTTTCGACGCCTGGCCAGACGAGCGCTATAGCTGTATTGAGCCATCAGCTATCGTATGATGGCGACATTCCGACTAAAAAGATACTCCATGGCCGGAATTAGACTCCGAAATCCCATATCATAGACCAGTCAGTCCGATGTTGAGACTGTACAATTTGCGTATGTATGGCCTTGGATTGTTACGGCAAAAAAGAATGGACAACTACAAGAACACTAATTCTAACTTGAAGAGACGGCATCCAAACAGAAATTGCCGACCGATGCTTCGGAGACAATCGCCCGATTTGACCATACTTACTGATATTCCGGAGTCGCCAATGGAAAATGTCGACAGGGATGTGACGGAAGAGTGGGCGGCGACCATGTCTCCGTTGAAACCCGAATCAGGAGGGGGAGAAGGAGAGCGCGAGTGCAAGCAGATGTGTTGTGAACATACCAGTAGCTCTCTGACGGGCCGTGGTTAAACGAATCGGGGTCTATGAAATTGTACTCTGATCATTTGAGCTGGCAAGTGAGTGACCTAAGCCCTCTCTACTGCCAGGGCTCCTAGTCAATCTATCGCAGCCACTTCCAAACTACACAAGCGTCAACTTAAGACGGAAATTCTTAATTGCGTACGCAGTGACCTCAGGGGAATGGCGAACCAGGCTGGGTGGTAGGTTGGTAAGC
This sequence comes from Calcarisporium arbuscula, assembly GCA_009828645.1. Classification (NCBI taxonomy): domain Eukaryota; kingdom Fungi; phylum Ascomycota; class Sordariomycetes; order Hypocreales; family Calcarisporiaceae; genus Calcarisporium; species Calcarisporium arbuscula. Next base: position 857,492 of record WBSA01000016.1, read on the forward strand.
AGAGCCATAATATAAGAAGGGGCAAGAGTGTGCGTGGGGGGAAGTTTGTTCACTTTGTGCAGCCGCAGATGAGGGCAGGCCACGCGTAGCTAGTCAATGTGCATCCAGCGCTTAGTTGAAAGCAGCGAAATGCAGTAACTTATAGACCTATTACTGTGCGGCTCAGTTTCATTTTCTCTACCTCCCTCGGCGTGGAGACTGTCGATCGTCATCATCTCAGGGCTTGTGCGGAACGGCAGTTTCTTCTACAATTGCCGTTCTTCATGATTCTTGAGGGGTTTTTTATGTTAATCTATTGCTAACCTTCCCGCAGCTTAATATTTATCAACCAGTTCTCAAACTCATATTAATACCTGCTTCTCTTGGTGCATCAAACCCTTTCCAATGCCCCTTTGCACTTCAGTAGCGTTGAATAATACTTTGACGAATGGGACTGGACTGTTGGTATGATGTGTAATAAGGCATAGTCTGTTTAAAGTTTTGTAATAATTGAGTTCACACGTGAGTCGCCAAATTTCCTCATCGAGCTCTGCGATGCGCTCCCGCGGGTAAGGCAGTTGCTGATTTTGGTGGCAGCTCTCTCAGCTGCAAGGTATTTGAGTTGCCGCCACCCAAGGCACGGATTTCGAAATCGAATGGAACTTACAGACGGCGGTCTGTCTTTATCTAAGTATCGCGAAAAACGGTTTTTTAATATGTAGCTTTCCCCATACTGTACTCACTGTGGTCAATTGTATTAAAGAAATCAGGGCATATCTTTCAGTTTTTAATGGATATTGTTCTACTTCTGGCCCCGATACTCTATCGACGGAACCAATCTTGGCGCCGAATCATGCAACATAGTTACGGACACGTAAGGCACGTTTCTAAACTAGACTCTTTTCTGGATTATTAGATATATACAAGTATCATGCCTAAGCCCAAGCCGGAATTTTACACTACATTTTTTCCTCAGCCCGTGATATACCTGAAAATATCCTGGGTGGTAGGTAGTAGTGCCTTACAACTTCCAGACACTAAGCTGACGACACTGAACCCTGATATACAAAGTGGGCTTGAAATGCAATCCATTAATGGATGCTCTCCTGACGATGATGGCTATTTTTAAACTGACATCCGACCCAAGGATCAATCACACAAAGGGCATGCGACAACATGCAAATATAAGTTATGCCTGTGGTCAATATGCAGTAAAACAAAGTTGTGACTACAGAGACGTCTTTCTTCCTTCTCTTCCTTCCATCATGGAAGGCATTAAAGTCATAGGCACAGTTCCAATAGAATGGTTACATACTTTATCTGAGAAAGACCGCAATAGCTTATTTCCGAAAACAGCTCGTTCAGGATGAACCTGTTATAATTCATCCCCTTTTTGAACCAGGTGCCCTCAACCCAGACATTGCAACCTGGTCTACATATACGGAACTCGCTAATAGCTGTTGGAGAGGCTGTGAAGGGGCTTTCAATTGAGGCAAGTAAGGAATACTATGCAGGGAATGAGTTTCTTGTCTGGTGGGATGGTCTGCACGATTTCATGACCGACGGCTTATGCGGTGACGAGGTCACAGTTATATCCATGGTGCGGCGCATCATCGTCAGATATGATCCCCGCCATCATCCCAAAAGAGGTCAAAACCTCTCTATGAGCTGGAGAATCTACTTCAATTTCATCGAGCTGAAAAGATTACGATTGAGATCCTCGGGGCCGGCACAGCGGACGGCAGCGAGTTGGAAACCCAATTGATCATCAAGGAGATATGTCAAGTCGTTCTGCGACTCATCAACTATTTTGGCAGTCGTCTTACAGTTCGCAAAGGCTTAGAAGGATGGATGCTCTTGCACAACAGAAGTTCTTTTGAGTTGACATCATATTGGGACGCTCCATCACTTCTAGTCCAGGAGAGGGTGCAAAGTAATGGGGCTACATTTACAGAAATGATGCGAGTTCAGGTGAAAAGGTGGATTGAGGAGGGATCTACATGTGAAAAGTAAGGTTAAGAAATAGAGACTGAGGGGCGAGGAAAGTTTTCGAAAATATGAGAATAGAGTGTTTAGTTCGGCCTAAGCAGTTGGATATTTACAGATGCGAGGCTTCTTAATTCAATCTTGGAGAAATGTCAGATGCTACAAATTGGATCAAACATGGAGGCATTGCGTGCTCATGGCTATCTCTCCCCACCCCTAATGACTAAATATACTCAGAGTCTTCACATCACGAAAGGCAGCCGCGGCTCTAACCGTCGTCCAGGAAGTTTGCCCTTCTTGTCTCCTGCCTTTAATTGTGATAATGAAGGAGTTAACGACTTGTGCAGCTCGTATTCAATCTCGCAATTCCCTCACCCTGATCCGTCTGTACCTATCCGTGCCAACTAGTATGCATTGACGAGCCCTGGATATTTACCTGTTCCGGTGTCATCTTGTGACGGTCGGGGGTTCCTAAGGATGAATCTAGGGTGTTAACCGTGGGTTCATGTAGCAGAATGCTTAGGGCGCAGTTATTATGCAATTATCGCGTAGATTGATAGATCGTAGATCATAATCTGGTAGTCTGGATAAGGACATTGTTGATAGCTAACTAAGAAATTGGGGTGTCTCTATACTAGGTAGTTCACTGAGGGTTCACGCGAACCTAGAGTGAACTTCGTCGCGCAGTTCACTGCGTTTCTGGTGAACTGGCCGCGACCTGTCCTAGGTACCCTGTGGCTGAGGTGGGCCCAGCCACAGCATTCATTTCTTTTGTCATGTGGCGTACATCCTCCCCCAACCTACGTTGGATCGTAACACATCTAGCAAAAGCCTCCGACTACCCTATAGACTTTATAACTAGATCACCCATAGCTAGAATAGCAAGCCACAGATTTTATATTACTATCAAGGTAGGACACGGCCACAAGATTTCAGGCCTCGGTATTTTTATTACAACGTTGATAGTGACATCGTGACCGGCAGGTGTAATTTAACATCCCAATTCGTGCTTGGTTCCCCAATACGATAGCTTGGCCCAACCCCATTACGCTGCACTCAGCGTATTTCCCTTTCTGGATAGGACCGATATATAAAACATCTCAAAATGAGGTTTGCGAGCGCCCCTTCTCGGGCGCTGATCTGGGACGCTGAAACTTTTCCAACTGCCCTTCAGAGGGGAGGCTTAAAATCACATTTATACATAAAAAATACATAGGACTATACCGCCATTGACATATCCTTATATCAGAAAGCTATATTGATCACCGGAATATAGGACATCTGCTTAGTGCTCGACTCAGCCAACTTGGAAAGTAATTGATGGCAGGATGACATAGGCATTGAGTAAAAATAATCTTTCGTCACATACAACAACAGACAGAGTTTAATGCATGCCCAATGGTTGTAGCGGGGTGAGTTCTAAGAAAGGGCCATGTTGCTTTTCCTAGAGGCAGGACTATGTAACCCAGCAAACTGCAACAGAATGGGCAGATGGTCGGTCATTTTAAATCCTTTGGCCCCACTGTATATGCCATCTTGACCATCAGCGTTTATAAAGCCGTCTAATTCAACACTGCTGCTAGTGCACTGAATACTTTATTCATAAGCAATGATGCTCACGCCCTATGTTTGCCATTGCAAAAATATCCTCTTCTTACCCTACTTGGCTTTGTGTTTCTCCCGTGCCTCGACTTGTGCAGCCAGAGAGCGCAGATCCCTAGCATTTACAACATCCACCAAAGCCACATACACACCTGTCCTTCTATAGATCCAATTCCGCAGCTCGGTAGATATAAGTGAATCTAGCGCCAAAGCAGCAAGTGGCGTATCCGGACTAATTTCACTCTTGTCCATCATGTTCATAGAAGCAACCTTATTTTGAAGCAATTCCAGTATATCAACCTTTCCGCCAGAGTATATGCCACCGTCCATATTACTGGATTTCGAGAGCACAACTTTCTTGTGGGTACTGGATGTCTGTAGTAGCACCCTAGGATGGTAATATCGCCAAGGCTCTACATCGTCATCTTCCTGCAACACTAGGTTGAAGGAGATTGCCTTCCCATCCGAGACTAGGCCAGAGGACGACCCAATAATGGCGCCTTTGACAAGAGTCTTGAAGTGCAGCTCGGAAATGGCAGCACCGACCCTTGTCTTGGTAGACTCGACCATGCCGTTCGCGGCTACATATCCAACATCCTGCACAACTGGCAATGATATCGAGACGGATGGCTGGCCAGCTGAGTTTCGGTAATCCACGAATGCGTCAAGGAAGGTCTATACATCATGTTAGATTTGCATAAAAGGTTCTGGATTCAAGCGTCTTACTGCTGTGCCAGCATATATACTCTGCCCAATATTGCCCTCAACCCCGACGATTGACGATAGAGCAATAAAAAAGTCCATGTCCTTTGGGAGCAAGGAATCCAGATTCCGAGCGCCTTGGATTCTGCACTCAGTTATGTCTTTCCAATCCTGGTATACAGCGTTTGAAAGCATAGAATCCTAGCACCGGTAGCGATATAATTTACCCAGTATAGATGCAGAGGGAAATATAGGCCTACCCGAAGAACCAAGGCGCCGTGTATCACGCCCCGAACCGGCGGCATATCTCTTACACTCTCAAGAGCAGTGGCGACTTGCCCTCGAGAGCTGACATCGCAGACAATGGGCCTGATGGTGATGTTGCTGCCGTCGTGCCTGCTAACAAGTTCCTTCACCTCTGGTGGTGAGTGGCCGCGCCGGCCAAGGAGGATGATGTTGCGGGCTCCATTGTCAATCATCCACTGTGATAGGGCAATACCGATGCCTCCAGTACCACCGGTAATGACATAAGTCGCATCAGAGTGGAGTAACGTTGACGATGGCAGAGCCAGCACCGGCGCAGATTCGGCCATTATTTTTTCCTCTAGACCTAAGGTCAGAACAATCTTCCCTGTGTTTACTCCACATTGCAGCCTCTGAAAACCCTCTCTAAACTGCGAAATGGGCAACACGGTGACTGGCTGGATCGGAAACGCAGTTCCGCTACGCAGCAAGGACGCAACCTGCGAGAGACAGTCCCTTATGTCTTCTGGCCGCTTCTTGAACCACCCGTGAAGATCAATGCCGGCAAACAAGACGTTGCGGATAAATGGCCGCATGGTCAGGTATGAATTGCTCAAGAAATCCTGCTTGCCGATTTCCATGAAGCGGCCAAACTCTGCAACAAGCGACCAGGATTCCTTCATGAGGTCCCCACTTAGAGAATTAACAACAACATCGACGCCCCGCCCGCGTGTCGCACACATAATGGCGTCACGAAATTCAGACGTACGGCTACTAAATATCTGCTCCTTGGGGATGCTAAACGTGGTGGACAAAAACTCCCTCTTCTCTTGCGTACCAGCAGTAGCAAAGATGCGGCGGGCACCAGCATGTCGGGCTACAGTAATGCAAGCTTGGCCAACCGCCCCGGATGCTGCGTGTATAAGAATGTCCTCCCCCACTTTAAGACCGCCGAGATTCAACACCGCCGTAACGGCAGTGGCATACGCGAGGGGAATGCTAGCTGCGTCAACGCTACTCATGGTGTCTGGACACTTGACGGCCTGCCATGACTTCATCCTTAGGTGTGTGGTGAAACTACCCCCCCCCAGGGCTAGGAAGAGCACGCGATCACCAATGGTGAGATCTTCAACCGCAGATCCCTTGCAGACAACAGTGCCTACGCCTTCCATGCCGAGGGGGCCCCATGGGACTCTACCCAAAACGACCAAGACGTCGCGAAAGTTGATTCCGCTGGCCTCAACCTTGACGATTAGCTCATCGTCCTCGACATCTTCACGCAGAGTATTAGTCCTGCGGAAGTAGACTGACTCCAAGCTCCCTGGATCCTCTGTACTCATTTCAAATGATGTATCACCTCGCCAAATATTCTGCATGCTCTGCACTGAGGCACCCGCCTCAGAGCTAAATACATCTCTTGCCCCTGCAATCTGCCGAAGTCGGGGTACGTAAATGCCACCACTTCTCCAGCAAAAGTCTTGGTCAATGTTACCAGATGACGGCACGAGGCCTGCTAGACGTCGGCCAGCGAGCTTGGTAATTGCTGAGGCACCCTCGTCGGACAGAGTGATATTGTCCACCATAAGCATATTATTCACTCCCCTTTCTATTCGGACGGAGCGGATTATGCCCTTGATTAGGCTTGCCTCGGGTGAGCTCTCCTCAGGAATGATCCACATGAGCCCGGATGTAAGAAGCAGTAGATGTCTGAGTTTCTCAAACTGAGAGGCTGAAAGGTCGGAGAAAAAGCTGCGCTGAGAAGAGTCTATGAATATATGGAGGCTGTTGCTTACACTGCTACTGTCAATTTGTGCAAGCTGCTTGACCACCGTTGAACAGCCCAAATGACTGGCGACTTTCTCGGCAACAATTTTCGCAAATTCTATATCTTCTGTGTCCCGAAGTGGGCCGCAGATGATAATCTTCTCTGCTGTCACATCCTGAGGCTCCACCTTTGTCGAGACCATCACGCTCAAGAGATGTGCAGCTCCACTGGGAGACTTCTCTGAAACGACATTGTCCAGCCCTGAGAAGCCTTGAGTCTTGAGCAGCTCCTCCCAGGTCTGTTCGGAAAGGAATGGCCCATCTCCGGTACGAAACTCATCCTCGGATAGCCACCAACCCGGCAAAAGTGAGAACGGCATCATGAAGCTGCGATGGACAACCCCCTCCAGTAATACGAGCTTTCCATTGGGCCTCAATAGGCGTCGTACATGTTGTAGTGTTGTGGCCATTTTGGGTGTCGCATGGAGCACATTGGATGCAATGACCATGTCGAAGCTACCCGCGTTAAACCCCTGCGGGATGGGATCCATGCTAATGTCAAGCTTCTGATATCTTATGCTCCGAGACCATTTCTCCAGCTTGGCAGATGCTTTCTCAAAGAAGCCCGAGGAGATGTCCGTAAAGGTGTACCTGAGGCCCGACAAGGCATTATCATCCCCCCTCCCACTACAAAGATGCTCAAACACCGGCAGAGTGGCGCTGCCAGTGCCGGCCCCAACCTCCAGTACGGAGATTTCGGGCTGCACGTCAACTATATGGCGCACCAGTCTCGCTAGCACCCGGCTTCCATGCGTGATAGCCCTATCATCCTCGTAGTATCGCCATAGCAAGCTGTCCTTGAGCAATATCTCAAGTGGCTGGAGCTCGCCGCGTAAAATGGCTGGTAACTGCTCTCCAACAGCACATATCATCTCGCCGAGTACCCCGGACCCCGAAAGCTGTGGTGGTGTAAGAGATATCTGGTAATCTTTCTGGGATCTGACCCGTCGGGCAACGACATTTCTCGCCCAGTTGACGAAAGACGAAAGATGAGATGCCATCTGGGAGACATCATCTCCAGAGGTCTCAATTTCTTGCAAAGCTCGATCCATGTAGTACTCAGCAGCGTCATCCAGCGTTTTGTAGTATTGATTTTCCAATTTATCGGGAGGCTCGAGAGCAAGTGCCTGGGCAGCAATTTGCCCTCTTGATAGCTCCAGAATCGGCAACGAGTCCCATATGTAACTGTTTGGAACCGCATCTGCATCTTCATCTTGGTCTGGGCATTCGGTAATCCGGAACATAACTGACTCCCATTCGGCGATTGGTGTAAGAGAAGCAGACTCGGTCCTACAAGACGGTTTTGTAAAGACGGCAATACTAACTTTTAGTGTTCTAGCTCTAGCATCAAGATCAATAAGACGAGTGACAACTATGAACTGTTGCTCTTTCTCAACCAGAATATTGTTAGAGATGCGAAGGCGGCGCACATAAGTGGGCATCATGGCAGCCCGTCTTGCCCCAGGAACATCACACAGCTGTCCCGAACCCTGTAGGTGGCCATCGAGGGTAGGGGCATCGACAGAGGCTGGCGACCCGTATGGAAACGACTGAGACACATCAATACCCAAGTCTCGCATGACGTTCTTTACCACAGTCCAGTCAGGACCTCGCCAGAGCTTCACCATGTTTCTGAATGCAGGGCCATACTTGACGCCGGCTCCCTTTCCGGCAGTGGCCGCGTACTCGACTTTCACACTGCACTCCTCCAATAGCTCACTGTCGATAAGCGGAATAGCAGACTTGAGTATATGGCTCTCCATCGCCATGCTTCGTTGCTCAGCTTCGATCTGGCCGTAGCAGTGAGTTCTCCAGCCGTGAGTCTCGCTCCAGGAAAGAACTTCAAATGACCAGGCCGTAGATGAAAACTGCTCCGTGCCCGTCGCTTCAGGCCTGAGTTTTGTAGTTATTTCAACTCTTTCATCTTCCTCCATCTCTAGGCTCTGATTAGCATGTGCCTCCCGGATAAGCAGACTCGCCGGTGCGTCGGAGCTGATTCGCCTCAGTGCCGTCATCGCCATGGACAGGTAGCCGGTCAAGGGGAAAACGCAACGTTCCCCAAAAGTGTGATCCTTGACCCACGGTATCTGATCCGCGGTAAATACCTGCCTGAAGCTGTGCTGATTTCCTTCATTCCAGGGACTCTTCCATCCAATAAGGTTGTCAAAGGACTGCCCTGGATACAGTCTGGCCCTCGTTATCCGTGAGCGGTGCAAGTACGCTACCGACTTGTCCCATTCATACGCAGGAAGATTGGATAAGACGGTGGAGCTTCCTTGATAGGTTTGATTGACCTCTGAGAGTTGGATTGGTGCTCCGATTGAGAAGAGGCTGCCAGCGAGGCTAACAAGGGCCGCGTCCCCGTTCATGCCTCGTACTAAGGAGGCGAGATAGACAAGCTTGGCAATTGTGTCATCTTGATTTGTTCTGCAAATGGAGCTGATAGTTTGCTTGATTGGTGACCTGAGAGCGGTATGAGGGCCAATCTCTAACATTACGTTGGCTGCATTGCTGCTGTGATGGGAACCAAGATCGTTGGCTCTAGACCAAGCAGTCTCAATCGCGTCACTGAACCGGACTGTTTGAACGAGATTCTTCACCCAGTATTGCGCGTTTATAGAGCTTGCAGTTGAAGCGACTCCAGTGACGGAGGATATAAAAATTATGGGCGATGTCTCTTCGTGTTGTGGTTGCGGAGTCTCACCAATGCAGAATGGTTTAATTAACTCCAGGTACGAATCTGCCACCTTCTCCATATGTCGAGAGTGGTACGCCACTTTGATATTCAACTTTCGAGTAAACAGGCCCTTAGAATTTGCATTCTCTTCGATGCTCTTAATTGCGAAGACATCTCCAGAAATCGTTACATTCTGAGGGCTGTTCAGGGCCGCAATTGTAGCGTACCCAGTCTCATTCTCTTGAATGAGAGTCGCTGCCAATGTTGGGCCAGCACCAACAGACAACATGGATCCATTTAGCCTTTCATCACAAGATAATTTTGAGGCCGCCCGTCCGCGGAAATATGCAACCGCAACGGCTGTCTTGAAAGTCACTATACCGGCAGCGAAGGCCGCGGCAATCTCTCCACTTGAGTGCCCCATAACGATGGAAGGCGTGATCCCCCATGATTGAAGAAGGAGAAACAAGGCAATCTGAACTGATGTGCATAGTGGTTGGCCAATTTCGGCATCGCTGACCCGCGATGTATCGGGGGGTCTTTCCAATTCGTCTACCGCGTCATCAGCAAACAGCTTCTCCTAGACTGAGCAGTACGAGTCGCGGGCCCTACCTTGCAGAGACCAAGATGCTCCAATCTCAGCGAGATAGATTTCGGCTTGCTTAAGCGCTGTGGTAAAAACACTATAGTGGTGCAGATGAGATGCCATACATGCGTATCTCATTCATGTTAGCAGACGCCCGACGGTGCTACGTATAGGGATATGCGTACTGTGCGCCCTGGCCGGTAAAGATGAAGGTAATTACATGATCTCTGATATTTTTCAATGTCACAGTTGCCAGTCCATTGTGTAAGTTGGCAATGCTCTCGGACGCCAGGGCAGCTCTCCAGCTATGATGAGTCCTTCTCTGACCTAGAGTATAAGCAAGATTCTTTATGATAACATCCGAATTCGATGATGAATAATTCATGTAGTCACTGAAAGCAGAAAGATAGGATGTTAAGCTGCTTTCAGATTTAGCCGAGAACACGAGCAGCCGGGGGATCGAATAGGCGGGCGAAACTGGGTTAAAAACATTAGTTGTAGCTGCGACGACTTGGTCCTCGGCACAAAGCTCGTGGTTAACAATTGTGGCGCCGTTGGCGATGCTCCTATTATTACGATATTTATTGCCGCTTTTATATTCAATTGAGGCTACTCCCGGATGTAGGGAAGATAATTCCCCCAAAGCTGGAGTTGCATCAACAATGATGGCTGCGTTGCTGCCACCGAGGCCTATCAATAATTAGAGTTAGAAACTAAGTAATAAATCATCTAACACTGAAAGGTAGAACAACTCCCGCACCTATATTCATCACGCACACCCGCCTTGGCTCATTCTCAGGCCAGAGAATCGCTGTTGGAGCAATCTATGCAGAAGTCAACATGCGAAACGACTTTCTCCGCCGTCTAACATGACAACAACGTACCTTCAGTCTATCTCTACCCTTAATTTTAGGGTTGAAATCTTTAAAGTTAGCATTTGGCAAGATGCATCCATTTTGTAACATCATGATTGCCTTAATAACGCCCATAATGCCACTAGCGCTTTCTAAGTGGCTATAGTAAATGAGTGTAAGCCGTATAGCTAGTGAAATAATTTATCCGCACAGTTGTAAACATACCCGATATTAGACTTAATTGAACCAATATATAGTGGATTTAAACGAGTGCGCTCTTTAGCCAGAATTGTAGCAATGGCATCGGCTTCAATAGGGTCACTATCTCGTTAGGTCTTAGGGTTTCTAGATAGCTTCGTTCTGCTCATTCTCACCCTGCTTGAGTTCCTGTTCCATGGCATTCCATCACAGGTGTTTGTGAGGGATCTAACCCAATTTCTTGGTGTACTCTCTGGAGCAGCATCTCCTGGGCCGCCCTGCTGGGCATCGTGATGCCCTCTGAGCGACCGGAATGGCTACAGGCAGAATTGCGGATAACCGCATGAATAGGGTCCCCAGATGCCACTGCATCATTGAATCGCTTTACCATAAGACAAGCCGCGCCCTCGCCGCGACCAAAACCCGACGCGTTGGCATCGAACGAGAAGCACATTCCCTCTGGCGAGAGTACCCTATCATCCCACAAGATAATATATGAGCTACACGATTCTGTACACAAAGGCCCTTCGAGAAATTGCACTCACCCTAAGGAATCCAACATTGCCCAGTTATTAGGGTCCAAGAGTAAGTTTGCCGCCGGAACAAAGGCAGCATCACATTCACGCGTCAACAGGCTCCGGCATGCTAGATGGACAGCGTACGCACTACTTGCACACGCAGCATCGAGCGTTACACTCGGCCCAGTGAGGTCAAAGAAGTACGACAATCGATTACTATTCATGCAAGGCGCAGTCCCCGCGGCCATCCATAACGTCGAGGATGCCATGTCCTCCGCCATCTGCTGCCCGTATTGAAGGTAACCCATGGACGCAAAGACGCCGACATTTTTACCAGCAATATCGAGCAGGTTGATACCTGCGGATTCGGTTGCTTCAAAGGCGCATTCGAGCATAATTCGGTGGTGGGGATCCATTGCACGGGCCTCTTCATCTCGTATGTTAAAAAAGGCAGCGTCAAAGGCATACACGTCGTCTGGCAAGAAACACGCGCCCTTAGATGATATGCTTCCTGGTTTATCCCTTTTAACGTGGTAATAGGCATCATGTTCGAAGCGATCTTTAGGGACCTGGGACCAAGCCGTCTTCGCCTCGGCAAGCAATTCCCAAAGGCCCTTGCGGCCAACACCAGGGGCACGGTAGGCATATCCCACCACGGCAATAGAATAGTTTGTTTCCATACTGATTATAGTAAGGATAAGTAAAGGTAAGATTTGTATTTTTTGTAATTTTTTTTTTTAGGTTCTCCGTTTTCTGCGGGAGATTTATTGTTCATAGTATATAGAAAGGGAGCTGTAAAGAATTCGAGCGTTTTATATTATCTGCTACGAGATTGAATAGGGATATTAACCCCCGCATCCCTGTTCCTTCTCATGCCTACATTACATTCGTTATTTAGTTGTGGCCCATTCTATGGTTATGCCATAGAGTAAAGGATTAAGCTAATGATTATATATTTAGTAACTATTATTACAGTACTGGCTAGTTAACAGGATTAATTATATAAAATTATCATGTTGAAAATAACTTAACTACATAAATTACTATGAGGTTTTCTCAGCTAGAAAGCTATCATAAGCTAGAAAAGAGATAATTTCCTTATATTCCAATACTCATATTAGTATAGCTTTAATTTCTTATTATTATATCATAGATTTAATTCTTTCAATATCATATTATGGAAGCCAATTATATAGCCATATGATTATTAAAGTAAAATAGCTTCCTTTTAAACTATTATTATAATACTAGCCTTCTCTTCTCTGTAAAATCCTACTATGTCTATAAAGTATATCTAATATAATTTTTTACTAGGTTATAAGTTATAGTCTATATTAAAAGTTATCAAACTCCTAGCTTAGTCTACTAGGAGATAAAATTATACCAAGGGCCCGGCCTACTTTAGCCGTGCGGGCGTATAGGTGGTGTTTATTGAGACTATTTCTTTACAGTTTACACTAAAATGAGACTTAAGTCATTCTTGGTGATTGTGTTTGGTAGAGAAATTGTAGCTGAAAATTTCGGCATTTAGCTAGTGCGATGATGACGACTCTATACCTTAGTGTCCAGAGTCTAGTAGCTGGCGCCTGTCTCTGTTGCGCCACGTCAGTCGCTCTGGCCAGTTGTGGCACTTAGTTATATTCATTCAGTCTATTACGCCCGGTGACCTGAGTCAGAAGGGCAACTATATGCTATTTACAATATCCCTTCTCAAGATTGCGTCCTATCCTCATCGAAGCCCTTGTAGTGATGCATCTAGTTCTGACTCTTTCCTTGCGTGTCATCTTGGTTCTACTATCCCTCACACGAGGAAGTTTACTAATCTAGCCTGCTTAAAGGCATTTCTTTAAGTGTTCAGCATCCTATCTACAGCAACTGAAGCGAGGCCTGTTACTCGCAGTGTGGGGTGAGTGGGTAAAGATGTTCGTGGTGTTGTCATGTCGTTCTTAGTTAAGAACTAGGGTCTAGCCGGCCAGTAGCGATTGCGAATTTAATACACGCTCTAACTGCCCTCATATCTGGTATCCAATTGTCTTTGTCTGACGGTCCCTTCCCTCCAAGGTAGAAGGAAAGGTTGCCTCTCCGCTCGGTGGTACATTCGTTAAGTCCTACACGTTGCGCTGTCCATTGTGTACATCTGAATAGAAAATGGTCGACTGTTTCTCGTGCTCGTCCACATGCGCATTGGCTGGAGGGTGCTGCGTGAATTATGTTGAGGTATCCGTTCAGTTTAGTCATGCCTGTCCTTAGTTGAACTAAGACACTAGCTTCTCTATGTGTGAGCTGGTCATATAGCTTCTTGGTATGCTTGCCAGGCAGCGCTTGGTCGATCCGCTTCGAGTATTTCCCAACTTCCTTAGGTAGTCTGTCTGTGGTGGGTAGTTTCAATCGTGCCATGTTCATCGTGGTCGAACGCATCGCCGGAAACTGTTGCTCCGGTACGGCGTTGTGTTTGGTCGTTTCTTTCGCTTCCGCCTTCGCCTTCAATATCAACTCGTTCTTCTCGCCTGATGGTACCCACTTTATAGTTACATTATTACTTCGAGCTCGCAGAGAGCCCACCGATTCATAAATGCTGCGAATATACTCCTGGCCTGATTGCTGTCGGGGATGGTGTACTGCTAGTGCCGCGGCTTTGTTGCTGGTGAGTATGATGACCTCGTGGTCTTGTGTCTCTGGCAGCGCCCTCCGTGCTGCGTAGGCCATTGCTGCCAGTTCTCCCGAGTAAGGATTCTGATGTTCCCTCGTGCCAAGCGTAAAGGCGAACGTCTTTCTGGGTGATCCTGGAATTTGGATAGCTCCCCCAACCCCTACCACGCCATTCCGGGAGGAGCTGCTGACTGCAATGCGTATGGCACAGGCTGAGTTGATCCGCTGAATTCTTGTTTCTTCGCTGCTCGACAAGGTAATTGGTATTCGTTCATGCCAAGGAGCTAGGGTAAATGGCTGGATGGTCTCTAGGTTCTTCAGTGCTGTAGAATTAAATGCAATGGCCACCTGCTGGAATGGTGATTGGAAGCCCCTCTTCCATACTCTCAGTATCTTGAATGCTTGCCTGCGCAGGGGGTTGTTGTCCGGTAGGGCGTGGAGTTCGATCCAGAGCTTCATCGCTCGTTTTTGTAGACGTTGTTGGACACTGCTAATGTGGGCTTCTGCCTCCGCGACGCTCGTTGCCACGGTCCTGAAAGCTCCTGTAATGGCTTGTGCCCCCATACGCTGCACCCGGTTTAACATTCTAGCTCTCTTGTCGATACATGCATGTCTCCAACGTTAGAGGCATAGTCCACCACGGGAGCAAACCATTGCAGTGAACATTTTTCGTGCCGTGGCCGGCGCAAGTCCTTTCAGTCTCTTGAGTTCCATTGCTGCTTCGAGCCCCTTCGTAGCCGCTCTGGCGATATGCTCTTTATACTTCAGTCGCGTGTCCATGATAAGTCCTAGGATTTTCACATGTTCGCTTGGTTGTACCTCCTGCCCTCTGATGGTGAACGTTTCCAGATCACTCTTGTGCTTGCTCTTAGTGAAGTGAATTATAGCTGTCTTCTCTGCCTCAAAGGTTGCGCCACTTCGTTTCTCCCAGTCAAACGCCATGTTGATAATCGACTCAATTCCTTCCCGGTTGTCCTTCGCTGTTGGGCCCGCCACCCAGGCCGTGAAGTCGTCAACAAATGCAATAGAGCCTCCGTTCCATGTAATCTTGCGTTGGACAAGGTCTGCGTTAAAGAAGAGGAACAAAATTGGAGAGAGAGGAGAGCCTTGAGGTAACCCGGCCTGTGGTAAGTCTTGAGGTTCTGACTGTTGCCCATTAACCTGGATCGTAGCTGTGCGCGCTGAACAGAAAGCCTCCACCCAGCGTATTACCTTCTCAGGTAAGCCTCTAGCTCTCATCCTCTGAATAAGTCGCTCCTTGCACACTCCGTTGTATGCTCCTTTCACATCAAAGCTAATTAGGCTAAGTACTCTCTGCGCTCTCCAAGCATAGCATATTTGTTCCTGCAGTAACATGAGTGCTTGCTCAGCTGACCTCTGCTTCCGGGCTCCAAAATGGTTGGCTGGTAGTAGACCATACGTCTCAACAGCATGAGATATTCTTTCCGCAACAACCGACTCAAGAACTTTTCCTAGAGTAGATAGCAGTGAAATCGGTCTCCATGCTTTAGCGATGGTATAGTCGGCCTTGTTGGGTTTCTTGAGCGGTATGATCTTGGCATGCTGCCATTGATACGGCAATATCCCCTTCTCCCACGACAACTGGAAGATCGCTAAGACCCAATGTTTAACTACTGGCCAAACCTGTTTCCATACCATCGCAGGGAGCCCATCTTCTCCTGGGGCTTTCCAGGATTTAGCTCTAAACAGCTGGCGTTCAACCTCCTCCATGGTGATATCGGGCATTGGAACTGCTGATCCGCGTTCGGGTCTGGGGCCTTCTTCCTCGATGTTTTCTGGGAGTGGGGGAAAAAAACGTCTTTAGCAGCTCGCTTGCTTGCTCCTCGGAGTTAGTTGTGAGCGTGTCATCTGATCTCTTTAATTGCGGTACTTTGCCAAACGCGGCTCCGTCCCCTGACTTCATGTATTTAGCTGCTTTCCAGATGTTATCATTGTCCGCGAGAAAATCTTCCCAGTGCTTCTTCTTCTGTTGTCGGATGGCATCATGGTATTGCTTGGCCGCACCCTTGGCCTTGTCTTCCAGCTCTGGGCTTCGATCTCCAGCACGGCGTTGCGCCCTGGCTTGGTTCCTCCAGTAGGCGTAGATGTTCCGCAGTTGTGTGAGGTCAGTCGTCCACCATCGTTTGGCGTAAGGACAGGGCTTAGCAATTGGCGTCAGGGCATGCACCGCATCCCTCACAGCTGACATTAACCAGTTAGTATCTTCCTGTACGTTTCCTGTCATGGATCTGGTCCCCAGCGTCCTGTGTATCCTGGAGTTCACTTCTTTCCACGGTGTGTTTTTGAATAGTAGTCTGGGTTTGTGAGGGGGTTCCGGGATAGCGATATCGAAGCTGGTGTCAATTGTGCAGTGGTCCGATCCATGGTCCGTCCTGTGGATGGTGCACTTGATCAGGGTTTCAGATAGCTCTTCTGATGCCAGCACGAGGTCAATGGTCGATTCGTGTGTTCCATCTTGCCATGTCTTGGTGCCGCGAGGCAGCAGACTTTTAAGCGAGAAGTCACCCATAAGGTCAATAATCTGATCTGCTTCACCCTGCCGTAGTAGGGATACCCCGTCACCTCCCCAGAGCTGGTCGTGACGGTTAAAATCTCCTGCAACCACCATATCAACTGGCCTCCCTGTCCGTCTCCTTGCTTCCGATATAAGTCTGCGTATTGTAGCGCATGCACTGCGCAAGGCTTCGTCATCTTGTCCAGCTACATAAACTGATATTACCAGTACCTTCCTGTCTTCGAAGTGTATTAAGGCTGCTGTTAGGTCCGGTGAGTCAGTCTGCACCTGTTCTGCCTCTAGCTCAGTGTTAATCCAGAGCATGCTCCGAATTGCCCATCTCCCTTCTCTCCAGGTTGACGGTGTCATCTTCGTCCATTTATGATGTGTCATGGGTGTTGTTAGAAGGCGCCCCCCTATGTTTCTTGCCTGTGGTTCCTGTATCATTATTACTGCCGCGTCGCTCAGCTCCTCGTCATTCATCAAACTGTCCTGTATCGTCCCTTGCTTTTTAACATTAAGTTGGATTATTCGGAATGGCTTATTCATGGCGAATGGGGAAGAGTCTCCGGCAGCTTCTACTGAACGCTTCATGTGGGCCATCGCATAGTGCACACTTCAGGACTATCTCAATGCATGTGCTATGGTGATGCCCTTCTTTGGCGCACTTGCCGCATACCTGTGGTTTAGTGCACTGGAAGGCCTTGTGTCCGACCTCCTGGCAGTTGTAACACTGTTCTGGACGAGGCCGGCGTTCGAAGGGGGCGGTGTAACCTGATTCGCCTCCGGCGTAGAAGAATCCCTCGTGGAGGACCTTCTTAGCATCTGACACTTTCGTCATGTAGACAACCATTGATCCATACGCCTTGTGGGCATCGCGCCTGCTTAACCATGCCACCTTGGCTACCTGTACATCATTCTCTTGGCTGAAGGTCGTGGCCACCTCATCTCGAACATCTCCCAGTTCATTAAGGACAGCTAGGCGATTGACACTGTCTACTTTAACGGGGTACAATTCATCTCGTAGAACCCGAGCACCACTGGGGGCCTTAGCCCCAGCTAGTTCTTTAACCAGTCGATGTTCTTCTTCATCGCGGCAGGCGATCCTGACGCGATGGGCACTCTTGCGATCCAAGGTCACCGCCCGGCACCGCCAACTCGGCTGGCTTAGCTTCTCTCTGGCTTCCGTTTCGATTAGGCTCCGAATCGCGCTCACGGAGGTACTATTGCGTTCCGCTTCTTCTACCCTAGAAGTATCAATGGTACAGTAGAGCGTGTCGGTCAGGGTCGACGGTGTCGAATTTGCTGATGACAGTGATCGTATGTTGCTAGGTTGACTGCCAGGTGGGGTGCGGGCAACATCAGCGTAGGAAGTCCTTGTGCTAGATTGGACTGTTGTGGCGATAACCTCCAATTGTTCCAGTGCATGTTTAAGATCATCTTTTGTCTCTCGGAGTTCGTCTCTGGTTTCTCGAAGTTCTCGCTGAGTTTCCACACCTTGGGTTCGCAGCTCGCTAATTAAATGTTGCTGCGTCGCCGACGCATCCTTCAGTTCATTTAATTCTTCCAGCACCCTGAGAAGGAGTACCTTGTAAGTGTCATCGCTGGGGTGATTTTCCTTGGTGTTCTCTGTGTAATCCGGGTCTGTCTCCGTGGATGACGCCCGTGTCGTTCGAGTTACCGGTCGCCTTGCCGCTTTAGTAGTCGTGTCGTCTTCAATTCTTGTTGTCTCCTTCGCCTTCGCGCTCGGCTTCACCAAACGCGTCGACCGTTTTGGCGTCGCGGGGCTTTCACACCCCACCACGATTTCCCCCGCATTAGAATCCGCCATCAGGAACGGTTTCCCCACACTACCAGCAAACGATATGAATAAAGCTATCTACCTACAAAATCAGACCTGGTCTGCGCCTGTTTAGAGGTCTTTCAATCAAAATACAGTCAATTATAATATTGTTTTCGGAAGAGTATTATAAACTATATAAACAACCTTGACCACAGCTTACAATAGTTACTATAGTGTCAGGGGCCAAACGGCCAAGTGGGCCGTAGGTGCCTGAGGCAGTAATTTTCTAGTTAGGCAGCCTCAAAACGCGGGGGCGCACAACTGTAGGAGAAGGACAAGGACCAACTTGTATAATAATTGAGCGGTAGCGAGATAGCAAGGAGGTCGTTGCATACACACTGCGAGCCCGCCGCGGGTTCCCAGCTACCTAGCTTGCCAACTTTCACTCCTCGGTGATAACCCGCTCCCTAAATCTAACATATAGCTAGGAAGAGCTATTATAATTATTATATAAATAAGGTAATTAGAACTATTCTTAATTATAAGTAATTAAAGTTTATCTTTCTAATTAATATAAATATAATAAATTTATTAAATTAAAAACTATTTTAAAAAAATAAATATTCTTTTAAAAAAATTCTTTTTTTATTTTAATAAATTCTATTTATTTCAATATTATTATAAGCTTTTAATAAATATTACTAATCTGTAATAAGCTTCTATTAAGCTTAATAAAACTAGAAATATTTAATAATAACTAAGGAAGTACTAAAAGTAAATAGAAGTAATTTAAACCTGAGAGCTCTTGATAAAGTAAGCCAAGGCCCACTATACTATATTTGGCTATAGTGACCGCAGCCACTACACTGCGTGCCTATTGTTTGACATTTGTTAGATTGGCTCGTAGGCAACGCCATTGGATTGGCCCAACGGCAGCAGGCCCTAGGGCATCACGTTATGCAGCCACCACAACGAATGAGCGTACGAGAGATAAAATGAGGGGAAGAGGGTTACTGTTAGGCAGGAATCTTAGAAGAGGCATCATCAGGATCATCATAGGGATAATACAGAGCATTTGATCAATTAACTGATGACTATAATTAATTACTACAATTCCCCTCCATCTCTCGCAGCCTCAACGCGAGAACATTATACAATATAGGTAGGGTTTAGGGCTTAACTATTGATTAGCTGCATGTGTTTATAGTAGGAGTATCATCGCCATGGCTGGGTAATTCTCTTGCCTAGTCACTTAAAGACCATATATGGTAGTAATGACCGATCGTATCTTTATCGAGGCAATCACACCGGTGGTGGATAATGGCGTCTACCCGGCCAAATTTGCTGTTGGAGAAGTAGTCCATTTCACAGCCGATATTCTTTGCGATGGCCATGATGAATTGCGGGCAAGAGTTCGATACTGCGATTCATGCTCGCCGCTAAATACATGGGAGATAATCTCCATGATAAACCGTGGAAATTCCAATTGGCACGCGACGATGCGTCTGGAAAGAAATACAACCCTATATTTCTGTATAGATGCTTGGATTCATGACGCCAATTCTATGCTACCCAGACTGCAAGAGTGTACAACAGAACGAATGAAGACGGGCGAGGCGGACAGAAGCGGCATTTTACCAGCGCACCAACACGAAAATCCCTCAGCCAACGATGATAAAAAAACGTCAACAGAGGCTGCTGTACATGTACAAAACGGCCATGCCAGCCCCAATTCTGTCGGAGCATGGCGAGCTAATCGCACCACCATGACCTCGACAGTATTTAAAATAACCGTGGATCGTTCATTGGCATTATATAGTACTTGGTACACCATGTTCCCACGATCTCAAGGACGCATCCCGGGTCAATCTTGCACCTTGCGTGCCGCTGCTGAACGATTGCCCGCTATCCGAGCTATGGGTTTTGACGTTTTATACTTGACGCCGATATATCCTATCGGATATACCTATCGAAAGGGGCAAAATAATTCACCAAGTGCTAAACCTGGTGATCCAGGTTGCCCCTGGGCAATTGGAAACGCAATCGGCGGCCATATGGATGTCGATCCTGGCCTGGGCACTATGGCTGATTTTGATGAGTTCGTGAAGAGGGCAGCAGGGCAGAATATGGAAGTAGCATTAGACTTTGCCGTTCAGTGTTCTCCTGATCATCCTTGGGTCAAGAAACATCCGGAATGGTTTAAAAAACAGGCTGATGGGACGATACGATGTGCCGAGAACCCACCAAAGGTTTACCAAGACATATACCCCTTAGACTTTGATACTGAGGACCAAACTGGCCTATGGAATGCCCTTCGGGATGTTTTGTTGTTTTGGATAGGCCACAAAGTCACAATCTTTCGCGTCGATAACCCACACACTAAGCCGTTTGCCTTTTGGAAGTGGCTAATAGCTGAGATACAGCAAACCCATCCGCAAGTCATATTTCTTTCTGAGGCCTTTACGACACCCAAAGTCATGATGCTGCTTTCTAAGTTAGGATTTACCCAGTCATACACTTATTTTACGTGGCTCAATGATGCACATCAGCTTCGACGCTCCATTGAACAAACCACTCAATCTGCTGCAAGAAACTACTTTCGCCCCAATTATTTTCCAAGCACTCCTGATATTCTACCGCGATATCTCCAAACGGGTGGCCCAGCCGCATTTTGTATACGCCTGGTACTGGCTGCAACTCTGTCCTCAAACTATGGTATATACAACGGCTTCGAGCTCTGCGAAAATGAATCTCTCCCTGACCGTGAAGAGTATCTTAACTCTGAAAAGTATGAGATTCGAGTGCGGGATTGGGCTAAATCTGGAAATATTATTGACTTTATCACGGAAGTAAATAAGATCCGCGCAGATAATGTAGCCTTGCAGCATACTAACAATATCTCCTTTTTTTCCTGCGACAACAACAACATTCTCAGCTATATTAGATGTTACGACGATAACGTTATACT
This sequence comes from Calcarisporium arbuscula, assembly GCA_009828645.1. Taxonomy (NCBI): domain Eukaryota; kingdom Fungi; phylum Ascomycota; class Sordariomycetes; order Hypocreales; family Calcarisporiaceae; genus Calcarisporium; species Calcarisporium arbuscula. The sequence continues at coordinate 878,576 of WBSA01000016.1, forward strand.
AGTTATTGTGAATCTTGACCCACATAATCTTCACTATGGAACAGTTAATATTCCACTTGAAACTATAAATATGACACAGGGTGCTCGCTATAATGTGATAGATCTTTTAGGTAATTCGATTTATAACTGGGGTGAGCATAACTATATTCAGCTCAACCCTCATCAATGCCAGGTAGCTCATATTCTTAAAGTTATCTAGATAATTAGATAGAAAACTATTTTATATTTATTATTATAAATATTATTAGAGCTTAATTTAATTATACTTAATAGAACTAGCTAAACTAACTATTACATAGAGCTAGTAAATCCTTACTTACTTTTTATATCTAACTTCTCTTCTAGTAAAGTTCTTAAATATTATATTATAATATAGTAATTTCTATATCTTTATATACTACTAGTAATATTTACTTACTATATTTATCTACATAAAATAAGAAATAGAGTATGTTATATTTATATTTCCAAGTTATATTATTATTATTATACAATTTGTTATAGCTACGCCTTTACCTGCCAAGAAGCTCCCTTACAGCTGTTCCAGCTTCAGCTACAGAGGTACTTTTCCTACTACAGGCTGCGGATGTTGTTCCTGGCGTCGGCAAATAGATAATTAAGAAATTAAAGATGCAAGGAAATGGGGAAGATGTGTGAGGATTGTGGCGAGGGGAAGCATAATATGTGCCATTGGCCTTAGGAAGAAACCGAACTAGGGTGTTGGTAGGATGGGTGGCTAGTTTGATAGCGCTGTTGATAGCAGTAGGAAAGATTCACGAGGCGTTTTGCTCTTGCCTTGCAGCGTCCAGGCGTTTCATGCATAAGCGGGCGGCAGGGCATGATTCACCTTAAATGCGCGAGGTGTCAGTAGGCAGCAAATCTCCAGCCTCTTACATTTATTAATATAGGGGCTGTGGTATCTGCCTACAAGATTACTTAGGAACCCTTCTAAAGCGATTTATCTCCTAGGTTACTATCTAACTAGAGGTTAAGCTATAATAGCTAAAGTAGTGATAGCTCTATAATAGGGAGCCTTTATTATAGTAGGATAAATAGTATAGATTAATATTATTAATATAAGTATATTAAGTTCTAATTACTATTTAATATCTCTCTTCTATATTACTTCTAATTATATACTCTATCTATTATTTACTCTTATATATAGCTAAACTTTAATAAGTTAATATTATTATTCCTTATATCTTATTTTTACTAGTACTAAACTAGAGTATTAATATATAATATAAGTAAGTATATAGAGAGAAGCTATATATAATTTTAGATTTTATTATTATATTTAATATAAATATATAGATATATAATTCCTAAGAGTATTAATAAAGTTAATAGTATAAGCCTTAAAAGAATCTTTTACTAGCTCTCTTTACTCTTTAATTTTAAGAAGTTATAAGAGCTCTATTCTATAAATAGGTTATTATAGCTAGTTATAACTTTAATCTAAACTAAATAAAGGAAAGTAGTTATTATTTTTATTACTACTAGTTAATATTATAAAGGTTTTAGTACTATCCTAGTATTAGTTAATACTATAATATAAGATAATTACCTATAATCTAATAGCTTAGTAGGTAGAAGAACTAGAAAAGATTACTATCCTACTATCCGCCTTACCTACCTAAGATTCTAATATAACCTCATTAGATAGCCACTTGCTACTGGCTACTATTATAAATATATATTTCCTTTTATCTATAAGTGGCTATATATCCTGGTCTGGCATTAAGATATAATAATCCTTGGACATGGAAGAAACGGGCGGCTTTCTCTTAATGTAAGTAAACGAACTCTCTGTTTTGGAGGCGCCTGTGCACAGTAGCTTGGATTATAGCGCTCAGAAGTGGCAATCTTAATTCTTTGGAATTAGAACTATGCAGGCGGGCAGCGTGGGCCTTGAATGCCCTCCAAAACCATTCCCTCGGACTGGCATTCTAGCTGGGGACACGGGGCACCGCGCATAATGCAGGTGCTTCTCTAGGTGGTCCTAGAGTTTTGCCTGGCGAGTATATTGCTTGCCACAGAATACACATGGGGCTGTCTTGCTAAGTGTCGCAAGTAGCTGGTCTTTTGTTTGAGCGACATTAGTATCGATAGGTTTAAGAGGACATTGGTTATTGCTGGTTATGAGGTAGTGAGGCTGGGATTTGGTAAGTGGGATATCTTATTTGGCGGCCGCAGAGATCTGGGGGGGGGTTCAGGAGGGGAGGAGGGCTTAGCGTATAAGTGAAACTAGTCGAGGTATTGGATGAAGTCGGGAAGATGTGTTGCAGAGCCTGAGTTGTAGGTAATTGGCGAGGCGATGAAGCATCGTCAAGAGCGGAGCCTGACCCACGCGAGCTGCCAGCTGCTGATTGCTTTCCTTTGGGCTGGTTGCGCTGGACCGTCTCGCATACGAAGGCATAAGCAACCCAAGCATGGATCGCCTTGACTCTCCTCTGCACAATCTCTTCTGGGGGAGGGGCGTCGTCTATATCGCTGAGGATACCTGTTCTTCGTCCTTAGAGTCAAAGTGATCTTTATAAATCATCTTGAACACCTTCCTGCGGTGCTTTTGTCTTGCTCTTCGCAGCTCTTCCCGCACGCGAGCGTATCTTGACTGGTCTTCCTCTGGCGCTGATGATATACGGCCATGCCTCTCTCTTCGAGGGCGGTTTTCATTTTCTCCAGCTCTCCCTCAAGACATCGCACGTCGCCGAGACCATATTCGTGCGTTCTCATCTTGGCACAAGCCCATGTGGTTGAAAATAGCGAGCTAGGGGTTCGCAGTACCCCGACCAAGGAAGGCGTCCTGAACAACAGCGTTGCAGTTGGCGTTGTAATAAGCCTCTTCGTAGATTATTCTATTCGGGCAGTAACGCCATCCTTAGTCCCAAACTAATTAGCGATAGTTTTCTAGTGCTAGGTTAGAAGGTGCAAGGGAAAGGGGAGATTATAGAACTCACTATCAACGCAATTAGCAAACCCTCTCCGATTAATTATTATATAGAGCATCTAAGCTATTTTATAATACTTAGCTTATACCCCCTATCTATTAGATCTATAATATAGAGTGTATTTTAGCAGCCTTATATAGAGTGTAATATTATTAGTTTATAGTTCGCCTCCATTCGTATATTGGAGACCACGACTAATACTAGAAACTTAGAGATACTAGTGAATATGTTTATATTATAGAAGACATGTGTTACTCTCTAGTAGCTTGCCATTTTCTTACTTGGAGATATATCCCTAATATAGCATTCGCTATTTACTTAGTAGTAAAGGAGCAAGTAATTACTCCCTGGCTATAACTTTATTTATATCTTCTCTAGAAAATCCTGGAAGTTTATCACGTGCTCTAAAATCTACTATATTAGATATTTCAGCTTAATTATAACCTTTTTATAATAGCTTTATATAATATAATCTACAAGCTCTACTTCTCTTAATTGTACTATAGCTTATAGAGTTAAAATAGTAAAATTTAAAGACTATATAAGTTATAGATATAGTTCTAGATCTTATATAAAACTATATAAGAATTAGATAGAAAAGTATTATTATTTATCTCTTATTTCTTCTCTTATTATTACTATTAAGAAGCTCTAGCTTATTTCTACTACTTATTCTTAGTATATAGAAATCGCACTATTATAAGTACTATATTTACTAAATTGCATTTGGTATAAATTTGTGCTTTTGTAACTACTCTTCAATAAATTACTTCCTCTTATCCTTATATCTTCTAAGATACTAACTCTCTCTATAAATATCTTCTATCCTATAATATTTATAGTACTATAACATATATACTCTATGTATCTATTATCTTATTAAAACTCTTAAGTTTCTATTTTAGTAAGATTTAGTTTATAGTTTTATAAATATCTAGAGTTATAAGAATAGCTCTCTTTTTAGAAGATAGAGTTAGTAAATCTTTAAATAACTTTTAAGTAAGGGTAGAGCTTAAAGATATTTAGTACATATATCTTAGTATTTCTAAAGTAAATATACTCTTATTATAATTATATATAATACTTAAAGAACTATAATTAGAAAATATAAAACTAGAATTATTACTATATATAGTAATTCTATAGTTTTTATTAAGATCTAGAGTCTTAATAATAATAACTTTAATATACTTACTTTTCTATTCTATATCTTTTACTAAAATAATACTAGTCTTTATAGTTTCTTAATCTTATTATATCTTATACTTTATCTTTTCTTTTAAGGAATTTTATCTTTATAAAGTTATTTATTTCTTAATAGAAGATATTTATTAAGTGCTAAACTAGCTAATTAAGCTATAGTACCTAAGGTAGAAATTTATAGTTAAATAGCCTTAAAAATACAAGAGTATATAATAATAATAAAAAGATAAGAACTAACTTATATAATAATCAAGTAGTAGTAAGATAGTAAGGAGGCTATTGTATATATATTATAAGTCTACTATAAGTTTCTAGCTACTTAGCTTTCTAACTTTTACTTCTTGGTAATAACTTGTTTTCTAAATCTAACAAGATTCTCCTTACTTAACCCACAGGCTAGCTACAGTGCATATTCCCTACCTTAGATCTATCTCTTCTCATAATTATATTCTAGCTATTTTTTTTTCAAGGAATTTAGAGAAAGAGAGTAGTAATTATAAGAGAAAGTTATTATTTACTTACTAGATCTCTCTTTTTTCAATTATCTTATTATAAAAGTATAGCTATAATTAGCTTTCTAGCTATTAATATTCTATAAGAATTACAAATAGCTTTTATATATCTTCTCTAGAGATAGATAAATAATTTATAAGAAATACTTTAAACTATACTATAATTAAAAGTAGTAGTATATAGCTAAAGTAGTAATAATGATAATAAAGGTAAAATATATAAAAATAGGTAAAAATAAATTAATAAGTATAAAGTAGCAATATGTAGAGGTCTTGCTATTATAGCTATATTAAAATAGCTAGCTAACTAGGCTTATATAATACTCACAGGTGCCCGTGAGAATTAAATCCACAAGCCCGTGGACGTATTAGGTCCCGGCTAGCTATGTAAATTGCAGCCACAGTGTGCGAAGGGGCTTCCTCCATATTGGGCCTAGCTTACTTAACGCCATCGTATTATCTCAGCATTCCTTATATAGTACTACAAAATCGACTCCATACCTACGAGTAGCTAGCTGCTTAACTGCCGCTGGCTCAATTTACACGGACTGCCGATGGAGAGCCTTAAAATAGAATAAATGATTTTCCATCAATCGGGATTCTCTACTATATTATTTATCACTTCCATGCTACCTAAAAACCACTCCGAACTACATTAGACTGTTTTTAGTAATATTCTCTGCTACTCCGATGCGGCTTACTAGAAGCTATGGCCAACACTAAATTAAATCTGTACATCGAGAGATTTAAGATACCATATTAGTAACTTATACTATAAACTAATATTAGCATGGATCTTGTAAATAGGGAGTCTAACCCTGTAATAATCTCGACCCTAACCCCCACTATTTGACTTAGATATGAGTTAATTAATCCCCATACTTTAACTGAGGAACCAAGGGTGCATCAGGAGAAGTCATACACTAGACCCAATAGCTACAACGGCATATGACTTCAACGCGGCCCGATTGGTGGACCTAGGTAACTGCCGTGTTCATGGAGCTATGTTGCATTCCAGCGGGCCATGTGCCGTGAGTGGTTCTTCATGAGATTCCACCAACTAGACTAGCTATAATAGCGCCACTTGTCTAAAGCAGTTAGTAAATGTCAGGAAACGGAATGGAACAGGAGTTGTGATGAGGTAGCCAATCACGCGTAGAACTTGTGTATATTAATATATATAAGGGAAGAGGATAGCCCTAATAGGTATATATATCCTGTATTATCTAGTATATAGAAGTTAACTATAGATATATATATATATAGTAATATATATTAGAATACTTAATATAGATCTATATTTTATTTACTATAGTATACTCTCTAGTTATATAAGTCTCTAGAAGTTAATATAAGTAATAATATTATAATAGCTAGAATAGTATACTCTTCTTTATTATTACTATTATTTCTTAATATTAACTATTTAATATCTCTTTATTAAATATATTATTATAATAACCTATTTAATTAAATAAAAATATATATTATAATATTAATTAGAACTATTATTAGTTCTCTTATTATAATTAATATCTATTTATAATAGCTCTAGAGCTAGTTTATTATACTTGAGCTAGTTAAAATAAAGAGATCTATTATTATAATTATTAAAATAGAGAGAATACTATACTTATAGGAACTTAAAAGTTATAAACTTATAAATTATAATAAGAGAACTATTAATAGTTCTAATTAATATAATCATATATAATTTTATTTAATTAAATAGATTATTATAATAATATATTTAATAAAGAGATATTAAATAGTTAATATTAAGAAATAATATTACTATAGCTAGAATAGTATTATAGACTCGAGCTTTAGCTCGGGTTATCCTCGGAGTAGAGAGCTTAAGCACAGACCACGCTTAGCTATAGTAAAGAGAGAACTTATTTTCTATTTATCTTAAAGAATCTTCTTCTTTAAGTATATTAATATAAGAATTAACACCTATCTGCAATATGCCCTAGGGCTAGTTCATTATAAATAGTATACTTTTCTTTATTATTATTATTATTTCTTAAAATTAACTATTTAATATCTCTTTATTAAGTATATTATTATAATAATATATTTAATTAAATAAAAATATATATTATTATATTAATTAAAATTATTAATAGTTCTCTTATTATAACTTATAAGTCTATAACTCTTAAGTTCCTATAAGTATATTATTCTATTAGGCCTACCTAGTAGTTAAGTTATATGTATATATTCTCTCTATCTCAATATCTTTATTACTTTTTATTATTTTTTACTAATTTCTTTATCTCTAAATACTTAACTATACTTAGTATTTACTAATATATACTCTAGTAACTCTCTTAATACTAATAGTAGTTATTTAACTATATATTATATACTAGCTTAAAGTAATTACCTTAGTACTAGTTATATTTAGTTTAATTACTTAGTAATTAATTACTTTAGCTAGGGCTTTAAGTTTAACTTGAAGATTAATTTTATTATAAAGCTAGGAGAGAAGTAAGGGAAGATATAATTCCTTAGTAATAATATAGATATAGAATACCTAATAATATTAAGAGAAGGAGATTAAGTATAAATAGTTAATTAAGAGCTCTAAAGTTATATATTTCTATTAATTCTCTATTTAAATATATAGTATAAGGCTATTTATATTATGAAATATATTACTACCCTACACTTTATTTATATAAATAAGCTAGCTATATAAGTACTAGGGAAGTAGCTAAAGCTAGCTAATAAGTATTCCCCTTTTTAGCTACCTCCTTTTTCAAGTTACTATATAAATACATTACCCTGTCTAGTTACGTCATTTCCCGCGTAAAATTGCCACCGTCGCGGTACCTGCCCCGCACCAACAGGGGTCTCCTTTTTCCTGCGCAACGGCCGCCGGCCATCACGGCTTCTTATTTAAAGAACAATGTGGGTTTTTTATTATTTCTATAGAGTAAGTTTTGGCCATTTTTGGTGTGATTTGGAACCTATCACTTTAATTTTTCCGCAGGGCTGTATTAGGTCTTACATGATAATCCCGCCCGGACCGGTTTTCCTCGGACGTCTACTTGAGGCACCCCGATCAGCCAGAGTACTCCGAGAGCAGATCGTAGATGCTCATTGTTCTGTGTAGAACTGTAATATGTGCCTTATTCTGAATGTGTGTGTTTGAGGGGGGGGGGGTTCACTACTATATCAGGACCCTCAAGGTTTTTTTTTAAAAGCAGAGATTAATGCCATTTTACTCGATTTTATCAACAAGTGAATTCCATCATTTAGTCCAAAGAGTGCATTTAAATTGACAGCCTGTTGACATTGCCTTCGATGGAGGTCACCAATCACCTTGCAGATGACGCTAAGTCATTGATCCGAAGAACCCTATCAAATTATAACGAGCAGTATGGCCTCGGAGCAATGAGCTGTGCTGCCTATGACACAGCCTGGGTGTCTTTAGTAACCAAGAGTATTGAAGGAAAGAAACAATGGCTCTTCCCCGAGTGTTTCCTATATCTCTTGTCTACACAATCAGATGAGGGTGGTTGGGCGGTTGGCACAGGCGCACAAATTGACGGAATCCTTAACACAGCAGCTCCCCTTTTAGCTCTAAAACGCTATGCGCTGGAGCCTCTCCAGCTTCAGCATAATGCACATGAAATCTCTAACCGAATTGAGAGGGCAATAGTCTCATTGCGATCCCAGCTCGCTGCTTGGGATGTGTCAGCAACGGACCACGTCGGCTTTGAGATCATCGTCCCGGCCATGCTCAACCTTCTAGAGAAAGAAGACCCATCGCTAGTTTTTGAATTTGAAGCTAAGAAGCTTTTACTCAAGGTTAATAGTACTAAAATGTCTCATTTCCAACCTGAGAATCTCTATGGGTCGCGGCGAATAACAGCACTATATTCATTAGAAGCTTTTATTGGCAAGATCGATTTTGATAAAGTTAAGCATCATAGAGTCCAAGGCTCTATTATGGAATCTCCATCATCAACAGCAGCATACTTAATGCATGCTTCGCAGTGGGACGATGAGTCTGAGGCTTATCTCCGCCATGTACTGAAATTCGCTGCTGGCCAGAATAATGGCGGTATTCCAAGTGCCTTCCCTTCTACGCATTTTGAGTGCTCTTCGGTAAGTGATATTCTGATGTTATTATAATGAGAGTCTAACTTATCGTGATGCAGACGTTGTCAACGCTGCTTAGAGCTGGCTTCACACCTTCTGATTTAGCATCTGTCGAGCTAACGAAGATGACGGAGATATTGGGTAACTCTTTTGATAAAGAAGATAGTTTCCTTGGTTTTGGTATATTATTTGATTAATAGCTATCTTCTACTTCATGCTTTTAACTAACATTAATTATAGCTCCTTACTTCCAATGCGATGTGGATAACACAGCTAAGATCATTACGTCTTTAAATATCTTAGGCCGGCCTATTAGCCCAAAGAGTATAATCCAAGCTTTTGAGGCAGACACTCACTTCCGCATATATTCAGACGAGAGAGATCCTAGCTGTACTGCACACTCTAATATGTTGGCGGCTCTTTTACATCAACCTGATGTATCTCTATATTCTAGCCAGATCCTACAGCTTGCTACCTTCCTCTGCAATTACTGGTGGACAAGCGATGCTAGAATTAAGGATAAATGGGTATGTAGTACAATACGCTACAAGATTGTAATTGTAAACTAATATCTTACAGAATATATCTCATCTATATCCATCTATCCTCTTAGTTGAGGTTCTAGTAGACTTGCTCTCCTTAATAGAGAAAAACAAGCTACCTGGGGTATTTAACCTGGAGATACTATCCCGAATTGCTATTACCCTCTGCCAGGCCTGTTTACGACCATTATTAGAACAACATGCCGACGGATCGTGGAACCAATCAGTTGAAGAAACAGCCTATTCTATCTTAATACTTACTGAGGCTCGGCGAGTGGTTTTTTTTGAAGAGCTTCATGAACCCCTGAACAATGCTATAAGTCGTGGTGTCGGTTTCATCAACTCTAATAGCGAACGGCCCCTGAACTACATCTGGGTTGGGAAGGTCAGCTACGCATCTCCTCTTCTGACAGATGCATACATAATTGCAGCGCTTAAGGCGGCTAGTTCCCCACCTGGCACATCTGTGGGAGGTAGCCTCTGGAAGAAAGGATCGACGACACGCTTGAATAAACATGTCAAAGTTGTTTCATAAGGCAGCCCTCTTCAACTCGCTCCCATATTGGCAGCTTCAGTATTCGATGGTCGAGGCCGCTCTGTTCCTACCCCTCCTAGAAGCAAGGAAACTAGATGTGTTCCCGCGCCAGGAGATGGAGGATGAGGCTAAGTATTTCGAGGTTCTGGCATTTTTCTGGACAAGCTCTAACAATCGCGAACGTACCTACGCGTCTACCTCGTTTATATACGACATGTCCCTTATATCTCTCTTGATCTTCCAGATTGATGAGTTCATGGAGGCTGTGGCAGGATCCTTGTTCCTTGGTCACTTTGATGAGCTTAGACAACTCATAGAAAATCTTTTTATTACGGAAGAAGATGCACAAAAGAATGGATCCGAGGGTCTGCATCTCGCCAGCATGACCAAAGCTGGTAATAGTATCTTTGAAACCAATCAGCCAGCTTACGAGGAGGTCTCTCGCTGCCTATCAAATTTTTTGAACTATATTGAAGGTTACCCCTCAATTCAAAAGGCCAGTGATTGGGACAAGAAGCACCTACATCGAGAATTGCGAGTCTTTCTCTTGGCCCACACTCAACAAGCGGATGATAGCTCTCGCTTTAAACATGGATCAAATGGTACGATACAAAAGCCCAAATCCTCCAACACCTTCTTCAACTGGGTTCGTACCACCTCTGCGGACCATATAGCTGCTCCCTACTCCTTCGCATTTATAAACTGCCTCATAGGTGCCACACTAACCCCAGGGGGGGGCGGCGAGGATTGTTTTCCAACCGCAAAGCAAAAGTTCCTCTCGGCTGCCGTATGTCGGCACATGTCTACCATGTGCCGCATGTACAACGACCTGGGATCTGTGAATCGGGATAATGCAGAGGGTAACTTGAACTCGGTTGATTTCCCCGAGTTTGACCACGTCGAGTCATTGGACGCCAAAAAGCTGGTGTTGTATGAGCTTGCGGATTTTGAACGCAGCTGCTTCAATACTGCCTTTGAGAGGCTTGTCAAATCAGCGAAGGATGATGCAATTAAGATCAAGGACAGGGAGGCAGTGAGACTTGCTGAGAGACGAATGGCCATCTTCACCATGTTTGCAGAGGAGGTGGACCTCTATGGTCAAGTGTATGGAGTTGCGGATTTATCACGGCTGCTACCTGAATCACAAGGCATAGTCGCGTAACCGGCTTTATATAAATATAGTTTCAATCCTCGTTTATCCACAAGTCGATCTGTCCACAAGTAAATGTTGCATCCTGCTCAATTGCGCGTGCGCACAGGGAGAAGCGTCTACCTAGCGGTTGGACGAAACCCCCCCGTGTACCGCGGCGAGCAGCAGCGTGCAACGGCGTGCCAGACTAACCGGTCGACGGAAGACCTAGCATCAACAGCTCCACGGTACCCATATCCATCCGAAATGGCGTCTGCATCTCAGCACTGTTCTATGGAGGGAGATGCCCATGTACTCGTTGGATGTAATAACTCGTTAATCAAATAATTAGAATAAGAGTTGCGAAGGTTCTGATCTGCAGCGTGCCAACGAGAAGGTGAAGATATACAGAGATTGCATCACCAACCGAGGCCGGTTGAAAACGCGACTCCATTGTGTACGAGCCTCTGCCCCTTGACCATCCAACATCTGCATATGTAGATCCATTAAAACATAAGTGTGTGTGTGTGAATCAGAGATAATTATCACTGACGAAAAAATAGAGCAGTGCACGCGAGAGGGCTATGTTCGCATCCGAGACAATCAGTCAGTGCAAATACTGTCTTGAACGTCTATGTAAATCTGCCTTGGAAGAGACAGAGCATTGTGAAAAAGATCCCTTTGTAAGTACGACTGACTATCAATAAGAGCGTCTAATTGGCTAGGAAAATACACTTACGTACAAATTACAGGCACCGGAGTGCTAGAGGATGCAAATAAATCTTGCGAGACTTGCAAGGATGCTACGCGGTCTCGCACAGATCTTGAATGCGTAAGTATTTCAGGCATATCTTCATTTATGACAATTACTGAAACACGCTATTAATCCAACATTGACTTAGGAGAAAGTATGTATTCCAGCTCATCAGCTATGTGGGATATGTATCAAAACTGTGGCTCCGGGGTGCAAAGAAGAGAATGAGTGCATATTGAAAGCATGTGTAAGTGCAAATTTATATCGACTGAAATCTATCACTCATCTCAAAATAGGACAAACACTGTTTTACTCCCAAGAAGCGCTGTGAAGAGTGCTTGTCATATGCCACCAAAAACAAGTGCCAATATGAAAGGCGTCGGACTTGTTGCAATGCGAACAAGCAGTCTGTGTACGTATCGTCTCTCTTACTACTGAGACTATGAGGTTTTATTCCTCTTCTCCCTACCATCATCTCCGTTTTTCTCCACATGTTATTTCGAACCAGGGGGGCAACTAACATCCGACGGTAAAACTATAGGGCGACTGTAGCACAGCGGCAACTACTTTCGAATTTCTCGGCAACCAAACGAATTCGACTACCCTACTGCTCAATAACGACCAGACTTTGTCGGTTCTCTTGATGTGAAACTGGGTAGTGAGTAGCAAACAGGAAGCGTTGTCTATGAGTTGCCAGCTTGTTCTCCAGATCGCAATATATATCATTCATTCATTCGGCTTACAGGATGAGTTAGTTAACTGAAAAATATGCTCCATCCACATGAAGAGAAATGCCGCTTTACTAACAGCCGTCATCATTTCTGTCGCGGTACCTGCGGCCATTTCACCTACGGTGCTTAATCTAAATACGGGTAATTGTAAAAGTTGTAAATATTTCGGAATTTGTCTCCCCTAGACTTTGGTGATCGACTAGTGCTTGTTGGCTTACTGTAAATGAGCAAAAGAAATTAGAATACAGTTCTCGCTCTTATTTGCCTTATTAAGGTGACCTGGGTTGTTATAATGATGAGAGGCATAATACTGATCCGCCATGGGCCATTGCTCAGCCCCGTTTGACTTTTTCATACCTTCAGCGTACTTGTCCATGTCAATAAAATTTTCCTTGCGCCACTGCGTGAGCTTGTCAAAGTTGATGCATGCGTTGCCGATTAACCGACCTGTGAAATTGTTAGCAGTTTGCTTCGTGTGCCATAGTACGATATGTAAGACGCACATGTCCGGGAAATGATAAGTCTGTGTTTCAACCTCAGTTCATTGTGATAATGATGACATTTCCACCGCACTGTATAGCATGCATCGATACATCGATACATTGATTGACATGGATAGAATTGAGCCCTTGACTTCGTTGCATCCGTACTAATCGCGGTAGCATGGTAGTAAGTAGTCTTCATAGGCAAACCTACGCAAAGAGCTCAAGCAAGTGACACTGATTGTAAGCATAAGCCAACCGTCCCCGCTTCGCCCCCCCAGCCTTCGGTCACTATCATGATAATTGTTGAACCGCCGTAGTGTAATTCTATTATGTTGATTATCTTAACTATTATTCCCCGCCTCCTATTTAAGGATTTATGTTATCTAATTATGCTAGGCTTAACTAGGGTAGTTTATTCTATAACTTTCTATTAATATATATAAAGCCTATATTCACTACTCCAACTATATTTTATAGAAATGCTACTCGCATTATATATAAAGCCTTCGGTTTAACAGGTGGGAACTTGATCATAGGCAACGTATACTGCGGTGCAATTACTGTTGGGTACCGGAAGTTGTGGATTTGAGCTGGTTGATTTGGTGATATTTGAGGACATGGTATTTCTGTTACTACGGCTGAATGACAGATCACTGGTAGAGGCGATATCGACATAGTTCTAGTCCTAACACGACTCCCAAGTACCTGCTGGGCTGATAATATGCTGGTAGGTGGCTAATGCCGTGTACCTGAGGATGTGACGGGCGGTGACGACCGTCTTTGCTGCTAGTTGTGTATTTGCGCAAGCGCCGGCCACTTGCTTGCGGCTGACGGGAAGAGATCGTCCAGCTAGGAGTCGAAAATGGTCAGATTACTAGAGAAGTAACAGAGCATCTTGTCTCTAGAAAGAAGATATTAAAGGTACCAAATTTAGTATATGGTCTACTTATCTAAGCTACGATTACTTCATACAAAATGACTTTTTTTTTTCGGCTCTTCTCTTCGTGCCCATAAAATTGCCACTACTGTGTATCCCGATTCGAGAAAATCTGCAATGCCAGAGCTCGCAGATTCGGCGCATCCAGAATTCGGGGAAGTGACAAATCGACGAGTGCCTCTCTGCGAATCCAGTTGCGCAGCTCCACCGAGACCAGAGAATCCAAGCCATAACTGGCAAGCGGCGAGTCAGCATCTATCTCGTCCCTCTCTATCATCGTCAGGGCAGAGACCTTGCTGATCAAAGCCTCCAGAATATCGTCTTTGCTTGCATCACCGATGCTAGTAGACAACAGTTTCTGAGAGTTGTTGACGCCGACAACCGCCGTCCTGCTTTTTGTTGACGAGTTCGACGAGGGCCCATGGATGAAAGAACTGCCAATGAGGCGTCACCTCTGCATCACTTGAAGCGCAACAGTACGAAATAGCTTTACCGTTGCAGCCGGTAAGGTGAGAGTCAGGACCGATGATAGCACCCTTTACCAGAGTCAGAACATGGCTTTCTGTTAAGCTACAGCCCATCCAGTCTTTCAGGTCTTCCGTCACACCTTTTTCCATCGAGAAGCCAACATCCATAATAACAGGTAAGCTGATGGAGACAGCTGCTAATCCGCGAGCCTTGCGGTAACTGGTGAAGGCGTCTAGGAAAGTCTTGTGTGCCTGTTAGCCTTTGACAATGATCATAACCGATACAACTTTTGAAAGATAAAAGCTACTCACATTTGTGCCACAATACATAGACATACCCGGCTTGCCGATCACACCGAGGAAAGAGGACAAAGAGATGAAGAAATCCAAGTCTGGCAATAACTCGTGAAGGTGCCAGGCACCTTTTACCCTTGGCTGTGTAATGTTTTGCCAATCCTCATGCGTGGCATTTGCGAATATTGAGTCCTGAAATAAAAATTTAGCAACGAAAAAGATTCACCATAAGATACTGCGAAGGACACTTACACGAAGAAATAGAGCACCGTGAATAACACCGCGAATTGGGGGGAGGTCGCCAACAGACTGGATAGCATTGGCTAGTTCAGTTTTAAAACCAACATTGCAGGCAATAGCTCTGATATGGACATCTGTGCCTTCGTATCGTTGGAGTAACCTTTTGACCTGGGCGTTGAAAGATCCGCTCCGACCAAGTAGAATAATGTTATGAGCTCCATGTTCTACCATCCACGACGCCAAAGACAGACCAATGCCCCTTGTTCCACCAGTGATGAGATATGTTGCATCAGCTCGAAGAAGCTGACCCGGGAGGACAGACATCGACTGTGGACTCGAGCTTTCTGCCAAGATGCGCTCGTTCGGGTCCATAGTCACAACAATCTTTCCAATGACCTGCCCGGACTGTAGTTGACGAAGAGCTGTACCAAGCTGAGAAAGCGGCATCTTGGTTATAGGACGGGTGGGCAGAAAGACACCCCGTTGAACTAACTCAAAAACGTCTATCAAGCATTCCTTTAAATCATCGGGCCGATGCTCGAAATGTGAACGAATGTCCATGCCAGTGAAAGCAATATTGCGCTCAAACGGCCTCATAGTCAAGTAGTTGTTCTGGAGAAATTCTCGTTTTCCGATTTCCACAAATCGGCCAAAATCCCCTACCAGAGCCCAGGTTTGCTGTAAAAGATCACCACTCAATGAGTTGACAACTACGTCAACTCCCTTACTATTCGTCGCAGACATGATGCCATTTTTGAAGTCTGCTGTTCGACTTGAGAAGATGTCCGAAATAGGAATGCCAAAAGTCTTGTGCAAAAACTCCCGCTTTGTCGGACTACCAGCGGTAGCAAAAATCCGAGCTCCTATATGCTTTGCCAGCACGATACAGGCTTGACCTACGGCACCAGATGCAGCATGGATGAGAACAGTTTCATCTTTCCTAAGCCGAGCAATACGCATAAGTGCCATGACAGCGGTAATATATGCAACAGAAATACTGGCGGCATCAGCGCTGCTCATGTCAGTCGGGATCTTCATGGCCCGCCACCAATCAATGCGGACATGCGTCGCAAAGCTTCCTCCCTCGAGAGTAGAGTAGTACACGCGATCTCCGGGTTCCAGGTTTTTCACGTGCAAACCAGTCTTTACGACAATGCCGGCCCCTTCAAGACCAGGCATTGCCCAAGGAACAGAGCCAAGAACCACGAGGAGATCACGAGAGTTCACACCTGCCGCTTCTGTCTGGATGAGCACTTCATCATCACCTAGGGATTGTGTAGCAAGATCAGTCTTGCGGAAATAAATCGCATCGGGATTTCCGGTAGAATCAACAGTCATCTCAAACGAACTATTTTCTTGCCATAAGTCTTGGACCTTTTTCAAAGAAACGCCTGCCTCGGCGGCAAATGACTCCCTGGCAGCTAGAACCTGTCGTAGTCGTGGCACATGTATCATGTTATCATGCCAGACAAAGTCCTGGTCTGCGTCCACTCCCTCTACCCCTGCGTCAAGCAACCGCCCTGCAAGCTTAGCGACTGCTAATGCACCTTGTGAGCTGCATGGCGCATTTTCGAAGAATAGCAAGTTCGTTGACCCGTTTTCTACTCGCAGACCTCGCATAATGCCTTTCATAATCTCGGCATCAGGAAGATTATTCCCGGGTGCAACCCAGAGCACCCCTTTAGTCTCTAGGAACACTCTCTTTAGAGCATTAAACAATTCTTCAGATAGATCATGAGTTATACTTCGGCGCGGATTATCGATAAATATGCAAAACGGGTGTTCTGTAGCATCGATTTCTAGTAGAGTCTTGACCTCACACAGACAGTCGAACCGCTTTGTGATTTGATCTGAGACAATTTGCGCAAATTCTTCCTCTTCTTCGTCCATCATGACTCCGCATATCGTAATGCGATCCATATTGATATCTTCTTCTAGATCATCTGTCTTGGTTGAACAGATGACGCTGAGCATATGCTCTGGTTGACCAGGATACTCAGCAATGGCTTCATCAACCCCAGAGAAGCCTATCTCTTTAAGTAGAACATTCCAGGAATCCTGGGACAACAGTGGCCCTTCTTCTAGATTGCGATAATTATCGTTGGACAGCCACCAGCCAGGCAGGAAGGCAAATGGTAAGAGCAAAGGGCGATGGTAATGAAGCTCCAACAAGAGGAGTTTGCCACGAGGTTTGAGTAAGGTACGGACGTGATCCAATGTGGTGGCTATATTAGGAGTCGCATGCAAAACGTTCGAGGCAATGATCAGATCATACTCTTCTGCGGCAAAACCCTGCTGCAAAGGATCTTGACTAATGTCGAGCTTCTTAAAGGTAAGTTGTGATGAAAAGTTTTTCAACTTCTCAGCAGAATTCTCGAAAAATCCTGATGAAATATCAGTAAAAGTATAGTCGATGAGCTTTGTGAGTGCCTTGTCCCCGCGAGAGAGTTCCTCCAGTGCTGGCAGAGTAGCACTTCCTGTACCCGCGCCAATTTCAAGGATCTTTAGGTTGGCCTTGATGTCAGAAAGGTAGCGGACATAGCTTGCTAGACTCTTGTTGCTGCGTTTCAATGGCTCGTCTCCTTCATAGAAGCGACTGAGCAAGCCATCCTTGAGCATTATCTCGAGCGGTTGCACCTCGCCACGTAGGATTGAAGTCATCTTTTTACCCACTGCGTGAATCATGTCGCAGTAGGCATCATTGCCGGAGACTTTGGCCAGCAAAGTTGATGCGTCTTCATCATTCTTTGGTCTGTTCTTCGTAGTTACCATCTTTGCAAAATTAACCCATCGCGACAGATGAATTGGTAGGCTTGACAAGTCATCTCCAGCGATCTCCTCAAGCGCGCGATCCGCGTACCAAACGGCGGCGTCGTTGAGAAGTTGTCGGTGTGGAAGCTCGGCTGGATCATAAGGGGCGATAGAGAGAATCTTCTCTATGTCTCCTTCATCGGCAAACTCCAGAATTGGCACTAAGTCCCAACTCCACGTCGTTGGCAGATTTAAAGACGCACCCTCATCGTCCGATGATGCAATAGCTCTTAGTCCAAGGGTATCCCACTCAGCAACTGGTACCAGCGCGCCGCTGGAATTTAGAGCAAAATTAGCGACGCTGATACGCATACTCCCAGCCTTGATATCGTTGGTGATTAATTGGGCGACTGAAGTGAAGCGCTGCTTGCTGTTTGCTGGAATACTGTTAGAAATTCTTAGTTGCCTAATGTAGTTGGGCATCTGAGTCGGGCGTTTTCCATCGATCTCCTGAAGAGGACCAAATCCGTGCAGGAACCCATCCAAAGTTGGTGGGTCGGTAGAAATCAGCGATCCGTAAACAGTAGGTTCTGATAGATCCATATCTCGCAGCTCTGATCCAATCACCGTCCAATTTTTGCCTTTTCTTAGTCCTGTCATAACTTGAAACGAAGGACCATAGACAGTGCCCCCTTGCGCCATTATGGCGTACTCAGTCTTTGCGTCACGCTCTTCTATTCCACTGCCTGTGTCGGTACCGATCAATGACATAGAGGTGTTGAATATTGGACTTTCAGTGGTTAAATCGCTATCCTCGGCCATGATTTGCCCATAACAATGCGATGTCCATCCCATATCCGCTTTCCAGCTTGAAACCTGAAAGGACCAGCTTGTGGAAGAAAAAATCTCAGTTCCGACCGCTACGGGTCGGAGGTTTGTAATAATTTCGATCCGTTCATCTTCTTCAATTAGAAGACTTCGTTTGACATGAGTTTCACGCAATGTGATGGTCGACGGCACAGTTGGATGAGCCCTTCTTAGAGCTTCTATACCGAGAGATACATAACCAGTCATTGGGAATACAACATGCCCACCGACAACATGATGTCGAATCCATGGCAATTCATCAAGAGTGAATACCTGCCTATATATATACTCCTGCCCACCGCTAGATGGAGATCTTCTTCCGAGAAGCGAATGGAAGGGAGAGCCCGGATGTAGCGTCTCTTGGCTTATTCGTGAATTTTGCATATATCGGCTTGTCTTGTCCCATGAGTAAGAAGGAAGATTTGTAAGCACTTGACTGTTTTCAGAGCTCGTCTGGTTAATGGCCCCCAATTGAACTGCGCAGCCCATGGAGAGCATCGTTCTTGCAAGGTCCAAAAGCGCTTGTTCGTTGTCTAAGCTACGAATTAAAGAGTTTAGGTAGATTATTTGAGGTGGCTGACGCTGGTTGCTCTGCAGTTGAAGCCCTTGTAATGTCTGTTTGATCGGGTTCTTCAGGGCCGAGTGAGGGCCGATTTCCACAAGAACAGTGGGAAACTTCTGTTGTCCTGTGCTGTCCATCTTACTCGTGAAGGCGAGAGTCTCTATGGCATTAGCAAATTGGACAGGAGAAAGAAGATTCTTGACCCAATATGACGCGTCGACGCTCTCTGTATTTTCTATGCGGCCAGTTACAGAGGATACAAACAATGGCCCGGATCCAGACTCGTCTTGGGTGAAGCGTTTTGTGTTGCAGAAAGACTTGATAAATTCCATATAAGGAGCAGCTAACTTCTCCATATGACTGGAATGATACGCCATCTCAACGTTCAGCCTGCGAACAAATAAGCCGCGTGAGTCTGCGAGCCGATGTAGCCTCTCTATGGCGGACTCGTCTCCAGAGAGCGTCACGCTTTTTGGGCTATTGATGGCTGCAATAGTTGCATATCCGTCAGTAACTGTCTGAAGCAGCTCTGATGCCTCGTCAGGAGATGTGCCGATAGCCAACATGGCTCCTTTAGGCCCGTCCTTCTGCGACTGCTGTAGCTGAGAGGCTGACAGGCCACGGAAATATGCAACTGCCATTGCCGCTTCAAAGGAGAGTATGTTTGCTGTAAATGCTGCGGCAATCTCTCCACTGGAGTGTCCTGTTACCACGGTTGGCTCGACTCCCCAAGACTTGAGAAGCATCACCAGAGCAATTTGAATAGCAGCGCATGCGGGCTGGCTAATCATCGCATCATGGATACGTGACTCTGTCTCCGACTTTTCAAGCTCATCTGTATTTAGTTAGATATAGGGGCTCTAATAAGAGGTCGTGTTTGGTTTGTATACCTTTCAAAGACCATTGGGCTCCAAGTTTGTGGAGATACACCTCGGCCTGATTCATAGCGTTGGTGAAGACTTCGTATCTATGTAGTCCGGTAGCCATCTGGGCATATCTTTTAAGAAAAATCAGTCAGATTTCTATATTATTATACCCAAACTAAAGTGGCGGATACTTACTGGGCCCCCTGTCCCGTGAAGACGAAGGCAATCGCACTGCTCTTCGTTTTATTGATCTTGGGTGCCGACAGTTGAAACTTCAAATCAGCAGCTGAATCTGCCACTGCGGTGAGTCTATATGGATAGAGCGTGCGTCTCTGTCCAAGCGTAAAGCTTAGGTCTTTCAGAAAGTCGCATGACTCGAGTGAGCTATCAAGGAATTCCCTGAAAGAGTCTATGTATGAGGTGAGACTATGCGCAGATTTGGCAGATAGAACAAAGAGTCGCTTCATGGGGCCTGAAATATGTAATTTGCCGGTACCGATGGTCATGTCATTGCCATTAGGGAGTTTGGGACCATTCGCATTTCCCCTGTTTTTGGGAATTGCTGTGGATGAACTCAGAGTTATCTCGGCGTCTTCGAGGAGCACAGCCGCATTGCTACCACCGAGCCCTACAACCACGATCAGTCGCCTATGGCCTGTAATGGTAAGAAGATAATCACTAGTACGAACCAAAATTTGTGAGGCAAACACGCCGTAGTTCATTTGAAGGCCATGGCGTCGTCGTTTGGACTACCTGTAAACTTGATCAGCCCTGGGTATTGCTTTTGCATCGCCATCATTTTTAGTGACATTCAATTCATTATGTACCTTCAATATTTCCTTATTTTCTATATTCTTGTTGAACTCCTGGAAATGGGCTGTTGGTAGCACATATCCATTCTGAACCATAAGGATTGCCTTCACCATCCCAAGGATCCCACTTGCATTCTCCAAGTGCCTTTACATGCTCGTCAGCAAGAGTATAAAAGCAGCAATTTCCCAAAGACTTTAGCACCTACCCGAAATTTGACTTTAGCGACCCAATGTGTAGCGGATTGGATGGTGTTCGCTTGCTTCCTAGCACGGTCGCAAACGCACTGGCCTCGATTGGATCCCTGTTTTCGTCAGTCTGAGGTTAAGGCTCTATTCACATCTGTGAAACTACTCACCCAGCTTGGGTTCCAGTTCCATGGCCCTGACAAACGCATTAGTGTCTCTATGGGAAAGACGGAGCAATGGAGAACACTGCTTACCTCAACAACAGGAGTCGCGGACGGGTCTAAGCCAACCTCTGTGTGCAACCGCAGTAGCAGCTTTTCCTGGGCCGATCTGCTGGGCATTGTGATTCCATTTGATCGACCTGAATGACTACAGGCAGTGTTGCGAATAACAGCATGGATAGGATCACCAGACTTGACAGCATCGTCGAGGCGCTTAACAATCAGCGTTGCGCCGCCTTCCCCTCTGCCGAACCCCGACCCTTTGGCATCGTACGAGAAGCACTTTCCCTCGGCGGATAACGCACTGTTTTCATAATCAGGATCCTGTCTTATTTGAAGCCGAGGGAATGGAGGCAAACTCGTACCCTAACGTATCCAACTTGACCCACTCGTTAGGACCCAGAAGAAGACACGATGCGCTTATAATAGCAGCGCTACACTCGCCCGTACGAAGGCTTTGACATGCTAGATGAGCTGCATAAGCACTGCTTGCGCATGCGGTGTCAAGCGTGATGCTTGGTCCAACAAGGTCAAAGAAGTAGGAGAGTCGGTTGGCGAACATGGTTGGCGCAGTTCCTATTGACCCCCATGTTGTCGTTGTGTGTAGATCATTAGCGACCTGCTCCCCGAATTCATGCATCCCACTTGCCGCAAAGACACCAATATTTGCACCGGCGAGATCGGTGAGGCTTAGGCCGGCGCTCTCGGCTGCCTCTAATGTCAACTCTAGCATCTGCCGATGTTGTGGATCGATAGCACGAGCTTCCTCGGGCTTCAAGTTAAAGAAGGGAGCATCAAAAGCATAGACATCGCCTGGCAAGAAGTGGCCTCCCCTCGATGAAAAGGTGCCGGCCTTTTGGTGGTTGGGGTGATGGAACGCATCTTGGTCAAAACGATCGGCTGGCACCCTTGACCAGGCACATTTTGCCTCTGCTAGAAAATCCCACAATCCTTTCCCTCCGACACCCGGCGCACGGTAGGCCAGGCCAATGATGGCAATTGGAGTGTCGCTCCTCATTTTGTGGCAGGCAGTCCTTGTTGTTCTCGATCTTCAGCTATGAACCCGGGGTAAAATCTTGGAGAAATTCGGAACTCGGCTTGGTGCTGCCATATGCAATATATACATATGGCCATCCTACCGATCTTGTGGCCTTCGGCCTTTATGTAGTATTATTTATTCATTGCATACTAGAACGCTGGTGTAGGCGTAGCGGACTTGTCGTGATTCATGCCATCATCTTCAACGGGAACATGTCTCAGTCATGGCTAGGCAGCCAAGGAAAGGTAGTTCTCCTCCACTATCATTTCAGATGAAGTGTAGTCCGGCATATTTGCTGTGGGGCAAATTGGCCAAGCGGTCAAAAGGCCAGACCACGGTGTTGAGGCGGTGACTGAGGAGGCTGAAGAGTGAGCTCGGGGTTTACGACATTCTCATATACTAATACAAATCATATGATCAGGAAAAGCGGGTATGTTATTTGGCAACTGGGCAATCTGGAGAGTAGCAATAGCAATTACCGAACATAACCAAGCCCGCTTAAGATGGCTTGAGCAATTAGTTAAACTGCAGCCTTGGGCTAACCATTTTCTTTTCCACATTGGGACGGCAGTACAGATTAGTGCCGTCAATGTAAGCAGCGGTTAAAGACAACGACACCATGGTTCACCATATCTAGTTAGATTCATACCTAGTTTTCTGCATCCTGCAGCCCACAAACAGCACGGCCCCTATCAAATGAAAATTCATTCAAAATCTGGTAAGACATCGTAAGACATCGAAGTTTCCGAGCGGCCGCTTTAACCATAAGTATACCTACCCCATGGGAATCATTTGTTTAGTCACTAGGTCAAGATTTCCCAGATTATGACGTCAAGAGCACACTTTCATATGTGCCGGATACGAGTTCGGCCTGAACATAGCAGTCCACACATTCTTCAAGACACTGAGCTGGTTTTCGAGTTCCGAACAATTTGAGGCTCTATAGCTTGATCTTCTTGTTGATCGGTATTCGTTTCGTCTTTGACTGAGATGTCGCCATCGTTGTTACTCTCCAAACATGAGGTTGATAGGGACACCCTAAGAGAAGTCGCTACGATTTGTCAAATGCCTGAGAATCGCATCGAGGACATATACTCTTGCACCCCTCCACAGGAACACTGGTTCGCAGATACGACACTTCGGCCGGGTGGCAGCGTTTTCCACATCGTACTCTCTCTTACTCCGGATGCTGACGTCGGCCGATTCTGTCATTCTGTGTCAGAGGTTGTGTCGCTGAACCCGACTTTACGCACCCGGATTGTCGACTGCCATCGTAATGGACTCTTACAGGTCGTCATGGATGAGACCCATGTCACTAGATGCTGTCCGGGAGACTTTGAGCAGTTTTTGCGAGATGACATAGCCTGTCCACCAACTCTGGGACAACCACTCTTTCGCTCCGCCATCATCGGTCAAAAGTTACTTTTAACGATGCACCACGCTATTATGGATGCCTCCGCTATACCTATGATACTACAGGATGTATTATGCATCTATCGAAAGCAATCTCTACCGACGAGAGCTGCGTTTAAGGCGTTTGTGTCAAAGTGCCATGGTATCGACGATTCAGTCGCAGAATCCTTTTGGGCCTCCCGATACTCGGGAGTGCCTATCATCTTCCCCCCGGTCGAGCCAGGCTACGTGCCTATTTCTTCAGAGAAAATGGAGCGCAAGATAGTGTCGGATCTTATTGGCGATAGAGTCTCCATTGCCCACATTCCCTCCCTCGTCGAGGCCGCATGGGTCTTGACCGCAAAGGCATACACCGGTAGCGATAGCCTCGGATACGGGCTCGTTATTTCAGGTCGCGAATATGACCTTGCTGGTTTGAGGACGACCTTGGGGCCCACCGTCGCCGTAATACCCGTACAGGTCAATTTGCATCAAAGACTCACGGTAGAGGAGCTGGTCAAGAACGTAACGGTGGCACGACGGCAGCTCCAGCTTCATCCTGCTCTTCATTATGGCCTGACAAGAATCTCACGAGTCAGTGAAGCTGCGCGGATTGCCTCAGGGTACCAGACATTGGTGAACTTTCGTCCACCGTTCCCCAGAGACATGGGGGAGATCTCACATGTCGAGGCGATAGAGCCTCACCCTGGCCATGGACTTATTCTAAATTTTGGGTTGACGGGTGACAGTGGAATGCAGGTCAAAGCATTTTCTGACCCTTCCATTATTGACAGAACTCAGTTATTCCGCATCTTAAATCATTTCGAACATACTTTGCTTTCGCTCATGGAGGCCTCACCGGGCACGAGGGTCTCTCAGATACAGCGGCTGGGCCCTCATGATCTTTCAGAGATTTGCCGATGGAATGGCACTTCTTCACCCGAAACTGTTGAAGCTTGTATACACGAGCTATTCCACTCACAGGCTCGGCGACAGGATAATGCTCCTGCAATAGAGGCCAGCAATGGAACAATGACCTATGGGGAGCTAGACCGATTGTCTGACCGCTTAGCCATGGAGTTGCACAACAGGGGTGTATCGTCGGGTAGCCCAGTTGCTTTCATCTTTGAAAAGAGTATATGGGCCATTGTGGCTCTTCTTGCCATCCTCAAAGCTGGTGGGATTTGTCTTCCGATAGACAAGTCATATACGCCAGCTCGAAAAGCGTCTATAATCTCCCACGCCAATGTGAAGAGTATCTTGACCTCCATCGCGGAGCACGGAAACTTGGTAGGCCTTGCGCCGCTGGTGATGGCTGTCAACTCAGAGTTTATATCTGGCCTTCCTGACGTTTCTAGATCTCCTCTTGACGAGTTAAAATCGTCCCCTGCAGATGTTGCCTACGTATTCTTCCCAACTTCTGGCGACAGCATTGAATCAGGCGGTATTGTGCTAGACCATCGCTGTCTAGTCTCATCATTAACTGCCGCTGCCCGCCGCTTTGCATGGGGCCCCAACTGTCGGGTGCTTCAGTGTGCTAGCTATTCATGGCACATTAGTATTGGCGAAATTTTCGGCGCACTTCTATCAGGCGGCTGTCTTTGTATTCCCACTGAGCAGGTCTGCAAGGGAACCCATCTCGCCGACTATATTGAATCCAGCAAGATCGACTGGGCGTGGCTAACTCCAACAATACTACGAACTATGTCGCCCAACGAATTGCCAACTTTAAAGTCCATCATCTGTACAGGTGAGGCTTTGGATATCCATACGGTACAGACCTGGAGCCAATCGCATCAACTCATCAATGGCTGGAGCCTATGTGAGGTGTCCATACTCGGTGCTGCAGCAGAAATCACGCCATCTTCGCCTAATGCTCCTAGAAACATCGGCCAGCCTCTGGGTTGTAGCCTCTGGATTGTAAGCGTAGGAAGGACTAGTGAGCTTGCCCCCATTGGCGCCACTGGTGAGCTTGTAATTACAGGCCCAGGGCTTGCTCGCGGCTATCTAGGCAATGAAGGCAAGACGGCCGCAAAGTTCATTCCGCCACCTCCTTGGGCTACTGCTCGCCAACAACACACCATGACCTTCTATCGAACTGGCGATCTTGCCAGATACAATTCCGATGGGAGTATCTGTATTTTGGGGCGGCAAGAGACCCAAGTCAAAGTCCGCGGCCAAAGATTTAATCTTATAGAGCTTGAACATACCATTGCCAGCTGTCCCGAAGTGAGAGATGTCATTACTACTACTAGAATGTGGAGAGGTCGATCAGAAATAGTAGCGGTGGTTTGCTTGGCAAATCTCCAGTTACCGAAAGAGACAGAGCTAAAGGAGTTATCGGATAGATGCTCGAAAAATGCAGCCCAGCACCTTCGTGGCGTACGTGGGTATACAATGTCTCGGCTACCGTCGTGCATGGTTCCATCAGTCTGGCTAGTTATCGAGAGAATGCCCCGAACGCTGTCAGCGAAGCTTGATAGAATCTCCATTCGGAATTGGCTCAAGTCGAAAGATCTGTCACCAACAGGGACCACTCCGCTGAACCAAATGGACACAGCGTTGAATATCCCTACCACAACGAAGGAAAGGATGCTGCAATCAATTTGGTCAGCTGTTCTTGATATTCCAGCAAAATGTATTGGTCGAGACAGCTATTTCGCTCTCCTCGGGGGGGATGTCGTCGGTGCTATGAAAGTAGCCCACCGTTGCCGCGAGGAAGGCATTCCGACCACTTCAGCAGCTATCTTAAAAAATGAGCCGCTCGCTAACTTGGCCAAGACTTTTATGAATCTTGAAGCCAATTAGCAGGTTTAGTTGAGTAATCTTACGATAGCAAAGTATCACGCTAAGGCCTTATTATATTACAAAACCAGTACTCCATAATAAGGATACAATATCAATTAGCTAAAAACTACTAATTTAAATTCCCATGAATCTCTTTTTCTTATAGTAACCTCCTATCTCTATAATCCTCTAGTAAATACCTACTAAATATAAATAAATAACTGCAAGTAAATATATACTTAGAGGGTAAAGGCTACTATAATAATCAGTATTTATTCAAGGCCCTAGATTCTCTTTACATACCGCTAGAGTTTATGGGCATGCCTGGTCGCATGCTTCCTGTGCAGACAAAATACATTGGTCCGTGCATGGACCCGGAAATGATCCGAAACAAGTGCCAGCGCAGGCTGCCTCAAATGCGCTAACGCAATCTGGCATATTTCCTCCTGGGCAGCCAGCAACCTGGGCAACAACAGAAGTGTTCATCGCTGCTAGGGCGACAAGGAACGAGATCTAAGGTCGTATGGTTAGTTTGATAATGCAGTGATCTAATCCCATCAGAATAGGTATGCAAGAGTTACAACGTACAGCTGGTCGCAAGTGCATAACGGCGGATGTAGTACTCTGTTGTATAGAAGAGGTATGTGCTTCGAAATTATATGTAGAGAGAGAAAGGCAGGGTTGACCTTGTTCTATAGACTCATAAAACTTAGGAATAGATGTCCTTTTTATACTTTACTCTTTGCCTGGATAGGAGTCATCTAGAGAGACTTAGTATATTAACTACTTTTCTCAGTAAACTATACTAATAAACGATGGTGACCTCATCGCTTATACTACTCCACTGAGATCTTGCAAGCACTTTGATCCTTACAGTAGTACCTCAGTACCTAGATGAAAATTCTATTATGAGCACATTTGACGGTGAGATTATCGCTCAATCCACAGAAAGATGTGGGAGATAATCCTTCCTACAGCTGGACCCGAAGCATATCAAGCCGAGGGCGCTGTTCGCTCACCCCGGCAGAAAAAGTCTACCTAATCTTTGAGATAAAGGAGCTGCTGTTGAGTGACAGGTTCAAGACATATACAGAAGTGTTTCCTCGGTGATTCCGTATCAAGCACTCCGAGACTAGAGTTCACCTCAGAACAAGAAAGAACCACGACAGTTCCTTGGCTAAGTCAACGCACTGCGCCCTTACTTACCCTACCAGTTTTTTACACTTTCCGCTCAACAGACTAAGGGAATCTCCCTGGATATGGAAAGGCACACCCACACAAGGCGGGTACTAAGTAGCACTTGTTTGTAGATGCGATAAGGGGATGCTACCCTTATTGAGATGAGACCACTAAATGTGGACCCATGTACGAAATACTATAATACTTTTTTTAATGGTATTACTAACTGTATAGTATGTGGCTTGTCCTGTAGTTTATTTATATATCATAATTCAGTCTTCTTATGCATGCTATAAAAATTCTTGGTTACGTCAATACTTAGTAAACTTACGATAAGTTTATCTATAAGAACTGAAATAGCCAAGGCTTCCCATGTGCCGCTGTAGCCGTGGGGTTGTGGTGATACTCATGCTTTTGTTAATATAAATGACTAGTACAACAGCTACCCCTGTTGATATAATCACATCACAACCTCAATATGGAGTAGAGTATTATTACTTGCCAATCGCGTTTAATCGTGTTTTGGGGACTCCGAGAGGGGGCGGGGCACGGAAGATTTTCAGTGGACATGCAAGAGAGCCATACTTCAAAGTGTGGTTGTTGGAAACGCGCGTCTCTCTCTAGGATATGACTAGTTTACCTAACGCGTGTGCCGCTTCCTTGAAAATCACAATATGCTCCATATTTACGTAGTTATTCGGCGATTCCGGCTGAGTGGCGTTGGACACCACTAAATCTACCGATGTGATGGAACATGTAGATCTGGCCCACATCTCACCAGTGACTTGCCTAGGGCATGAGTTATATGGTGGTAGTACATATCCAACCGTAGCAAGCCTCGAATTATATTTCTCCATTCCTCAGGGCGTCTTGATGTTATCCAGGGAGTCTTAATAAGACGGGTTTTCCCAGCTACGATTGACAATGATGTCGCTATGCACATCAAAACTGAAACTCGTTGCTGATGGTCTATATATTCTTTATAAACTTTACTATTGACTGATTTGAAGGTCTTTGGTTAGGCATTTGTAATCCAAAGAAGCATTCTGTCGAGCAGAGCAGATTTTATAACAGTTAAAGAGAATCGGAGAGAGTTCCAGTTCCAAGAGCCTTACTATTTGATTGCAAAGTGGAGGACGTCAATGTGGATGCATTTCGTGCCTTGAAGTAAAAGTATTTTTGTAAATCTTATCAAGTTATATAGCCTAAAGCAAGAGTTTTAGTAGTAACCAGCCACTATAAAACTGGGATTCTTTTGGCTTCGTTATTTTGTGACATGTACCGGCTTCTTTCTTGAAGTCTAGGCACGAATTGATAAATCACGAATGACAATGGCATGAGAGCTAGCGACAAGAAACCAAGAAGAGACGCTGCCGACTGGATTCCAATATGATCGATCATTTGTGCAGTGGATATATGACACAGCGATACTAAACAAATAC
The DNA here is from genome assembly GCA_009828645.1 of Calcarisporium arbuscula. Lineage (NCBI taxonomy): Eukaryota > Fungi > Ascomycota > Sordariomycetes > Hypocreales > Calcarisporiaceae > Calcarisporium > Calcarisporium arbuscula. The sequence continues at coordinate 907,576 of WBSA01000016.1, forward strand.
CTGACATGGTTGTCTGCTGCAAGAGCTGATGCGCCGTACTTGGTGCCAGATACGTCGTTTTGTAAACAGGAAGAGAGAGCTATATGTACATATCACAAGTTATATTTGGAAGAGCAATTCTGAATGGGGGTTTTAAAAGCCAACGCGTACATACCATAATACATATAAATGCTATGCTAATGGGTAACCCTGACATAAGAGGCACACTTCAATGAATACCATGTTTGGTGGTCCACTCAATTAATAATCAGTCATACAGGGTATGTACACATGTCAAGTACCACGAACCAAAATAAGCCTACTGGCATCATGACTGCGCCAAGCAAGGAATCGTACAATCTCTCTTCAGGCTTCACAAGTATGCCTAGCTGCTGAGCTTCCCTGACTGCTTTTTGATAAAAGAGTTCATCGGCCACTGCAATAATGGCAAACGCAATGATATTGCCAAGGAGTGGAGATAAGAATGTCAGGCCAACTTGGCAGTCTGAAAAAGAATATATTCGTTCGAAATTCAACGTGTATGCAGAATAAAACAGTACATAATTGCCTGATATCAGACGCTCATTAATGCTGTAGGCCAGGCAATTGGCTCTACAACGAGCATGTGCATGTTTCTAATCATGGCAAGTTTGAATAAAGCGACTGCGCTTCCTCTCTTGGGGGGTTTACGTCCAGCCTTCAGCTCATGCCTTCTTAGAATTTTCGGCGCGCGTATTTCTCTGAATTAGGCAATTCCAATATGTCCAAAATACTCAAGAGAATTGTTGTTAGCAAGAAAGCCCATCGCCAATTGTCTGTTGCATGAACAATGCTTGCACCCGCGCAGGGACCTACTTCCGTCGCCCAATTTTTGCATAAAGACCGATGAATAGAGTACCCAGCTTCTCTATTTTCACGTCCCAGACATCTTTTATTACCCCGACAGCGACTGTCACGGAAACGCAATCGCAAAACTGGAAAAGAACCGTGCCACAGCCAGGGTTTTGAAATCAGCTGCCGACGCTGCAACAGCGTTGAATGCTATTGCAAGCGGTGTTGATATGAAGAAAACATATTTACGTCGATATATTTCAGAAATGAAAAAACCTATGAGTGGTCCAAGATGGAAACCAAGCGCGCCCAGGGATGCAAGCGAAATAGCAAGTGTGGATCCAATAGAAAACTCTCACTATACTAGGAATCTTGCCAATGTAGATTGATATTGACACATCTCTATTCCTCACTATTAGCATTAATGATGTCAGATGGCAATTTGACGCTTTGCCCAATAAAGGCCGCGAAAACTGGTCCAATGCAGGTCAGTATCCTTTTCAGAAGACGCCAAGATCGTAGATTGAGAGCTTCGCCATCTAGATCTAGTATCCAATCTTACATTTCGTGGGCTTAAATTTCTGGGTCATCTGTCTTTAGCTCAACAACGGGTCGACTGCCAGCAGCGTCACTCATGTGCTATTTTGTGACGTTTTGTATGTCTCTGACGGCTGTGCGGAAATGTAAAGATATATTTAATTAAAAGGGATTTGAAGGAAACTGCAACACTTAAAGGACTAGTATCTTACTACCTGTGCTCTATTACCTGCACTTGAAGACTGCAGCTTATGTTATTATTCAACAATGAACATGTACTAAGCACTATTTTAGAAAGTATGAATTTAATATATTTTATCACACTATATCATCTAGTCAGTGCTGTTTTATGAGGAATTCCTCCTAAAGGATAACTCTACTGAGCCTATTCAGCTTCCACTTACAATCGTCATTACCTATGCTGGGACCCACGCGTCACATCCGATGTGCGATGCATTTCATGAGCCTAAATTACGACGCCGCTTATACAAATAACAGGCATCTATGAGACTTCCATTAAGGAAAGGCTTGTCTTCAGCTAGTAGATGGACGCTGCGGAAAGAAGAATGTAGCAATGTTAATTGTAAATGTTGCCTTTAAAACTCCAAAGGAACTTATACAATGGCAGAATATATAGCCTAGATATTCCTCTGTAGATGACAGCAGTGAAAGCCATCCTGCTATAACATAAATGAATAAGCTGAGTTCACCTTAATAACTTGTTTTGATCTATAATCTATATAGTTCGCTAGCCCTACCTCCAGGATTGCTAATGCTACTTTTCTCTATCCTCCCCTATATTCTACTCGTTTAATATTTAGCTATAGAATGAGTATATCTTCATATATATACTCTACCATTAGATAGCTAAGATATTCTAGTTGAAAATATATTGATAGTAATTATAGTAATATAAAGAATATTTATATTAACATTTATAGTTAATATAGTTAGTAATAGAGAATCAGGGTTATTAATATTTACTCTTGCTAATTTTTACTAGAAGTTAAAAATATTATTATAGCTTATATTTTATCTCTCTTTATAAGGAATTTTATCTTTATAAGATTATTTATTTCTTTATAAAAGAGATTTCTCTTATTTAATCTATAAGTTAGTTATAGTATATATTTCTTGCTTGGTAGAAGATACTTACTCTAGACACCTAAGTCTACATGTCTAAATTTTTTGTTCTAATAATTTATCAGCCTGGAAGGTGTATGTGAAGATGCAAATTCATGGCTGGATACTAATAATGGTGCTTATTGCGAGTGACTTAGTTCAAACGGAGTAAAACTATACATGTTTATTCTCTGGCCAAGTGATGCTAGGCACACCAACCCTCTGCATAGTTATGAGGAGCTTGACTAGCAATCCTAGCAAGACATCGTGGTGGATATGATGGTATTAAGAGTACGACATTGTAGTATTTATTAGACAAGATACTGCTTATATCTACTTACTTCACTGCGTTAGACTAGCCAAACTGGGCTAGATATCTTTCAATAGTTAGCTAGGGTTTTTTTAATCTTTTTCCATTTAATATAATGTTCTTGGATTTTGAAAAGTGTATTTATGAATATCCTTATGTGAGGGAATAGCTGCACAGTCTCTTGGTTACCTCATTATTTATACATCGCTGGCCACCCAACTCCTACCTTTCTGAAGCACAGGACTATCTACCATCCAACAAGTACGACTGCTAGTGACTTAAATATTGTGTTTTGTGGGCAAGAGGGGAGAGTTGTAGAGGGGTGCGCCTTGCCTGCATCATTCACATTCCTGGGAGCAATTTGTGTCGTGTTCCACGCTATTTAAAGAAAACGTTTTGTTGGCAGCTTTCATGTACTTCAAAAAATGGCTAGAATGTGGGTAGATGCAAAAAAAGAACCAGAAGTGAAAAGACTTCGGACACCGGGTTGTTGACTATACATACTTAGTAGCTTCTACATGTCATTATACTCAACAACTGTTCAAAATTCGTTATTATTAAGCTTCCTATTGTTTCCAATAATCTATTTGCCCCATTCACTATCCTGACCACTGTTGCAATATTTGTCTTCAAGACTAAACCTCTAGCCTACAAACAGGTGGGCTTCGGCGTCTCAGGTGTGTTCTTAAATGGTAGGGTTTACGCTTGATACATTATTCGTGCTGCTCGAATGGGCGATGGGTTGGCTGAGTTGGTCTGCCCTGGCAGCATTGGGTTAGAAAGTAGTACAGTCCCGTACATAGTCTCAGACATAGTAGGAGCATAGTCGGCGTCTACACTACAAAATATTAGCCAAATTTTTAGAGTTAAATAAAGCCTTTAGTCCTGTAAAATCGTATTTGAAGAAAAGCATCTTTGCACGACATAAAAGTTATTCTAATTATGAAATAAGGTGTTGGTGTCGTTGGTGTCGCTGTTGCTGTGATAATTAAAATGTGACAATGCTTGGTTATACCCAGGTTCAAGTATTTCATAAAAACTCAGTCGTGTACTACAAGAGTAGAATTATAGGGTGCAGTCTATTAAGTCAAAGAGAGAAGATAATTCGAAGAGTAATAACAAGTATGTATTGACTGGAAACTAAAATCATACCACTAGTTGTCAAACTAGAAAACAAAGGTGAAGCTGGTAACATTAAATAACCTATTGGTATATCTTGATAGAATTGAGAAGCCAATAGGACTCTGCGAAGGCCTGTGGATAGTTGGCAACAAATTCGTCGCATGTGGCTGCGCCAGTAGAAGTCTTGCAACCACTGTCCCAGAGGTCCTGGTCCATATTACTTCCACAGAAATCAATGTTCACAATCTGAAAAGTAGTTAATACGAGTTTCAAATATTTGGAAAAATGTGGGGGGCGAGATATTCCATTGGGTCAGACTTACGATGGTTTGTTTTTTAAAGTAGGTGCTGACATTACAACTGCTGCTGGTCACAAACGTTGAGGCCGGGGTACCCCAGGTTGTTGGATCCGGAGTACCACTAGTAATATCTGCTGGGATGCCTTTACGGGGCCACCAGTAAATGTTGACGGCATTGGAAGCTATCCATGTGGCATAGACACCGCCTCCACCGTTGTTGAAGGAGGTGCCATACGAACCGACGGCCATTGTGTTCCCACATCCATCACTAGACACAAGCTACATTAGCATCCAAGTAATAACAGGGGCTTGGCTGTTACACTCACTAGTCTGTTCCATCGTCACACTGCTCTGACACCTTACCGCCAACGTTGCAACTCGACCGGGGGTCGATGCCTCCAATATGGGAGAACGAGCATTTGCCGCATGTGTGTAGAGACACGACATTCTGGGTCACATCGTTTATATTTTCAATCATATCAATCTCACCGACAGGATCTTCGTCAAAATTGTATGACCATCTGCATATTATACGTATTAGCTTTGGGTCTCTTACTTCCTCCTGGGGATAATTTCAATCATACATCGATGGCCAGACACCACAAGCACCTGAGGGCATGTGCGCTATGTCATAGATCATGATTCCTGAACTCCAGTTGTTCTTCGACTCGAGGCGAATGCTTTTTCGACCATGAACAGTTTTACTGGAATCTCGGTAACCCGCCTTGTTCGTGTGGTCAACACCAAGGTAAACCTGGTTGTTATTGAGGTTGACTATTCCTGCAGCTACAGCTGCATTCTGACTTAAGTAAATAACCGATCCGTTGGTCGGGTCGCCATTAGAGCCAGGGTCAACGGAGTTTTCGTAGGCTGCCTAGTATAATCAGCTTCAGTATTGATAGATGTGAATTACAGTTACAAAACTCACATTACGGAAGTTAAATCCACTGAAGAAGTTGGTACTGTTATACGCTGTATGTAGTGTATATGAGGCAGCGTCACAGACACTCAGAGCAGAAAGAAGGAAAAGGGACTTCATCATGGTGAACAGAGGTGGTTGGTTCTTGTTATTTGTATTGTGCGTGTAGATGGTTTTCTACTGCTCTTCCATTGATATGGGATAGTTGCTCTTATAGTCCAAGTCAGATTGAAAGTTTACCCTGTTGAGTATGATACGACTTTGGATACAACGTAGCACCTTTTCCCAAAAGCTACAATAGGAGAATATATTGGCTCGTGGTAGAACGCCACCGCCACCAGCTACAGAACCGGGTTCGGTTCGTCTGATACGTCGTAAGATATCAAGAAGCCACAGGCAGGTAATATTGCAGTATCTAATGCTATAATGTTGAATCCCATGTAATGTTGCTTTCAAATATAAGCACTAATACTCCTTGTTGTCGGTAGCTTCTGTAGCACCCTCATCAAGGTTCGCCGTCAGCTCCATTGAAGTTGTTCGACCGCCGATACTCCATCAGTAGCTAAGAACAAAGATACCGCGTACACGGATATGTGCCATGTTAGTTGACATATAGTTCTGTTCAAAGGCTAGACGCTCATTGGTTCCATCTCCTATCATTCTTCATGAGTCTGGGGTATGCAATTGTCCTACAATTACATCATGGCATCTCCCTCCAGGCTAAATGTCTGTACAATGAATGGGACTACGCAATTCAACTCGACTCCTACAGCTCTTCCAAGGATGATACTGACGAACATTAACCTAAACATCATTTCACAGGAGACTCAGCTGCTGCGAGCAGTGTCGCCACTGGAAGGTTGCGTAGCAGATAGCTACGTCAATAGTACTAACGAGTCTAGCATTTTGTTTTGTGACCAGTGTTTATTGGGCAAGATAAAGTTACAATACCTAGTTAAGTCAACAGAACTGCATAATTGTTTTGTTACAGATTACCACAGCCTGGCTAGCGAGCGCCGTGGCTGCGTGTCGCTAAACCAACATACCATCAAACATAATAAACACTTATCAAGACTTAAACGTTATTAGTCTAGAGCAATCTTTGTGTGTAATACGGCAGATATTGCGGAGTCCTCCATAAATTTTGACACAGCCCAACAGTAAATAATCTGCCATTGGCCCACGCCACAAAACAATAAACTAGCTATTAGTTCCCCCACGTACAATATGGAGTAATGACACACGGACAAAAATGGGCAATACACCACTGTTCGGGTTGGCAGGGCGAACACTTGGTCAGTCCATTTTCCCACAGCGGCACTAATCTTTCATCCGTCTAATTAACCACTTCCTGGTTGAGGGATACATGTGTGTAAAAGGCCTTGCTCTTCTAACAATGAGATATGCTGAGGTATTCTCCCGTAGCTTCGTATAACACCGTTTCAGCCTAGAGCTATATAGCTAATTGCTGTATCCCGAGACACTATTCTAGGGCATAGAGCTGGCTGACCAGCCCTCAAAATGAACGGAGGATGCAATATGTAGCACCGCAAGGGGCAGCTAGCAATATTGTACATTAAACTGATTAGTTCTCAATACTAAATAACTAGAGAATGTCCGTTTCTTTCATTTTATGCTTGTATTATTTCTGTCAATCTCAACACCCTTTCCCTTGTCATGTATAATATTTCGTACTGCTGGATTAATCTAATTCCAATATTTCCAACTGTCTAATCGTAGTAACATGAGGGGAACATACTTACACCATCCATCCCGAGGCAGGCCCAACGGTAGCTCGAGGCCATTTAAATTAAGAGTACGGATTAAAAAAGTTCGATCATACTAATATAGATAGCTCCAAGTGATATGATGAGCGGTGGTGTTATTTGATAGGTAAATGGCTTTTTTCCTAACACATTCAGTCGAGAGAGGTATTAAGTAATAATTTTTTAAGAAATATTAAAAATCATGATAAAGGAGACATTAAATTCATTAACTAACCAATCTAGCTACGTATATGGTGGCTCATCTTGCCATGTGGTACAGCCACCGTTAGGTGCCAGTCATACGGCCTGAATCATCACCATTGTGAGTATCTGGCTTCACATGGCAGTTTATTTAATACACCCTTCAACCTTGTCTTCTCAAGTGAACTGACTGTACAGTTCTCATTTACGATGTAGTATTCATCGAGATATGTAGCACACTTGCTTATTAACTACATTAGCCCCTATATACAACAAGGTGAAACCTAAACTCAAAACAGTGGTCATATCGTACATAAATAAACATATCCTCAAGTTATTTAATCACTCCTCTTGACATATATAAGCGGTAGTCGTTATTGTTGTCTTTTCAGTAGTGTTCTGCCCGCTAAGCCGAACTCCTATCGCGTATACGTCCCATACAGCCAGATCGGCTGCTTCACTCATCTTCCTCTACTTTCATACCAACGACTACTATTCTGCCTATTCCTTCATTAGGAACTACCTATCATCAGTTCAGATGCATCGACCACCTAGGGGGTCTCTATGCCTTCAGTTCCACTACATGTTCCATATTTCATACACTGCAGGCATTGACCTCAAAAATCAGAACCACAAACTGCTGTAAACTGTTTTAGTCGTATTCTCCAATTGAATATACTGTTACATAAGGCTGTATGTGTGTGTAACGGTAATGTTCATTGGAGATTTGACAGGGAGGTAAAGCGCTGTCGACATCTTCCGGTCGCTGAAGGTATAGTCACAACGGTCAGGATAAATGTATTTTAAACCAGCCATTGTTGCTCCTGTTGTTCAAGTCATCACTCCAATATCTTCTTCTATCATTAAATAGTACCAGGGCCTTTCTTTTTCTACGCCATTCCCCTTCGCATTGCAGTGCTGAGTGACAAACATTTTGTGGAAATTTCGGACTCTCAATTTTTCTCTATTTGCTGCCAATTTCATCTGCACTACGGCGTAGACAATATTAATTCACTTCTGAATGTTGTTCACAATAGAAGCTTGAGTTAAAGACACATCTCTGAGATTAAAAGCGTTTAAAGGTTATGGTCTATTGTCTCATTTCTCGTTAATCGCATTTTCCCCCTTCGTCTGAGCATTGGGCACGGTTTGGCCGTATGTACTATATTGGCACTCTTGGCTGAAAGTCAAGTACCATGGCATGCTATGTCTATAAAATAGACGTAAATAACTCGGATAGCTGTGGATGAAGGTTGATTGATTAACCAGTTCTGGACTATGAGAACAGGTTTCGCGACTTCCTTCCGTGAACCATATTATATGATGGTTATGGAGAGTTCCTAAGTTGAAATGAAGACAAGAAGAACTATTTAGACCGGGTAAATATGCTAGGGTTACTGAAGTAACTATGAGAGAGCTGTGCAGAGATTACCTGGAACCATAGATACTCCTGATAGCTAAACTTGCTCAAATTACGGTCAAGCAGGAGAGCCTCATAAGAATCCAGGCTCCAAGACCACCAACTCCTTCGATTCATGAGCTCTCTATTTATCCGCCTCTCTATGCTCTTGTTTCTTGGATGGGTAGAGCGGAGAAACTGTCCTACTGAGCACGATGGAAAGTTAATGGCGAATGTAAAACAGCTATAGCAGAGAAATGTATAAGAAGACATTTATTTAAATTTGTCGTAACCAAGTCGAATTAAATATCACTTAGAGAATCTATGGGTGTTTCTAGCTCGCCAGTCGCTCGTCTAGCTATAAGCGAATAGTCTGCGCCTTGACATTCTTTCCACTAATCTGCACAGCTTTACCACTTCCATTGTCAGACAAATCAAGCGTCAGCTTCTCATGCGGCCACAGCGTGACGTAGTTTTCAGACCACAGCACGGGGTTAACATCCTCTCCTCTTGCGTCTACGAGGTTTAGACGGATGAAGAAGGCAGGGACAGACGACTTGTTCTCTAACACGACCTGGTGCGTCGCCGAAGCAGTGGAACTGGTGGTGGACGCCTTGACCGAGAGGATAGCATGCTGGAGGCGGCTGAGGGCATTGTAATCAGCGTACTTGGACACGGGCGTGTAGTACCAGGTTGAGTTAGCCCAGTCAATAGTATCAATAGTCTTGGCAATCCAGTAGACGTTCCGGCTGAGGACACTACCCTTATTATTAGTGAGGATGAGGCGCAAGAAAACGACGTTGTTGAACTTGTCCAGGCCCTTGACGTCGGCGGCCTTGAATGACTTATTGGGAGTCGTCATGACATCCACCTTTTGTGTCGAGAGTACTTTTCCATGCAGGTCAATAACCTCAATAGCGATGCTGCGCGCGCCGCTGCAGGTGAGGGAGTGGTTAATTAGCCAGACATCCTTGCCAATATAGTCATAGGAAACATGCTCGAGGCGCGAGCCAACCTTGGTGCCAAAGTAGGCGCCCGCTGGGTGCAGATAGTAGTCAAATAGGTTCCAGTGTAGGCTGGGCCAGGCACTATTAAGCATCCAGTAGATAGCACCAGTGGCCGGGTGGGCGGCGTTCCACCGCGAAGAGTAGGCCTCAAACTGGGCGCGCGTGGCTTCATAGTCCATAATCTGCGACTTTAAAATATAGTCCTCTAGAGAAGTCGGCCTGCCATATCGGCTATACAGGCCACCATTATAGATGCCGCGATCCGGGAACGAAGAGACATTAGTGGACATGTGGAATAGGGGTGCCTTTTTCTTAGGTCCACAGGTTCTTCAGGTCAGATGCTGAGAGGAACTTTTTTAGAGACCCAATCTCAGGCGTTCCAACGCCGGCGCCAAACTCGGAGCCGAAGCCAAAGGCAGCTCCGGCACGGTCCTGCCATGGGTCCGTGTCATACCACAGGTTCGGCGGCGCCCAGTCCATATGGCCCGTCCATGTCCATGCCTCCGATGCCGAGAGATTTAGGGAAGCCGGCCTTGGCGGCCGAGGCGATGATGGGCACCTCCCAGTTATAGCTCTCAAGCCCGCTAACGTATATGGACGTGGCTTCTTCATTAGGCCAGAAGTCACTGCCTATTAGGAAAGCTAACATACTAGGGTGCGTCTGCATCATAGCGGCCTCATGCAGTATAGAAGCATTGATGGTTTGGTAGTCGTTTGCATTGAACACGGGGACAGGGCTAACAGAGAGCTGGTCGTTATAGGACCATGACTCCCACTTATCGCAGCACTGCCAGCCGCCTAGAATCATTAGGCCGAGCTCGGTGGCGATCTCGTATAGCTCTGGCTGCTCTAGCATGCCTTCGAGACGGATTGTGTTGAGCCCCATGTCCAGCGCGTAGCGTGCGATGGAGGTGAAGCGCGCCGAGTCCCAGCGGAGAAACATGTCAGCAACCGTAGCCGCCGCCGAGGACCTGGAATGGACGGCCGTTGACGGTGAACATTGTGTCGTTGTACGCATTGACAGCGGATGTGACAGTGCGGATGCCAAAGGTTGCGGAAGCAGAGTCGGAGATTTCATTGCCAACGGAAAGGGACACGGCGGCCTTGTATACCGGCTGCGCGCCCCCATTGCTTCGGCCACCAGATCTGGGGCGAGGTGAATGTATGCGTAAGAGGGATCGTCTTGGTCTCCCTCGAGCCGAGCCTGACTTTTTAGAGAGCTTGGTCTGCTTGCCGGTGTTTGGCTCCGTGATAACCACCTCGACATCAACATCCACGGCCTTAGACTCGAGATTCTCGGCGCGCGCATGTACGGTGATCTTGGCAGGACTACTCTCAATGTCACTACCACTAATGTCTGTAGAGACAGTCAGGGGACCCGAAGCAACGGGGCCTGTCTGTTTAATGGTAATATCGCGCCACACGCCCGTTCCGTTATCAGGAGGGTAGGGGTTCCAGTCCACAAAGCCAATGGCAAAATCGTAGTTGTAGTCGGTTGGGTACACCTGAACGAGTAACGCGTTCTTATTGGTAGCCACGCCGGTGATGTCATAGGTGCGTCCGCCAAAGGCGCCTGCCTGATACTCCTTGTCGGCAATCTGCTTGCCGTTGAGGAAGAGGTCGGCCTTGGAGGTAATGCCGTTGGTCTGGAGCAGAAAGTGATTGCCCGACTTTGGCTGCAGGGCAAACTCAGTGCGGTACGCCCATGGCACGGTGAACTGGCCCCAGTTGAAGTGGTTGAGGTTGTCCGAGAACCATATGTCGCTGTCCTTGTAAACCCCGGCGTCGATGAGGCAACCCATGATGGTGCAGCGCGACGCAGATGTATGGTGCCATTTCGAGACGTCAAGGCCAGGCTTGGAGAGTGAGGCGAGGTCTTTGCTAATCGACGATGTGGATTGGAGATCCCAGCCCGCCAGTGTCGACGTCTGCCCGGTCAATGAAGCCAGTACATGGGCGTAGACGGCCCCTGCACCCCCCAGGAGACATGTAGCTAGTGTGCGGCCAACCATAATTTTGAAGTATCTACTGTCACAGAGACTCTCTTTCACAGCATTTTACACTGGAGTGACGACGGCAAGGGCCACCCTTTTTAATCATGCTATTCTACCGTGCCTTGTGCTCCATCATGCAACATTGGTCAATACAACATTGTAGCATGAGATTATCAGGTTCGTTGGTTAGCAAGGAGCCTAAGTCAGAGAGCAAAACGGCAACCCCCTCCGCCAGACACCGTTTTCCCCCAGAACAGCAAGCGATGCGATACGTGGGGGCAATCTTGGATGTTTTGATGTTGTATCGATACGAATGGATAGACACTTGCCCGCCCACTGTAGAGAGAGGAGGGTTGAGCTGTTCTAGAACATGGTCAAAGGCGGGGTTGGCGGGGTTTTCTTGATCAACGTATCAGTCAGGAGCAGCCCTGGTAAGCGACCCAAGCTAGTCACCCGCAGAGGGGGGCCTCTTGCAAAATTATGACTTATTTTGGAACGGGTTTGTCTTGCCACGTGGTACACCTGATGATATCTGCTTATCAAGACTGAATGGATGGGTGTCAGTGGGGGCTACCCGGGATCCGACGCAACATTACGATTCTGCGGCTCCCAGAATCTCCTTGGCAAATCATGTAAAGGCAGAGACATTTGAAGCCTCAAACGGCGCTAGGACAGCGGTAGACAAGAAATGGAAGTGTAGTTTGTAAATAATGAGGGAGCAGCTTCATTACTACATAGAAACGAATGGCGGCATGTATTACTTGGAAAACGGCATCGAAAGTACCTTAGTGCTTCATTGTGGTCACTCTAGAAATTACTAAAATGGACATGTCCAATTTAGGTTAGTAAATTAAAGAAATCAAAGAAATTACTGCATAATGAGTTATAAGTTTTTCGAACTCTTCTAGAGTGTAGGCATAAGCAGCATCTCGTAAGAGGTAAGGGGGAGTTAGGCAGAGGGTGGTAGCTTACGTTATTATCCAGGATAGCTGTAACAATACCTAACTTGTTGGTGGAGCAAGTTCGTTCTACTATATCAGTACCTTTGACTAGTTCGATTTATACCTCGACGACGAGGCACCCAGCAATATCTGCCGTACCCCATAATTCCCCGCCACACTCCGCAATACCTGCCGTGCTTGCTCCACAATGCCGGCGATACTCCGAGATACCAACCGCTCGCCCAATGTTTCTTACTTTCCGACAAAGTTACCGCTAGATTGGCCTTCAATTTTTGGGTAAATGCCTTATCTACCTTGTGCACTGGGTAAAGCTCGTACAGGGTATCTCAGCTGTCCAAAATAGCAACGTTGCAGCATCTTGCTGGCATCTTGCTGGATTAGATGCTGTATTCCTGTTTTGCCTGAATGGGCTGGGTAATTAACTCCTCCATGGAGCTTGTAGCTTGGACCCTGCTGATGCTGTGCTATTCAGGTAGCTAATACTATCTACACTACAAGTAAATGTGTGAGCGAGTCTTTCGACCGCCCCCCCGACCTCCCAGGGTCAATTGGCTAGCTCTAGAAAGTGCATGTAGTGAAGTAGCTTGACATGAGTGTTTACCATTGAATCATGGATACTTGCGGTACGTCTCCGTGCTTGCTAGGTTCTTGGGATAACTTGGTCAAATGCGGTTCGTGGCCGAAGCTAAGAAACTGTACCATGTCACTCCACTATGTACACGAAGCGATACTCTGGACTTGTGTACCATAATATGCAATGCTACTGATAGATGGTGCCAAAATACTGAATGAATATATCAATACATCCCGACAACGGCCGTAGTGTCTGCTTAGCTGACGACAGGCATAGCCCTGCTAAACGACGTCCGGCAGCAGATGCAGGGCGGCACCTCCGGATTATGTGCATATGTACAAGCTCAAGAAGTGGTGGAGCATTTCTTCTCCATCAACACACAATAGACAAGAATCATACGGGATAATACTAGAATGCACAGCAGCAAAACGAGGCAACTTCTCCTTCCATCTCAGTGGGAAAGCGCAATGAGGTAAGCATACGACTGCAAGAAATATACGTGAGCAGAAGACAGCCACCATAAAGTTCACAACAGTAACCGACCGACTGTAGTTGGACACGGAAGGAGTCACAGCAAGGCTTGGGAAGATTCAGGTACCGCATCATTGGGATTCAGTACGGAATATTAATTAACTCGCCTAAAGCAACACAATGGTGTACCAATAGCTAGCTTATCTGAGTGCCTGCCATGAGGACTTTTGAGCATGCGGCTCACTCGCTCACTAACTAGCCAGTATTATTATTACAGGTCAATAGTGGACTCATACCTGTATGCAAGTCGCTCGGCCATTGATACACCTTTCCCAGGGGCGTCGGGTCGCCCATCCCAAGGCCGTGGCCCTGTCGACGGGCGATAGTTGACACCCAGAGCCGCGAGTTTAGCAAAGTGTTCGTCCAGCCGCTTAGTGAAGCCATCGAAACCGTCACCACCCCCGCTGCCCTTGCCCCAGGCCACCTCAGAAAAGGCGCATAGTCTGGGGAATACCATATACTCCACTCGGCGTGCATTCTCCAAGTGCTCTGTCCATACATTGACTTGCGCACCGATGATGTGGGTCGCCTCTTCAGGAGTAAGGTCTGCTGGCACGGGCTCGAATTTATATACATCCTCCAGTGTAAGCAGGGTCCCCACCGGGGTTGGCTCTCCCGGATCCTCCGACTGTCGGTAGTCAAGGTACGCATATATATCCGGGCACGCTACCACATCGAAGCCGCGTCGAGCTGCTATAGAAGTCGGCCTGGGTCCCCTCCACGCAGCAACTATAATAGCGTCGAGTGGGCCAGAATAGCTGGCTATAATTTCATCCCATCCGTAGGCGCGTCTGCCACGTGTAGCTAGATGAGCCGCCATTTGGTTCGTGAGCCAACCCTGTAGCGCTGCCTCGCTAGTTAGATTAAGCTCCTTCATGCGAGCCTGCGCTGCTGGGCTGCTTCTCCATTCATCAAATGGACACTCATCGCCACCAATAGCAATTGTCTTCGATGGAAAGATGTCGCATACCAAGTCTAACACAGCACGACAGAAGTTCAGCGTGGCGTCAGATACATTTAGTACCCGCTTTGAGACGCCCCAAGAGTCCCAAACAAGGACGTCGTCCTCTCGCCCCTCGATATCAGTGTTGCCTAGCTCTGGGTACGCTGCGATGGCAGCCTGCATATGTCCTGGCATATTAACTTCTGGTATCACAGTGATGTGACGCTCAGCTGCGAAGGCCACAATCTCACGGAGGTCGTCAACTGAGTAAAAGCCACCATGAGGCCTCGCATCATATGACGAATTCCCTGAAGAGCAGGAGCCTTGCATTGACCGCGCGCGCCACCCGCCCACCGAGGTTAGGCGTGGCCAGCTTGGGACATGGATACGCCAGCCCTGGTCATCTGTAAGGTGAAAATGTAGCACATTAAGTTTATAAAATGCTAATAACTCAATGAATCGCAGAACATCTGGCACAGGCATAAAGTGGCGCGCAACATCCAGCATGCAGCCTCGCCAGCTCAAGCCTGATGACGGGGCATCTGAGATGTGTTGAGCCTGTAGCCGCCATGGCCCCTTGGTGGTGCTGCCAGCTTTCCGAAGTGCCGATGAGGGGAGGAGTTGCCGGAGCGTCTGGTGGGCGTAAAAGAGGCCTGTCTCTGAACCACCTTTTATGTGGATGCCTGCAGCTGCCGTTATGTCGATTGAGTAGCCCTCGGATGGCAGCGAGGGATCGATCTCGTCTACCACATCACTGAGACTAGCCAATTCCACGTAGGCTTCGCTAAGAGCAACTGATTGGGGCTGTGGGATGAGCGACATGTTTAAAGATGGCTAATGTTGTAGTATTGGTATTACACACCATGACGGTGCAGTATGGAATATATTTGCATGTTTATACTGCGCCGAGGGGACATGGTATATTCCAACTCACCCCCCTTTCTGATGTACGTCACCGGTCCCGACTGGCGAAGGGGAAACGTTGCATAGTGTCGTGTCTTGGGGTGCAAACCCCCACATATCTTCCTCAACAAGGAGCGAGACTTTTAACTGGGGACCATTTAGCATCTAGTGGAGAAGTTGGGCTTGAGCACAGTTTTGATAGAACATCAATGAATCTACAAATACACACGCAGACTCCAAGGCCGCAGACCTAAAACCAGGTGATTGGAATAGCCAAAAGTGGGCTTGGTCTAGTATAAATGCCATCTGTACACTATCTACTGTGACAGTAGATTTATCGTGTATCCTGAATTAGCGGGAATGGCCAATGGAACGAAAGATGAACTATTGATATCGTAGCGTCTCATTGCAATGATAAAGTCGCCTAGATATGAGTATGAAGCTCATCCCGGCGGATACATAATGACGATTGGTTAGAGGAGGGGGAGGGGGGAGCAGTCGGCCGAGTAACCGACTATCGGCTCGAAATATTTCCCCACCAACTCGGAACCGGCACCGGTCGGAAATAGTGCGTGCGACATTTGCACTTAGTGGAGAGGCTTGCTCTCGTTTGGTAGAGACCCATTATCACCCCTCCGTTGTCAGCCGGCGCATTTCAGTATCTGGGCATCCGTACTTCGTACTCTCCCCAAGCTTGTCACAGAAGCGGAGAAGTTGGCCTCAGGCTGTTACTTGCAGCTTCTCTAATCAGAACTCCATAGGTGCTCCATACAAGCGGCTTGTGGGTGAAAGACATGGCTCGGTTAAGGAGCCACTTGAACTAAGAGGTGGTAAGTACGACCTACCACACTGAAAAGCCATCCGTCATAGATGAGCCCTGGCCTCATCTTGTAGTTTCGGATTTGTAATGAATCTCTCCAGTGTCGTCACTCGGCGATATCACCAGGCTGTCACCCGACACAACCTGTGGAGATGGTACTGCGTCAATCGACTTTCACTGGACTCGGTAACGTAGTATTGTCGTGCCAAAACATAACTTTGTAATTGCATACAGGCCCTTGGAACCTCGTCAACAATGTGATAGAGTATGCCTGTGTAGTTGGAAATTTGATGTGCAAAAAGTTATCACGTAAATAGACATTTCACGCACTAGATCGTGTTTCGAACTCAGGAGATTATTGTAGGGTTTGCTGCTAAAAATAAAACATAACTATAGAACGTTCTAAAATGTCTATTTATAATGGAGGACATGTATATAGTACTACATTGGATCAGCTCCTAAATACCTCCACTGATACTCGTTCCACAGAGCATAACACCTTGATACCACGTGAGCTCTAGGATACGTGGATGCAGATGTAACCATGGGATGGGGCTATTGAGAACCCGTTATAATGTAATTATATTAACATGCGTAAAATTAGTCCATCTTGTTGTGTATCCTTTTTGGCGGCTGCGTTCCGAGTTTTGTCAACTGATGAGAGACTTTGCTGATGGGTCATGAACAGCATCATCGTCATCACAACTCTGCCAATCCCGTCACCGTCTCGCTCAAAAGGATATCCAGACTTGTGCAATTTTCAATGCATTATAGTCAAAAAATGGCATTTATAAGACCCTATAAACCGGAAGACTTTAATGCTGCGGCCAATATTGTACGTCGTGCTACGCTACCTAACCGCCCCTTCCCCGTTTACAACTCCGTCCCCCTTCGCCATTGCCATCAAAGCCACGTCAACATCTGCATCTAATACAGCTAACGATTTTTAGTGTCGTAAAACCCTTCCCGCAAGCTTTGCAGCCTCCGAAACTCTCCATCGTATCGCCCCCTACATCTGGACGCATCAATTTACCCACCTTTCCCCAGCCACCTGTTTCGTTCTCGATGACGGCACTGGGGATGCAGTCGGTTACTGCATCGGCTGTCCCGACATTGGTGC
Organism: Calcarisporium arbuscula; assembly: GCA_009828645.1. Classification (NCBI taxonomy): domain Eukaryota; kingdom Fungi; phylum Ascomycota; class Sordariomycetes; order Hypocreales; family Calcarisporiaceae; genus Calcarisporium; species Calcarisporium arbuscula. The sequence continues at coordinate 924,914 of WBSA01000016.1, forward strand.
TTTTTGCAACGCCTATCCTTCATACGTCTCTAATGTCCTCAACCCCTCGGCTGAAATCGGTCCCCCAAGCGACGATATTGACCCTTCGAAAAAGGCAGAGTGGCTCGTCAACGGCAAATTCGACGAGCAGGCGCTTGCACAAACAGCATACTCAGCCCACTGGCTACTCATACATGGGAGAGAAGATTTACTAAAAGACGGGTATAAAGCTATGATGCATATTGATTTATTGGACGAGTGGCAGGGCAAAGGGTGGGGTAGGAAGTTGATCGAAACGTTTGTGGGAAGCGTGAGGGACGTGAAGATGTTTGATGGAGGGGAGAGTAGGGGGATCTTCATTGGCGTTGGGGAGACTAATAAGAAGGTGGTGCAGTTTTACGAGAAACTGAGATTCAGGGTCAAGGAGAGGGAGATCAAGACCAAGGATATTTGGATGGTGAGAGACTATTGATATTGACTTTTGAATGGATGGGTGTATATTGATGAGCAAAAGCAGGAGGGTGAAGATGCGGATAGTTTACATGTCCTAGGTGTGCTTTTTAGTTTGGCATCTAGTGAAAAGGCCATCTACTCTACGAATTGATGAGCAGTGAGACAGCAGTGGAAAAGGTCCCTGTTCATTCAATCTATCGACGGGCGAGCTGTGTTAAGTGGCACCTTGTTGAAGCTGACACACATCTTGGTGATAGACAAGTGCCAATGCCTAGCTAAGACGGGTGAGATGCAAAATCCTGGCTAGTAAATATTTGCCAAGATGTATTATTTAGTTTGATAGCAGTGTCCATGTCTCCAACTCTTCATGATTTAGAGCGCTTAGTCCCTACTTACAGTTCTACAATTAATAATACACCTCCCTCCAGCTCGACTCGTCGGCGCTCGCGCTTTCTCTAGCGAGAGTACTCTCCGAGATACATTTATATAACATATTAATTGGGTGAAGATGAAACTGATTGCAGAATGATAGTGAAATGCTGGCGCCTTGTTTGCAGACGCTAGTCCTGTAGGGCTGGACGTCCTACATACATGTAATGGCACGGAGGAATAAACCCGGACCACTCACTCTCCTCTTTCCTAGGCAGGCAGTCCTATTTGTTCAACTGGGGTGTGCATGATGGTATATTGGAGCCTCTCGGTGGTCGGTTGGTGACCGAAGAAGCGCATCGACATGGCCCTCTTGTGTGTTCCCCGATCTCCGGGCTGTCGGTACCTACTTATCCAACGCACTCTCTAGAGATGGCTGACAGATTGTGTCCAGATGATCTGATAAGATGATCAAGATTTGGGATGTGGCAAGCGTCAACAAGAGCGACTCAGCACACGATCAGAGGCCACGACGGAAGAAATTCATCGTCAGTCAGTCATAGACTTTTAAGACAAAGGCCATATTCCAATTGAACGATGTTTAAAAGTATTGTTGATCTAACAGACTAGCATGAAGTCGTAGTTTCCAAACAACTCAATAGTCATAGAATACTTGCAGCCACCCCCATTGCCATTGCTATGCCAAATTTGGAAACTGAGGACGATTACGCATTGATACACGCATCATCACCATCCTGGCAGTATACACTCATGGAGTTGATGGACCAGTATGCGTCATTGAAGGCACTGGGATTGTTTCTCACAAAATCTGCCACAAGTCGTCAGTAACCACTCATGTATGGACAGCATCTGGGAAAAGAAGAAAAAGGAAAGTCTTACCATCACACGTAGCAACTCCGGTAGACTGTTGGCAGTTACCGAAATTGGGATCTGACCAAGTAGCATCTCCCGAGTCACCACAGAAGGCCGTGTTCAAGATTAGATTCATGCCGTGGAAATTGTCGTCGAAGTTGCAACCGCTTCCCTGGAATAGCCCCGACGGCTCTCCCCATGTTGAAGGGTCAGGATTGGCCTGAAGAGGACCGCCGTCACCGCCGGGAATGGAATCACGATGCCACCACCACACCTTTCCACCTTGGCTCGTCCACTCGTACGCGTAGACACCACCACCTCCGGAATTGAAGTCAGTACCCCAACTTTGCGTGCGATAGTCGTCCGACGAGCAGCCGGCAAGATTATCTCCACAATTCACGCCATTTAGAGCGGCATACTGTTGACCAGTGGGATCATCAATGCTGCAGGCATCGGCGTAGGCGTACATTGTCATGCCGTTGAAGTTGGCTGCATTGCAGTTCTCAATAATGTCCATCTCGCCAGTACCATCAGCCTGGCAAGTGTCACACCCGTTGTTCCCGCCAAATAGCCACCTGGTAGAAAGAGCATACGGATGAGAGGCCCGACCAGAATTTTGGGGTTGTCAAGTTGGGATGGGATGCTTACCAAGCTGGCCACGTTCCGCAATAAGCTCCGGGCATGTGCTCAATATCGAGCACGAAAACGCCGTGGGTGTATCGTCTGTTGGATTGCAAGCGAACCGCCTCGCGCGTCTTATTGACTTGAGTGGTGACGGTGGAATAGTCGACCTGGTGACTTTTATTAAAACATGCGTCTCATATAGCTAGAGAAGGTAATTACGTACTCCGATGTAGGTGGGTTGTCCATCTGCGCTGGTTATGTAGCCATTTTGGGTTGCCTCGTCTTTGCTGACATACTATGAACGAATTAGTCGACTGTTTATTTGGGTTGAATAACAAAAGGCAACAAACCCAGGTGAATCCATCTGTAGGATCCTGGTTTCCGTAGTCGCCATTCGTCGTGATGAACTGGAAGCCGTCAAAGAAGGTGCTGCCTGAAAAGCTATCCTTCATGTTGTAAGCTGCGTGAATGGTTGAGGCTAGCATAGAGCTAGCCAAAGTAAGATGGATCAAGGAATGCATGATTGTGAAGTGTTATCGTTGAACTGTTTTTGGCTGTTTGATTGTCATCTACCAAGTATCGATAAACAGTCGTCCCTTATGTGTTTTCCTTTATAGTAAAATCAAACGCCACCCAATTAAACCGTCTGGTGACACTTGGTCAAAGCAAACTTACAACTTTGGCATCGTCCAGGTAATGTTCTTTGTTGTCTGTAACGTTGATTCTGCCTCGGATACGCATTAACTCAAAGCTCTCCACTATGAATCGTCCCCCGCAAACATGACGAGTCTGTGCGTGCGCTCGTACCGACAGGATGGGTCATGTAAAAGCTGAATTGGAATGGACAGTGAGATGTACACGCTGCGTAGATGGCAGCGTCCATCCTTACGTGGGGAGGAGTTTGGCAAATGAGGATATGTCGTACTACAAGCGGGACCCACCATCAGTTCCCGGTCGGAAGTTGCCGGTATCTCCGTAATCCGTCTCTGTCGGGCAGCAACCTCGTCTGATGACCGACCTCGGGTATCGGAGCATTGTTTACAAGCGCTAGAGGCGGTTTACGGAGTGCCTTTTAGCCTTGCGCGCCACAGAAGCCAATGTTGGATAGCGGCGGCGTTTTCGTCTAGTCCTTGTCGTTCGCCAAAACAGCATGGCTGACATGCCTTAGATATGGACCTCGCAAACCCGAGTCATGCTTGATGAAAGCAAGGGGGTTGAGGGCCTGTTGAGACCTATCCTTGTTCATGTCGTATCCGTCTATCCAACGTGGGGGACGACAAGGTATCTGACGTTGTGCGTGTACATTGAACCGACCAATAATACTCAGCAGTAGATAGACAGACCCTGATACGTTAAAATGTCTAGTATTTACCTTTTTCTGTGGTTCGGAGGATTATTGTAAACCGAGCTATCGGTAACGTCACTATCTTGATTATACCTTTGGGGAAATGTGTGTGGGGAGATACAAAACATCCTCCCATGTGGTTCGAATGATAAACCGACCAGTCGGTAACGTCACCACCGTGACTTGGTTCCATGGGGCTGCATGGGACAAATCTGAGAATTTGAGGCTTTGCGATATCAGTGCCGACTTTGGTGCCGCTATATTAGCTGCCACAGTCGCGCTTCAACTTGGGACAAACCCCAACAGCACACACAGCACGTCAATAGCAGCAACGACAAACCATCATGACCGACGCAGCACTACCACCTGCTGTTGTCAGCGATGCCGAAAAGGCTGATACCAGCACTATGCAGCAGCAGCAGCAGCAGCAGCAGCTCTATGTGGCTGGCGGCGAGGGCGGACACAAGAGAGGCCTTGACATTGACACGACACGCGACATCACCATTGTCGAACACGAGCTTGGATTCTGGGCCGCTGTGCGGATGTACCCCACAGCTACCTTCTGGTCCATGTTCTTCTGCATCGCCGTCGTCATGGCGGGCTTCGATGGCCAGATAGTCACGTCCTTCTACGCCCTGCCCGCCTTCCAGTTCAAGTACGGCGACAAGCTCAGCAACGGCGACTACGAGATCAAGGCTGCCTGGCAGACGGGCCTTTCCATGGGTAATCCGATTGGCCAAGTCGTTGGTGCCTTGGTCGCCAGTTATCCAATGGAGCGTTATGGTCGCCGCATGACGCTGGCAGCCTGCTGCGTCTGGTCCATTGCCTTCATCTTCCTCCAGTTCTTTGCCACCTCGCTCAGTATGCTGTGCGCCGGCGAGGTTATTGCCGGGCTAGCCTACGGCTTCTACGTCGTCATTGCCCCGACATATGCCTCTGAGATTTGCCCGCTGGCATTGCGTGGTTTCCTCACTGCATCTGTCAATCTAGCATTCGTCATTGGTCAATTCATCGCACAGGGGTGTGCCGCCGGTGTAGAGACGCGTCTCGACGAATGGGCCTACAAGATTCCCTTTGTAAGTCCATCCTAAAAAAAAAGATGTTTAAAAAAAAAGTTGTCAAACCTGCCTTTCCCCGACTTCGTTGCTGACTAGGGATTGCAATTGACAGGCCATCCAATTTGTCTGGCCAGTTATACTTCTTGCCGGCCTCCCTTTTGCTCCCGAAAGTCCGTATTGGCTTGTCCGCCAGGGTCGCCGAGAGGATGCGCGAAAGTCCCTGCTGAAGCTCACGTCTGCGGAAAACCGTCCCGATATTGATAATGTCTTGCTAGGCATTGAGCAGACGGATCTTCTGGAACGCGAGTATGAGTCCTCTACTTCTTACTTGGACTGTTTTAAAGGTGCCAACCTTGTCCGGACTGAAATTTCTATCATGGTCTATTTAATCCAGGTTATTGGAGGTGGCCCGCTGATTGGCTATGCCAACTTTTTCTTTGAGCAAGCTGGCCTCAGCGCTGCCAATGCGTTTAACAGTGAGTTTATCCCATTCACCTCCACCTGGTAGATTACTAACTTGATGTCTAGTGGGTGTTGGTAATACTGCACTTGGTTTTGTTGGCACCGTTATATCGTGGCCACTCATGAACTATGTAAGTGACCTAGGCAGACTTATCATGGACATCTACTAATAGTTTGCACAAGTTTATGCTCGGTCGCCGTACTATATATATCTGGGGCCTAGGTTTTATGACGGCTATATTGTTCATCATTGGCGGCCTTGCTATTCCGACCAACAACACGCCGGCTATTTGGGCTATGGCATCGTTTATGGACATTTGGACATTCCTCTATCAGATGACGGTTGGCCCCATCTGCTTTGTCATAATTTCCGAAATCTCAGCAACACGACTACGGGAGAAGACAATTGCTATTTCGACAGCCGTCCAATCTGCTGCTAATATCGTTACGACCGTTGTGCTGCCCCTACTCTTCAACACTGATGAAGCAAACTTGGGCGGTAAAATTGGTTTTATATATGGCGTCATTAGTGTCGGGTGCTTTGCGTGGTGCTACTACCGACTCCCGGAAGCTCGTGGCAAAACCTATGAGGAGCTGGATATCCTCTTCACCAGGCGTGTCCCTGCTAGGCAGTTTAAGACGTACGACCTAGTGGCAGAACATGAGGGGGATATGGAGAAGCTCTAGGGTGTACTAAAGCCGAAGAGAAGCACGGGGAGTGCTGAAATGAAGCTGCAAGGATAGGTGAAGGTACTGGTAACTAGGGTAGCAGTGTGTGCAAGCATAAGTAGGCGTAACCTGCCTACCATAATTATAATAGAACAAGCTAATTAATAAACTCTATTATACCTACATTTTAATAGAGAGACGATCACTTTCAGTAGAATGCGAAATTGACTTAATATGCCTGGAATTTACCTCGCATAGGTGCACGTAGATGATATTGGTACATCCAAAGCTGGGTGGGTTGGCCTGAAGATATCTACCAATTACACGATACTTTGTCGTGTAATCTGGATTGAAGATGGAAAGTCTCTACTTTATCTTTCAGCACTTGAATTACTTTCACTTGATTAGCCAAGTTATTAGGATCCCAAACGATCACTCCAGGGATCTTCAAATGTCCTCAGAGAGGTAGCGTCTGAGCTACAAACACTCTGGCACTGCAATGGTGATGCCATGGCTTTTCAGAAGCCTCCGATACCAGGGCATGGTATGGTCTAGATTATGTAGTCTATATGCGCTGGAAATGCAGAAAAGCTCCAAGATATCCATGATTTCGTCGATAAAATGCAGCAACTATGGGCTGCCCAACACGGCCCGTTTCGAAGCGCTTCGAGGCGTTCCTAGCAGATTTTTGCAACCTTGTTTCTTAGTGAAGTCAACAGCACAAGTCGAGACTTGAGGTTCAGTCAGGAAATGAAAATATCAGAGAGGATGGACGGTGTATGAACGACTGCAGTCACACCCTGTGATATATACCGATCACTAGCCGTCACCTCCCTCCGTTATCCCGCTTGCATCACTCTTCCATCACTCTATCCTCGGCGGCTTGTGATTCCCGATGTCAGCAGCTATATCTGTATACATACGGATAGGTTCAGTCCGGCTTTCGCTGGCTGATCCTACCGCTCGTTGTGGCTGCAGATCCAAGGGCCAGCACGGCACCCAAGGCTCCTGACAGCGTTGTAGTAGGCAGCGGCGCCTTGAGTAGCGGCGATGGTTCTTACAACAATTGCAAAGGCGACATAGGAGATATGTCTAGACTGAATCTTGAAGAGCTATATGAAGTGTAGTAGGAGTTTGAAAGTTGAGTACTGATTCTAGTCGAGCGGCACTGCCTTGTAAAGAGCTGCATCGTACAGCTTTTATAGTCTTCCAAACTTGTACAAGTTATTTCCATCTCACGATAGAAAATCTGCAGAGCTATAAGACTACCCGGCAATGCCATCGATGCATGTACAGTTGCCAGATTATGGCCTGCTTTGCGTTCCGGGTAGGTTCTTCGCGACTGGATCCGACTCGGCAATGTCACAGTCTGAAAACGGGTTATAAATCGCTCTGGATTGTCCAACAATTTACTTTACATTCTGCCTTTAATGGCCATATAAACTATCCCAAATTCTAAAGGGAACTATAGACTGGCAGCATATGTAGCGTAGGTGTACTCCGTAGATGACTGCAATGAAAGAGGACCCTTCAACATCCTAAATGAACAAGCTGTGCCTACATCAACAACTTTTACACGCCCGTAACCCGTACAGTTTGCTAGCCCTACCTCCTGGATTGGGAATGCCACTCTCTCCATCCTCCCTCACCTCCCACCCTCTTCATACTAAGCTATAGAATTGGTAAGCTACGTCTGCGCACACACTCTGTCATCAGACGGTCGAGATGGTCTATTTGGACACACGATGACGTTAATCGTAGAGATATAAACGTTTATTCATATTGTAGTATTATAGTTGATCTAGTTGGCGACGGAGGCTCAAATACATCAATATTCACCCTTGCCCATTCCAACTTGGACTAAAAAAACATTACACGGTTCTTCACCGCCCCAGAAGATTGCTTAGCAGTAGTGGCAGCGTTGGGAGCGGTAGTCGCAATAGTCGCAGTCGTAGTCTTGGAGCTGGCGGTGGTAGTTACAGGTTCGAAGACATTGATCCTGTCCTTGCCGCCACATATCTCTTGCTTGTTTCCACCGCATGGCATGTTGCAGTCCGTCTGTTTCCTTGATGTCTGCCCGCCGACAAAGCTACCGCACCAACACTGGTTGCCTTGCTTCACGCCAGCGAAGAGCACAGTGCCGTTGGAAGCTTTCCAGCACCTGTCCTCGCAAGATTTGATCTGGAGCGCAGAGTCGTCGCTGCTCACTTGCTTCTCCAGGACAGGGAACTTGGCATCATCGTCTGTGTAGCACCCCAAAGCGCTCCAAGAGGTAGGAGATGGGGCGTGCGTAGATGAAGTGGTCGTGGCCGGGGTGGGTGTTTCCTCGGAGGTCGTTCTGGTAGAGGTGAAACTCGCCCATCTCTCCTTGGTCAAGATGCAGTAGGACTGGAACTTGTACCAAGGCTTGCAGTCCAGGCCGACAGAAGGGTTCCACGTGTGAAACTCTTCAGGCGAGATCTTGAACATTGAGCGGACATGCTCGCACGTTTCCGAGCCGGTATTGTCGAACCAATCATCACAGGTGGCGACGGTGGCGGGATCCCATTGAAACTTGGGTTGGGGGCCAGCTGCAGCCAGAGAGATGCCGTGGCTGAATGCCAGGGCGACGGCGAGCTTCATCGCGGGGTTGTGTCACGATTTGACCTATCGAGCCAGCTTACTGTGAATACTGGTTATTGCGATGAAAGATGGAATGGAAGCAGTAAAGGGGACATCAAGGCGGACTTGAATAAGAAGAAACGATGGGGGAAGAGTCAAAGGGCGCCAAGACGGGATGATGTGAGTGGGCAGCGATGCGCTGTTCTAGGCCCTGCATGTTCCTGCATGTTCCTGCATGTTCCTGTCAGGGCACAGACAGACACGGAATAGTGACTGAATGTAGCAACTGCTGATGACCACCGGAGATGGGGACAAAGTCCCTGAGGCACTGGTAGCGTCCCAGTGGGGGACTTTTGCCGCCTGGATGACCAGAACAATGCGCTATCCTCCCTGTAATGGGCTAGTCAACCACTGTTGGTCCCAGTGCAGAATATGACCGACCAGTCGTCTGTGGGAGGCTGTTGGCTCTAGTGCAGCCTGCAGCAAACTAGTTGACCAGGTATTATTACGGTCTGTTGGTTCCAGACTTCCAGTGCGGATGGGCCTCCGTAATGGGCTAGTCGCCAGCCGTTGGCTCTAGTGCAGCAGTGCACTGTAATTACCCCGTACAGTGCAGATTGGAGCATACGGCCAGTTCCAACATGAGTCAACCCAACTCGTTCCAAATCCCGACGAGTCCTCGTCAACTCGACTTCCAACATAATCATCTTCCGCTCTGTCAACCTTCCCCCCTTTCGTCGCGGTTTGCAAGTCGCACTAGATCAGCCTTGTTGGACTCTCGCGTTCTCGAAGCCCTCCCCACTCCCCTCATCGGACCAAACCACACACGAGCAGTTGCACCGCCATCCTCACCAGTTCTATCGCAATGGCCACCACCTTTCACCCATTTCCGCGTCTCCCCTTTGAGCTTCGCGCGCATATCTGGGCCTCAGTAGCAGGTCACCGCATGGTACACATTCACATAACTCCCACACACGATATCAGCGACCGTCGCAAGACCTATCCTCGCTCCGACTATTCTTCACCTACACCTCCCCCTGCGGTTCTGCACGTCTGCCGCGAGTCTCGCTGGCATGCTCCCTACCAGAAAGCTTTCTTCACTAGCTCTCCACACGATTGTGAAGAGGCCCACTACATCTGGGTTAACTTTCAGGAGGACTTGATCTGCCTCGCAGACTACAGAGTGGCTCGCCTAGCGCCGCATGAAGCAGAGATTCAAAGGCTAAGGTTTACAGTACCAAACGGCGATTACGGTGATGTATTTTATAGTCACTTTTTCCATTACGGAGAGGAAGATATGCGCGGATTTACGACGTTAAGAGAGCTTCAAGTAGCTATCCAGGACTATTACTTACTCTGGGAGTCGACCATCGGTCACTGCATGTATGGCAGCTGTCGTGGTGAAAATATCAAATATCTCGACCTCCAGACAGGACTCTTATTAACAGGTCCTCAACTACAAATAGCAGGTAGATGGGTTGATCAGGGTGGGGGAAGAGTCGTGGATGTTGATAACTTTGATGAGGAGATGGAGTTGATTAATGAGAATCGGTCTGGGTTAAGGCTATGGGAGCTCGCAGAGATAGATTAGAGCTGACAAGGGAAATTTAAACCAGCAAGTGAATTATTGAAAGGAGAGTACTGTTTCTCTTCGTAGGTACCAATAATGGGTCAATGAGCTTTAAATCTGAACTGGGTACCTTCAAGTCATATGGCATTGGATCCAAGTTGAATATCATTTTATCCTTCTTCATCTCATGTGCCTGGCTCTTGAATCCCTTTCGGGATACATGCTGCCATCTTGTTCCCAATGCTTTCAAACGTTTCCATAACCACCATGTGTTTATCGCCTTCACCTCCTGCCTTATAGTATTCCTCCCGAGCCTCATTCACAATCAGTAGCAGTTCTTGTTCGCTGTACATGCCGCTGCTCAGCGCATCTGAGATGGTTCTTTCCCAGTCGACCGTCTGCCACAGCACTGATGGGTCGCCTGGCATATGACCGGGGCCGAATAGCTTCGTCTTCACGTCAATACCTTTCGGGCCCAGCGCCTTTTCCATCCCATCAATGATCCATCTTCCATGATCACCCACTCTGGCTGTCTTGATCAGATCAGAGGTCTCTGCGAAGCGCTCGAATAGTTTCTTGTGGGTTTTCATATTTTCTTTAACTTTTGCAGCCTTGCCCACTACATCTCCGATTCGACTGAGGGCGTCCAGGTAATCGTTTGTACCTTTATATAATACCTTATACGACGGATAATCGTTCACCTTGCCGTGTACAGCCAAAAGGCGCGCGTACACCCTCTTTGCACTCTCCTCGGGGTCAATATCCGTAGCCTTGAGGTCCAGAACGTTCCCATCACTATCTGCACCAAGCTGGTCCTGGGGGCTTATCTTTCCGAGGGTGTTGAGGAGGCCACTGAAGCTGCAACGCTTGTCCTCCATAATGCCTTTGCACGGTGCCCAATCTTCTTCACCGGTCCTTCTGTTGGGTCGACACTTTTTCTCCTTCTCATCCCAGCTTCTACACTTCACACCAATTGTGCGATCTTCTGGTTTGTTCAATTCGTCGATTTGGTAGGCGTAGAATAACCAAACACGCTCTAGTGCCCCGGCATAGCCAGCGGCCAAAACCTTTGTGACAAGGAGGAAGGAGCCTATGATGAATTTGGCCTGCATGATGGACGACTTGCAGTGGATAGAATTACGATTTAATAACGTTGAATATTTCAGAATGAAAAAATTAAAGGCATTGAATTCAAAGACCGGAGAGAATGTGGATTTGGGACATGGAGGCAGTGTATCAATAAGCATACACGAAAGCATACACCAAAGCATACACTCTATTAGTTCTTAAATTACTCCGTAGCATCGAGCTCACCAGCCAGCTACTCCACAGCAGACATCATTGGATGGTATCTAAATTCATGGCATATTTCCGCGCTTTTTGGTATTTGTCTGTGACAAATGATTCGCTACTCGGACACGGCACGGAAACAGGGATCCGTCTGTGAAGGGCCCAGGTGCGCAGCAGCAGGCCTGTTGGTTGATCCAACCGCGATACCAAACTGCAAGCTAACGTAAATGAGCCTGGCAATATAATGCCGCCGTTCTTGTGATGTTGGCCTTAGTCCCCTCGTCTTACATGGGGACTAAAGAACCCTGCGACGGTGTGCTGCGCACTGTGTCGCATCAACACTAATGGGGCTCACAAAGTATCGAATCAAGGTGGATTGAAAATTCGAACAAGGGTGGTTTTTCCACTTGTGATTGCGACCAAACCTGGTGGTTTTGGGGCGACGGCCCGAAGGCATCTCTCTTCGTAGCTTACCTGCGCATGAGACTAGTAGCTGGAAGTCGAGCATTGTAAACCGACTTTACGCGATGGCACATGGTTTTGTGATGCTCGTCAGTAGATGGAGTGAGTCAGTTCATGAACTTACAAAGTCTGGACCCAGCTGCGTAAACCAATTTCCCTCTGCATTCACAGCCCATTCCATCTGTTACTCTTCGGGCCCCTTCCTGCTTTCCAGTATCATTCTTTTTCAGTTGTTTCTGTTCCCTCTCACTTCTTTCATGGGCATTGCCAAATGTCATTGCTTTCATATGCCCTGCTATTCTGTACGGCTTGACACCAAATTCCTTCACGACCGGCTGAGGCCAGTTACGTCCTATTCCCATCACCATGACAGTTTCCCTATCCTACCTCGCCTCGTTTCTATTGCTAGCAGGAACATTGGCACCGGCCTCTGCGTCTCAATATGGCGAACGTTCGGATACAAGCCTAGACGCATGGCGTGAGGCAGTTGACCGTACTATATTGCCTCAGACATGTCCCTTGTCTTGCCAAGACGGTGAATCTGACTCTGGCGACTTCTCATCCTGGTATCTTTTCCCCGATGTAGCGAGTTAGCAGCTTGCAATGAAACCATGTTGCTGAGTTTCAATATCCAGGAGACTGTCATTGACGGACAGCAGGCACCTGTTGCGGCAATCAGAGGATGCAAAGCAGACTACAGTTCAAGTTTTGCGGAAACGAGCTCGGCAATGTTCAAAGACGGTATTGCCGCAGCCTGCTCGACGCCCAACCACGACGTGGTGAAGGCTTCTATTACAATTGGCGAGCCAGCCGACATTGCTGCCAGCAACAATATGAAGTTGTCGCTGGATGATATTCTTTCCGCAGGCTACCAGGTCCGGAATTATCTTAGCACAAAGAAACCCTCTTGCACTGAGAATGTTGTGGCATTTGGGTACTCTCGATCTGCTGTTGTTGGCCTATTTGCTGGAGCTGAGGTGTATCAACATGGCGTCCATGCTGATGTCTTGGACCGTTTTTTTCAAGATGCGGAGGAGAACAAGGCCATTTCAAAGGCCCGGATCATCCAACTTTGCCCTGAGAATGGCCGTGGATCCGATTATGGGGTTGGAATCATTATAGCTCCTGTAGAATACTTGAATCTTGTCCAGGAGGCTATACGGACCTGGGCAGACGGAGGGTGTGTGTCTGGGAATTTCGAGAGCTATATGACAATCTCACTACGAGTTCCTGGTCAAGTGCGAGGCTCCAACAGCACAACATCTCCTTTCTCTGCTCCACCAAACCCATCAGAGGCGGCCCACGCTTGGGCTAAATCAAGACTTGCAGTGAGGGCTACTTGCAAGACCACCACCGTCCACTCTGGTGAGGGCTGTATCGCTGTCGCCAAGAGGTGCGGCATCAGTGAGCCAGATCTTCGGAAATACAATCCAGCCAAAACTTTTTGCAGCACACTTGTGCTCGAACAAACTGTCTGCTGCTCTGCCGGGACATTACCGGACCCTATCCCACCAGCGAACGCTGACGGCACTTGCAAGACCAAGACTGTCGTTGGTGGGGACTCCTGCGCATCCATGGCGAAAAAGTGTGGGCTCAAGCCGGCAGACTTTACCAAACTTCACAGTGACAAGGCCTTCTGTTCGTCTTTAGCCGTTGGTCAGCCAGTTTGCTGTACTCGTGGCAAGTTTCCTGATATTATTCCCAAGCCTGGTAAGGATGGGTCCTGCTCTGTTTATACCATCAAGAAGGATGATGGTTGTTCCGCCATCGCCCTATCGCACGGGATTACCCAGGATATGATTGAAACCTACAATAAGAAGACATGGGGCTGGAATGGATGCAAGGTGCTTTATGAAAAGGCGCAGATTTGTCTCAGCAAAGGGACGCCTCCTCTTCCCGTGCCCATTCCCAACGCAGTCTGTGGGCCGCAAGTGGCAGGCACCAAAAAGCCGTCTTCCGGTAGCAGTGATGACTGGGCAAAGCTGAACCCTTGTCCTTTGAACGTATGTTGTAATATTTGGGGGCAGTGTGGCACCACGGATGATTTCTGTGTCGCCTCCAAATCAGCCACGGGTGCACCGGGGACATCGGCACCGGGCAAAAATGGATGTGAGTTACCATATTTGTATACGCATTCATGGTATCAACATAGTTTTCTAACGAATGTAGGCATATCCAATTGTGGGAGGGACATTATGAAAGGCTCGCCTCCAGCCAAGACAATGCGAGTCGCCTACTTTGAGTCCTGGAACTTGAATCGCAAGTGCTTGCGGATGAATGTTGATCAGATTGATACTTCTCAGTACACGCACATTCATTTCAGCTTTGCCAATATTACATCTACTTTTAACATAGATATCAGTGGTGTCCAAGATCAGTTTCATCGCTTCAAGGGTATGACTAATGTCAAGAAGATCATCTCATTTGGTGGAAGGGACTTTAGCACCAAACCTGGCACATTCAATATTCTTCGTGAGGCTACGAAGGCTGCGAATAGAGCCAAATTTCAGAGCAATGTTGTCGCATTTATAGCAAAACACAATCTAGATGGCGTTGATATTGACTGGGAATATCCTGGGGTGAGTCATCTTCTCGCCCTTGAACCTCGGCAGTGGACAATGCTAACCCACTTACCAAGGCACCGGACATCCCTGGTATCCCTGCAGGAGATGCTGATGCCGGGAAGGACTACTATGAAACTTTGAGCGGTCTCAAGGCAACGCTCGGCAGCGGTAAATCCGTATCACTCGCGGCTCCAGCATCTTATTGGTATCTCAGAGCCTTTCCTATTAAGGAAATGGCAGCCAAGATTGACTATATCATATACATGACCTATGATCTTCATGGGCAATGGGACTATGATAACAAGTGGACATCCCCTGGATGCCCGACCGGCAACTGTCTACGCTCCCACGTTAACATCACCGAGACTAAAGACGCCCTGTCCATGATTACAAAGGCAGGCGTGCCATCTAATAAAGTCGTGGTCGGGGTCAGTAGCTACGGACGTTCGTTCAAAATTGCAAAGGCTGGTTGTTCAGGACCCATGTGCCAGTTTACTGGTAGCCCAAGAGTATCCAACGCGGCTAAAGGTCGATGTACTCTAACCAGTGGTTACATTTCAAATGCAGAAATCAATGACATTATCACATACGGTAAAGTCAACAAGATTTGGACTGATGCTGGTTCAAATATGATGGTGTATAATGATACGGAGTGGGTTGCGTACATGGACGACGCCACCAAGGCAAATAGAGCTACACTGTATGCGTCATACAATTTCGCTGGGACTACTGATTGGGCTGTGGACTTGCAAGAGTTTGTCGAGTAAGTGGTTTCTCTTTCACACCTTATGACTTGACTGCCAGGATGCTAATGTGTTATCTAGTGGTTCTGGTGAAGACGATGATGACGACCCTAACTATGTAAACGACATTGACGTGAACCACTATGTTAAGTGCGACTCGAAATATTCAAGTCTAGACCAGCTCAAGGATAGGAAAGGCAGCATTCCCCCACACTGCATGGATCAGTATATTGTCGATGTGGAAATAAAAATTCTGAGTGATGCACTGGATAAGTATAAGGATCTTGTCGACGATGGCTATGACAACAAATTCGCTATTTATGCGTACTACACCATTGAGCAGGTCCCCTCTCAGATCAACGCCTTCATGGGCAACGGGCATGCAGGGGATTTCTTCAAATGCGAGGAGGCAGGCTACCGCGCATGCTGCTCCGCTTGCAGGTTTAACAACTGTCTCGAAGGCTGTGATAAATCAGTTGACTGCAAGGATGATGATGAGGGCCTGCGGCTGACGACCTGTCCCACTGTTTACAAGGACGGACCGGACGGTATCGACTGGTTCAACACAAGGGTGCCTAATGTGACATACACTCTGAGAGACTCTGATGGCTTTTATAAGGCAATCGGTAAGGATTATGGAATCGAAAGAGATTGGATCCAGTTTGGCAATACAGACGTGAGAGTGGCAAACGGTTGTCAGTTCTCTGGTGAAGATATTAGGGAGTGTCAGAGGCAACACGATGACTGGTTCTGGAACTATCCCGAACCCGTCCGCAATCCCAAGGTCTTTAATCCTAAAGATCTCATTGGAAAATCATACGACAAATCAAAAGAGTTGCTTGCGCACCTCAAACTACTGAGGGCGATTGGTAGCCTAGACCCTCAGCTCAGTATGGCAGACTTGGTTGATGCATCATCTCTCCCGGCTTTGACGATGGCATCCGCCGTGGACAGCATGGAGAAAGTTGTTAAGCAAGCCAAGGATATCAAAAAGAAGGAGCGAGAAGAATTGATTGCCAACTTTGTGGGCGGTATTCTGTTTTTCATTCCCTTTGTAGGAGAGGCGGTGGACGCGAGCTTGGTTGCTGTTCGTTCGGCCTTGCAAATGGCAGAGGTTGCTGGGGAGGCTGGACTGCTAGCTTATAGTATAGTCCAAGACCCCCAAAATGCCTTCATGGCAGTATTTAGCACATTGGCGGGTGCCGGCATGAGTCGCGGATCGTGGTCAAAAGCTGCGAATGAGAGGAGAGGCATGAAAGATGAAGACCTAAAAAAGCTGGGGTCAGTCAAGGAGGATTTGGACAAGATTAGCAATGCCAGAGCAGGAATATGTAGACTATAAATATCTTACAATAGATATTATAAATCAAGTTATACCTTATTTATATAGTTATTATAATACTACTTTAACACTCCTTTATATATCTGTGTCAGGGCGGGCGCTATATTAGTATCTAATGAAATTAAATACCTTAGATATGTATACAATTCTAACCCTTAGTTACCTTCCTTGACACCTTCCCTGCCTTCATCGCCGCGCTCTTCTTCCCTTTCATCACCGCTTCCTCTTCCTTGACCTTTTTCACCTCATCACTGCCAAACATCTTCTTCCACTCTTCAGCCTTCTCCGGCTTAATACGGGTGAATAAATGCTTGGACTCGCCAATTTTATGACTAGGCTGGATGGAATTTGCAGTCCAATGGTCAGCAATAGGCAGTAGATCTATTTGTAGCTGTTCATTGATAGCTTTCGCAGTGTCAGGCATATAAGGCGTAATAAGCGAGGCAAGGAGATGAACTAAATTAAGAGCCAAGCTAATAACGGCCGCGCATTTAAAGGCTCATTTTCAGCAAGATTATTGTCGAGTTTATTTGCTTGCAGAAAGCCGTTACCTTTTTGAGATATAACGAGAACGGTGGAGAGGGCTGAGCGTATTTTAACGGCATCAAGTTCTTGGATATACTGTGTGAGGAGCTTGTTGATTTCGTCTTTCCAAGAGTCAAAAGACTCTTCATAATACTCACTCCAGTTTGGCACAATATTATTATAGTGTCGGGAGTTGACAAATTTCACAGTCCGGCTAACAAAATTACCGAAGTTCTTTAGCAATAAGTTATTATTGCAACTGATGAATTCGTCCCAAGTAAACTCGGTATCACCAGTCTCTGGTCGATGAGAGAGCAAAAAATAACGCCATATATCAGCGCCGACGCCAGTCTTTTCTGCTAAGTCACCGAAAACACCTATGCCGCGGGATTTGGAAAACTTCCCGCCTTCGTACGTCAGATAGTCTGTCGTGGAGAGGTGGTGCAGCTTCGTCCAGGTACCACGAGTACCGATTTGGGAGCTGGGAAATATTACAGAGTGAAACACCACATTGTCTTTGCCGATGAACTGATAAAGTTGGACATCCGGGTTACGCCACCACTGTTCCCATTTATCGGTATATGTAGCAGTGATGGACACGTAGCCTATGCAAGCATCAAACCACGAATAGATGACTTTTTGCTCATACCCCTGCAGGGGAACTGCAGTTCCCCATTTCAGATCTCGTGTTATACTTCGTGGTTTTAGTCCTTGGTTTAGCCAAGAAGAAGATATGATTTTGCTATTGCTGGACCAATCCCCTCTTGCGGCAGACTTTTGAAAGAAGGCTTCCACTTCAGGTTGCAACTTGTCTAATTCCAAGAAAATATGTTTCGTATCTTTTGTGATTGGCCTAGAGCCATCCACTTTGCATCGAGGATTCTTGAGCTCGAGAGATTCCAGAAGCTGGCCACAAAGGTCGCACTGATCCCCACGAGCATCGACATACCCACAGACTGGGCACTCGCCTTCGACAAAACGGTCTGCCAGGAATGAATGATGCTCCTCACATTACAGCTGCGTTGTCATTCTTTCTTCGAGGAATCCATTCTCTTGCAGCTTTAGAAAAATATCTTGTGTAATATTAGTCTGTAGTTGGGTCGTGGTGCGGCCAAAGATGTCGAAGCTGATGTTGAACCACTTGTATATATCCGCATGGATGACATGATACTTGTCGCAAAGCTCTCGTGGCGTGCACCCCTCCGCAAGGGCCTTCGCCTCTGCTGTGGTTCCGTACTCATCGGTTCCTATGTTGGTAGAAATTAGATCGCGGGTTCTGTTGACAGAGACCGCATTGATTGCTCACCACCGACGTAAAGAGTGTTGATACCACGTGCTCTGCAGTATCTAGCGAAGACATCACCTGAAAGAACAGAACCTATGATGTTTCCAAGATGTGGGACGTTATTCACAAACGGCAGAGCACTGGTGACGAGCACATTCCGTTCGCCAGGCACGGGGAGGATGGCGATAGGGTTATGTAGCTCTTCAGCCATGTTCGCAGCGAAACCTGAGGATCGTCGGATCTGATGAGCTTCTCTTGAAGATCAGAGGTCCTTTAGAGTTTGTGATGGATGCTTTTGCTCAGGAGGTGTAGGCTAATTTATCTTACCCGTTATCGTGAGAAATAGTCGTTCCCAAAGAAGGATGACTCACCACACCAGTCTTGGTTGGTCCATGGCCTGCTAATGCTGGATATTCCACAGCCTGTTTTAGACCATTTGCCAGGTTTAAAACTAGTGAAAACTGGTCCCTAAAAGGTAGTACAGTTTGCCATGTTTCCTCGTGCGTTAGGAATTCAGCTTGCTTATAATTGAAAGTTAACATTAACGACGACATCCGCGGCGAAAAGAGCAGTCCATTTATTGCCGTCCTATGGTCTTCATTTGGAGACATATTATATGTAACAGCATTATATTTGGCAGTTTAAAAATGTCTTTAGAATAATGAGGACAAGACTATAGTATGTTATTGTTAGAATATCGGAACTTTGGTCGGGGTCAAGTTTTGCTCCCATGTTGACTTCCTCAACTAACTTACAACATACACACAAATAATTTATTTCGCCAAATTCGCCTAGATGAATTCAGCCCATTGCATATAATAAGTTCTCTAGGGAAAGCATGCATAACATCCTCCACATCTAACATAATAATGCGCAAGCCGGGTGAAGTGCCCGGCATCACGCGTTCACTCATCGTACCGAGATCAACGAGCATAGGTACCTTGAACATATTCCAAGTCTCTCTAGCCTAGTAGCCTATCTGTTATTGGACCAACAAACAGGTAAGGCGGGCTAGCTAGCAGGAGAGTTTAAATATCTTATCAAGCTGTGAGCGCTCTCTAGAGCGGTCGCTACCGGGGCCACTCCTGTCGAATGGAAGTGTAAGCAGCAAATAGCTTGCCTGAAACTATCAGCTGCAGATGATGTGAAGGATGAATAGATTATTTCATACTGGCAACGCTCAAAGAAATGCCAAGCCATCATGCCATTCCCTCCCGTGAAACTAATAATATACTGTAAATTCTCTCTTGTGCTCCAATGGTTCTCATGATTCTATGTTTCATGTTCGGAGCAATATCACAGCCGTTATCAGGTGTCCGCATGATATTAAACGTGTGCATTTCGGAGTCCTGTTTCGAAGAACGCCTGATATATCGCTTAAAAAGCGAGTTGAAATTTAATTGTTGATTTTAGCCTAGCAATGACTAGTCCCAGAGTTCTCAGCCAGAGATCTCGGACCCCGAGAGCTCATGTTTAGATTGGGTACCGTGGAGGCATCGCTGAGAAAACACCTAACCTTGGGGATGCAAGGTGCAATTCGCATCACTGCCTTCATAAGGGTATAAATCATCGGTTGACCCCTGCAAGCTGCCTTCTTCAATGCGTGTAAATGAGCTGTCGAGCCCCGTATCATTCTTTTTCTTCGAATCAGCTTTTTTGCGGTTGGAAATCCTACCAATTGTAATGATTGTATCAAGGTTGTGAGGATCACTGAGCTTGGTTTTGCGGGACCTGAAATTCAATAGTTGTGGAATCTTCCAGTGGTGCGCCAACCTGTTGAATGTCGGCAAGCATGAGCAGACAAGCCCGATGGTGAGCTCAAGCAGACTGTGGGAACGATTAGCTGGTGGTTTGGTCCCCCTACAACACCTCACCTGTTTGGTGTTGATTAATACTCACACTGTTACAATAATTACAGCAAAATCTGCCGTTTCATCCTTTGAACTCATGAACCTCACAGCTAGCGCCTGTCGATACGTCGTCACGGCCGTAGCAACTCCTCCTGCACCAAGTAGCAAGGCGACCTTGATCTTCATGGACTTGGGGGCCTCGAGCAACCATGTGAGAGGTATAGGAAGAACCAAGATGAATAAATCGGTCAACATGGCCAGGGAAATGTCGGCGTAAAAGAGCTGCGTTTGATTTCGGCACGTTCCTTTGACGCTGGTATCCCAATATGCCTTGATGGGGTTGCACACAAATATTTTGACAATCTGGATCGGTAGGTAGGCCACAAGGAGCACCGCCATGAAGATGTAGATGCCATAAGCAACGCGCTTCCTCACGGTGAAAATGCGAGCGATGATGAGCAACAGAGTAACCTTGGTAAAGTAGGAGGCCGGACAGTAGACCACAGTTCCCGCATATAACCACTAAGTAGAACAAGCACCTGTGTGAGATTTACAATCATTTTCCGAAACCAAGGCCAGAAAGACATACCTTTCGCATGTGTGAGTAATTCTCTGGCGACACCTCCCAGGCATGACGGCCCTGGCCATAGTGGATACCTGGATGCTGGCGTTAACGCGTCTCGATGTGGCCGCTTGGGGGTGGCGGGAGTTGAGTGTAGCAGAAGGGCACCTACTAATGCCAGTAAATGTTGAATAAATAATGTACAAGACCTGTAGCTGCTCGTAAGCACGCGTTCCTAGACAAACACCAAGGGCCACTGCTGTGTCCTACCCAAGCTATTGCACATGTCACTTGCGGGAGAGAAGGTCAGCTGCTTTTCTCCATCTAGCAAGGTTCGAGATTGAACATACCATCTTCGCGAACGATGCTTCTCAAAACGAAAATCTTGGCGTAAGCCCGCCCCAGGAAGAAAACAGTCGAAAGTATGCTGCATGCTATGAGCCAGCCTAGCAGCAGCGAACGTTGGCCGTCTTGAGGGTGCTCTAGATCTGGAGTGACGCCCGGTGGCGGAGGCACAACGCCTGGATAAGACGTCATAGCGCCAGCAACAGCCAAAGAACAGTAGAATCAAGATATCTTGGCATGATTCGAGCAGAGGCGAGGTGGGTACGGAGCATAATAAAGCATCTCGGTGAGGACTTGAGGAGAGAGATCGGAACAAGAAAAGGGCGAAAGCATGAACTCGTACAGAGCACGGAGCACGGAGGGAGTGAAAAATACTACCTTGTCCGATTCAGTATGTCGTACGCAGTAAATTTACTAGCTACAGGAGGACAGGCGTCAGAATTTAGTGTTGCCGAGCCCAGAAACGATAGCCCGGCAGTTGATGGTTTGCTCAGGAGGCAAGGTATCGACAAGTTGGCGCCTTAATGCCTGCTTTCTATGGCAGATGGAAGTACCTATGTACCTGATGATATCACGGCCAATTAAATATCAGATAGTTAATCTCAAGTCCCGTCAGAGCCCACTTTACTCTGGTCGAAGTGGGGATTGAAGTGGGGCCTCTTTTTTCTCGACAAGAGGAAAAATGTCACCGCCTGGAAGCCAGCAGGAGCCACCCGACGGAAGGTGAGCCCTGGCTTAACTTAATACTAACTTCCTTCTTGAAGCAGTTGAGCTCCCCTTCCGCACCAACATATCATCGGGCGGCGTTGTTTATCTTCTCCCCTTCCCCCTTTCGGTGAGTGTGACGGCGGTGTTCAGGGTTGCTGAAGATCAAATTTACAGGTAACAGGCTAAGGGTGGGGATTGGTAGGAGGGCCATCCCAGCAACCGTGGAGTTCACTAACACGGGCCGCCCCCCCCGATGGTCCACTCTTATGTGCATTGCTGCTGTGGATTGGATGGCTTTTCTGCCAGTGCGGCCATAGGTGATCAAATTCTATTTAATCATCCTTGGTTCCGCTGAAGCCTGCGCTGGTTAGACGCCCTCGACTTCGTGCGGTGGATCGCGTCGTTTGAATGGGCAACGATGCTCATCTGTCCAACAAGTCTGGACCCTTTCTTGCAAGTACTGACTCTTCACTGGCCTCGACTGGCGTGGCAGAGAGTAAATCATTGCGGTAGATGAGGCTACAAGACTTGCAAATTACACACCTCCCCTGAAAAATGGCATCCAACTCCCTGTTTCCTGGTGTTGCTTTGATCACTGGAGCCGGCGGAACAGGTACTTAGTCAACCCTCTTCATCATAGTCTAGAGTTCTTGCTGCCTACGCTACCCCTGGCGGAGAAAAAAAAATGAGCTAACCTGTTCTATCTTAACTAGGAATCGGCGCCGCCGTGGCAAAGGGCTTTGCAAAGGCAGCATGTTGTCGCATCGCCATCACGGACCTCAATAAAGACACGCTCGCCAACACGCACCGTGCCATCCTGGATATTAACCCCAAAGCCCAGGTACTCAGCGTCGAGGGCGACATCGCTGATGATGCATTCGTCAAGTTCTTCGTGGAAAGTGCTGTGGAGACATTTCACCGTGTTGACTACGCTGTTCAATGTGCTGGCGTTCTAGGCAAGGGACTTCGCTCTCACGAGACATCGGTCGAGGAATTTGACTGGATCAACAACGTCAATTACAGAGGATCGTGGCTGGTCACAAGGAGGGTCCTGGCGCGTATGGTTGAGCAGGAGCCTCTGTCCGAACACCCTAGGCAGCGCGGCGCCGTCGTCAACATTGCCAGCCAGCTTGGCGTGGTGGCGAGATCAAAAGCCGCGCCATACTGCGCATCTAAGGCTGCCGTCATCAACATGACCAGGTCCGACGCCATTGACTATTCGCCCGACGGAATCCGGGTTAACTGTGTTTGCCCTGGCGTCATTGCGACGCCAATGACAACGGGCACGAGAGAAGTCGAGGCCATGATACAGCCGGCCATTGACGTTGCGCCGATGAAGCGAATGGGGACACCAGAAGAGGTGGCAGACGCGGTCCTTTTCCTGTGCTCACGCCAGGCGTCATTCATTCAAGGGCACGCATTGGTGGTCGATGGTGGTTACACAATCCACTAAGTGACAGTTTGTTTTCTCCGACTGCTATTCTATCCACTACTGCGCCATGCGCCGATCCGGGTCTATTTTCATAGATGCAGTCGCCGGTATACGCGTAACAGAACAGCAGGGGAAAACAGCAGCACTCAAGAGGAACCTGAATTATCTGCACAGGAAAATGCTCCACCAATCTCTCCATTTCTATATGCATCAATGACGCCCCTGATCACTCCGTATGTTCCACCCACAGTCAAAAACGCGGCGAGCGGGATCATGCACCAATTTAGCCAGTACAACGTAGTCATCCACCACGTACCCTTGCGGTAGTGCTGGTGGTCATAAATCCATAAGTAGCCAGGCAATCCCAACGCAAGTGGAGCAAATGTCAAGCTGCCACACAGCGCAACGAGGTAGTTGAAGATGGGAATCGCCGTGGCCAACAAAAAGGCGATTACTGACATGGTCAAGGTACACCCCAACCAGACGGCCCAGTGGATCACGCTGTTCTTTTGAAGGTGCCTCGACTTGCGCAGAAGACGGACAAAGAGATATTTGGCCGCGGTATGGACCCACAGGCACGCGCTGACGAGCAGTCCAATTATGCCGATACCATACGACACTTTCTTGACTGTGTAGCCCGCACTACCCAGCGATGGCGAAGCCACCCACTGGCCACACCATCGGTAGACCACGAGAGAGAATGTCAGATATGAGGCGGTGACAATGGCCATGCAGAGGTAGACAGCCTTGTTATAGTGGTACGGGTTGCGCATCTCCGACATGACAGGCAAAAACGCAGATGTTCCGGCGCCAGAGCTAAAGATGGTCGCAACGGCGGTAATGCCCGCGGCAAATGTTGGGTGTCCAATAACGTGGTATCCCAGCTCGTAGTCACCCGTCTGGGGGGCGGCAGCAGGGCGATCGCGAGTAGTCACGCCAACACTTTCAACAAGGTTGTTAAAATAGGCGTTCACATTCATCCCACGGACGTTAAGAGAGAGAGAGAGAAAAGGTGATGGGATGGATGGACAAAAAGAAGAAAACAACGTACACAACAATGAAGACGGCTATATATACGGATAGAAAGCCCACCCAAGTCAACCACGCAATCTTCTCAAATTTCCGTACGCTAGCGAGGATGAAGATGATGACTGCTGCGACAATCATAAAGTAGTTTGTGCAGATGGCGTGGTTGGACAAAGCATTCAGCGCCACTGAGGTACCGAAAACACCCGTCGCTGAGGCGATGGCCCAGGTCACCA
The DNA here is from genome assembly GCA_009828645.1 of Calcarisporium arbuscula. Classification (NCBI taxonomy): domain Eukaryota; kingdom Fungi; phylum Ascomycota; class Sordariomycetes; order Hypocreales; family Calcarisporiaceae; genus Calcarisporium; species Calcarisporium arbuscula. The sequence goes on from WBSA01000016.1 coordinate 949,287, forward strand.
GGAAGAAGATGCCGACAACCTCCCTGAGCCATGGACCGCCAACAACTTGGGCCATGTCGGCGATGGAGTGACAGCCAGCGTGTCGATTTCGAAAATTGCCCTGGACGATGGCGCAATACGTGTTGAGAGCTTGCCACCCGAGAACGTTGACGGCGCCGGGAAAGGCGCCTAGCACGTACATGGCAGACGGAATGGACAAGACGCCCGTGGCAAAGATAGCTATAAGGAAAGAAAAGTGGTCAGGATTGGTTAAGCTAGGCTCAGGGAGGATGAGTGTGTTGTAAGGCGGTTTGTTCACAGTTACAAACTTGTCGCCTGCTTGCCTTTTAGAAAGATGACGGAAGCATGAATCCACTCAACTGTGCGGAAATCGACGGCTCCATCCTGCTTCTTGAACACTTCAAAGGCATTGTTAGCTGTGTCGGCTTTCTCGCCACCATCATTGACACCATCGCCGCGGCCAGGTCCTCCTGATACAGGTCCGATTTCTGCTGCCTTGTCCGAATCGGTCATCTTGCTACGATGGTAGAGAGTCGCGCGGCACGACTGTTATGTGTCTTGCTTGTACCCCATACGGGCACTGTTGAAAATAGGTAAGATAAAGTACCCTATTTTAACAGCAAATGGCAGCTGGCTGTCCTTCCAACCACCGCATGCTAAGAAGTGCGATGACTCTATAGAAATGAGAGAGGGGACTTGACGATACTAAATAAGCATCATTCTCAGGGCGGTGAGACAAAACCATGCATGGCATGATGGAGTTCGGTGGAAGAACTAGAAGCACTAGTCAGGGTTATGGCGGGGGCCATGCAGATACTACTCCGTAGGTTCGTCTGTTGCTCCGTACTGCAGTTCTGGATGGCGCATAATCATCCGCCTCTTGATGGTCTGTGCTGCGCCGTGTGGGCGATGCTGCATCCCATCCCACCGCCAACATTGCACAAATCAGATATCAGTACTCTGTATGCGTAAGGTCTGTACGGAGTACAGTACTCTGGCAATACGATCAGCATGACGCCAGGGGGTGGAGGGGTTGGTTGGGGGGTTGGGGAGGGGGAGCAAGGGAGACGGATGGCTCGAAAACTAGGCCTTCACTCCTTTCTGTCTGTTGCTATCGCCGTTCTCTTTCTCTGCCTCTGCTCTCTATACAGAGTAGAGTACTTTGTCCAATAATGTAGAGAGAAGATAAGAGAGTAATGAGCTTGTTTGTGCCTGTGGCACTGCTTGCGGTTCTCTAATTGCGTGAATTAGCTGCCGCCGTGTGCAGCCCTGACTGATTGCGACTGGATGAATTGCGGCCGTGCTTTTTGATAAAGGATCTTTAAATTATAGCTCATATACCTTGGAAATTGTCATTTGTGCCTAATTTTATTACACTGAGCCACACATGAGCGGCTTCCTCCTACCTTGTCTAGCTTCTCAACAGCTTCAGCCCCATAAGGCTCTTGGTGAGTATTATTGAGTCATGTTTGAGGCTGGGGATTTGCGAGCAGCTCCTACTTTAGCGACTCTGGAGTAATATTTAACTTGCCAATACGTTGCAAATGTCAATGTGGATAAAAAGTGCTCCGGTATCACACGTAGATTCTGCCTGTTGGAGCCTATATCTTATGAGTATAATATAAGGTCTAATGAATTTATAGGTCCTCGAGACACTGGTATTTTTTTTAGCACGCAATGGCAATCAAGGTGACTGGGCTCGTGAGCTGTATAGAGCAGAGGTTCAAATAGTCACCTCTCACTAATAGTTTGATGACAAATAAATATAGTTTACATGCCCTGAAGCAACCAAATATATGAAACTTGTCGTTAATGTGCCGTTTGCGTAACTCCCAGGCGTCTCCCACATTTTACCCGCTCAGTGCCAGTCAAAGACTAGCCTCTAGATGGACCATCACATCTGGTACTACTGTATCCACACACAGCCAGATAATCTCACCTAAAATAACCTACCACGTGGCCCATGGTATGTTGAATCAGAAGTAACAGTGTTGCACCGACAATGGACATTATGCCCTGAATAGAGCCTGACCTCGCCAGGGATAGGCTGCTGATGCAGCCTTGTGGGCCCTAAAGAACGACATAGAAGTTAATGAACGGGAACGAAGGGAGAAGAACGAATTCATGGGCGTTGCTAGAATATAATTAGCAAAGACGCACGAATGTTGAACCTATTGTCCTGTACACGGCTTCAGCTATCCACCAGGAGGAACATGCCCGGTAGACATCCGCTAGATAATTGAAGGCTCTGTACGTAGTTAGACGAGGAATTAAAAGTAGCACATTACTTACAGGCTCCTATTTAGCCAAAGGATGTCTTAAACCTCTCGAAACTGGCAAATGCAGCTTAGTGATCCACTGTGCCGGAACTTGCAGCACTTGCAAAGCTATCTTCCTCTGTATATGCATGTTTTAAAGTTTTGTCAAGCTGGCTTAGCATTCATTTCAATAATGGTCTTAAGAAGATAGATGTTCCCTTAACTTTCCATTATACGACACCCTTCATAGGATTAACTGGGTAACTGCCCGAGTCTACAGGGAATAAGCTTATTTGCTCTCCCACTAATCTCCAGACGCACCGTCGACGTCCACATCCCCGATCCCAGCTCAAAGCAGTGCAACACCACGTCGCACTACTGCAAGACCGGGATGGTGTAGCATACACACGACGCACCTCGCAGAACTGTCCGGGCAGCCAACGACTTGGCAATCGCCATAGGCAAGGCCCGCTTAGTTATCAACGTCGTACTGGAGAAGGATACAAGTTAAGATTGACACGTTTGTCGGGCTGGCCAAGGTTGCGCAGCACGATGCCTTGCTCTGCGGGCATTTGTCATCGCTCGAATCTAGAGATGTGGTTAGCGATCTCGACACATCAGTGACACCACAAATTCTCAAAATGCACTACCATAAGCTGCCGTACCAGCAGTGCATTATCAAGTTTATGACCTGCGGCTTGCCTCACTGGCTGTTGGGTAACAACATAGAGTATAGAGTAGATAAGGAGGTCAGAGTAATCAAATGCAAGGCAAGGAGCAATATCTCAACAACGCTTTCCACAGGTCCAGCAACGCTGTGATCAAACAGAACACAACACAACCTCAACGCATATTCGGCAGGTTACTTCAGCCGTCTTCTATTCTATCCCTCTGCTCGACTCGTAAAAGTCTACACGAAGTAATAAAGTTACAGTATATAAAGATAGCTAAACCAAAGCTAGATTACATATAATCTAATAGTACCCTCTTATGTGAGGGATCTAAGATAAAACTTAGGCACCTAGAAAGCGATCTACCCTATAACGGCATATTCTAACCCTAGCACGGCGCATTATTCCTTGTCTAGCCCGTACTGCTTGCATGATACTTAGTGATATATCCTTATATGCTAGTTGTATTGTGCGGGGGTCAGTAGTCTTTTCGGGTTAATTACAACTAAGCTATTAGTTCTATTTATTTAACCAATTAGCTATTTCATATCAACGAGTAACTCAGATCTCAAGATCTTCTGCGTAGGATTTTGCTCGAATCCTATCTAAGAATGCAGTGCGATGGCGGCGATTGGAGAATTGCACGAATATTTTCCTACCGGTAATATTGTAGAGAATCTTAAATGGGCCGCTGCAGAAGTCATTGCAAAATGCAAACCAACTCCCTCATCCTCGACAATCGACAGAGAATGGCGCGACTTCGTTGTCAGGATGGTTACTATAACGACAGACAAACTCATTCTTCATGTGCAGACTGCAAGTACCCAAGAACGGCGAGAAACGATCATCCGAAGTACACGTGCGTTCATCACGTCTGTGGACAGTGCCATTTGTAATGGCACTTTCTCCAATGTTATGAACGCCACTAGCCACGGGGGCGGGAAATGGCAGGCGGACGCCGACAAGTTATTCAAACTGGAGGATGAAGCCCGTCACCTCCAAACGGCATTTGATACGTATGTTACCAACTCTTGCTTTTTGTCATCTAGATTTAACAATTTTTAACATTCTTGTTAACGTGTAGCCCACCCGACTTTGGGAATCAATCTCGACCTGCACCACCAGTCTTATTCACTCTTCGAAATTTGGCAGGACTGATAGACAATAATATCCAGCCTGGGAAATTGGGGCCGTGGATCAGAGTCCAAGAGCTGCGCAAATGGCTCAACACATGTGATAACAAGCACGCACACCACTGTGAAATGTCGCCACGCAGCCGGTCATTGTTTACTCCCTACCCACGGTGGTTGGTCAATGTCAGGCGACAATGTCTGGTTAGAGCCAAATCAGATCAACGATATGTGGCACTTAGTTACGTCTGGGGCAGTGGCGCGTTCTTCCAGACCACTAAGCGAAATATTGATGCTCTCCAGCGCGATGGCTCCTTGGGTATGGACAACATCACGAGGCTAAGCGCTTCCCACGATACCGAAGCAGTATTTATACCCAAGACAGTGCAAGATGTGATTCACCTCACAGGTCTCCTCGATGAGACGTACCTGTGGGTGGATTCTCTGTGCATCGTGCAAGATGACGAGACTGACAAGCACGAGCAATTGAGTTGCATGGGGTCCATCTATGCCAACGCATATGTGACAATAGTGGCGGCCGGCGGAACTGCATTCACGGGTATCCGTGGCATCCAAGGCGTCACTGAGCCCATTTCGTCTCGTGACTATCATCGACCGGAATGGTGGACGCGGGCAGACAAGCTCAGTGCCAGAATTCAGCAACATCGAAAGCGCCTGCTCGCCTCCAAGTGGAATCAAAGAGCATGGACGTTCCAAGAGCAAATTTTCTCAAGACGGCTACTCGTGTTTGACGACATTTCTGCAACATGGGAATGCCATTGCCACGTGTGGTTTGAGGGTATGGACTACCTCGACGGCATCTGTGAAGACAACCACGAGGTAGTGGCGCAGGGCTTCGCATTTGAGTCACCAGCCAAGTTTAAGGACTACGTGGATCACGTAATTCAGTATAACAGACGGTTGCTGACATACCCGGAGGATATAATGAGGGCATTTAGTGGCATCTTAAGTACACTAATATCTGTCTTTAACGGTGGCTTCCTCTGTGGTTTACCAGTCATTTTCTTTGACTTGGGGCTGCTATGGTTTAATGACTCACCACTAAAGAAAAGAGAGAGTGTAGGTGCACACAGTATCTGTGATATGCCGCCATCGTGGTCGTGGGCTGCGTGGGAAGGAAATGTTTTGTTTCAGGAGCAACACGATGCAAACCATTCCATACGCTCTGTCGTGAAGTGGAAGTACGGGACGATTGGAAATACAACGTGGAAACAGGTTTTACCAGGAGCTACTCAGCAACCTACTGGCAGCGGAGCTAGGGAATCAGGTACAGTAGCGAACGCCGTTGCGGATCCATCCCTCGCAGATGCACACTTGCCCGGCATGTTGACATACTACCTCCTTTCCGCCAAAGCTGAGATGGTAATCTTCACGGTCGTAGAGATTATTGATAAGACTGGTGTCCCCCTGTTGAGCAAATCTGGCGAGTGTGTAGGTATGTTGACATCATCTGAGGCTATTCAGAGCAAAAGCTGCAAGAACATTATGTGTGAAGTGGTGGCTATCTCTGAGATGTCGATAGGTGGATCAGAGGTGTATAATGTCCTGTGGATTGAGTGGAAGAAAGGCATTGCATATCGTAAGGGCGTAGGGAGGGTAATTAAGGATCTCTGGATTATGGAAGAGCCGGAGACAATTGACCTTATTTTGGGATAATAAGTAATATAATTAATGCAGTCCTGCTGTTGCATCTCGACTGACCAACACTTGATCATCGCATGGGTCAAAGTTAAGTGGTAATTACATACCACTGCAAGAGGCTGAGATATGCCGCTGTCATGTTTGTTTTGCTCCATTGGGCTAGTTGGTGGATAATTAAAAGAATTCACGTCACACCAATTTGATTAGTTTTTCTCCGTCAACTTTGCTTATATTGCTTTAGTTTTCGCCTTCGCAACTGTTCTATATGCCTGACCAGATGGTGTAGCGCCACTTCCCATCCGTCCTTTTCCTGATACACAGCCCTTGCATTTTTGGTGATAAGATACCTATGACGCATACCACGATTGGTGAGCTTTACACAGATAAATAACTCTCTTAGTATTCTTCTTATATTTATAAACTGTAGATTACTTTAATCCCTTACATTTCCCATTTATATTTACCGCTATTGGACTTCTTGATGTAGCCAATAGCTTAACTGATGATATTTATGCCTTAAATTTCGATGAATATCAATCTGCTCCACATTATATGTTATTCTATATAGCCATTCTCATTAAAGTCACTGCATACTCGGTCTGATGAGATACTACTGCATGACGTGGCTTGGTGACCCCGCTACATTGGCAGTCTTCAATATATTTTAGATGACGTGGCCCATTCCACAAGACTTGTTTATTCACTGTTGGGAGACAGCCTGGCGTCAATGTGCCATTTGCCAACATTTCAGCCACGGTTTGTAACCCTCAAGTGGCTATTCTTGTACAGTACTGCAGTAACATGCCATTGAGTTTGGTGGATGGCAATAAAAACATTACATTTTTTGTAAGGCGCACCTTCACTGCTCATAAAAGCCTAGATCGTAGTATATTTTATGAGCTAGCAACGCCTTAAATATACATAGCGTCATATTGGTGGCGATAATGACTATTTGTTTGCTGTCGGATATCACGGAACTCATCACGGTAGACAAATCTAGGCCTTGCAATCCTATCGCTGCCTACCACCTACATTCTATACGGCTTATTGATAAGATAGGCTAGGCTTCTCAGACTTGACCTGACTCAGAAAGTAGCTTAATAGCCAAGGATCTCCAGGTAGATGTACCCATTACATGATGCCTTTACGACGTATATTAACTGAGGCCGTGCGCACTTTGTGTGCCTACAAACATCTTTCGTGTTTGAACCTTTGAACCTTTCGTCGGTGCCTCTCTTGACTTCCCAACGAACCATCTCTAGCCAGTCATCCTTCGTTTCCAAGATAATTCCAGCTAAACAACAACATGGCACACAGCGGACATGTCCACAAGGGCTTGTCGGTTCTACTCCGGATGGGGGAGCTTGCCTGTGCTGTAATCGTCCTCGGAATTCTCTGCCGTTTCTGCTACATGATCAGCATCGTTGATATTCACGCTGACGGACGTATTGTCTACACCATGGTCGTCTCTAGTATCGCTATTGTCTATTCCATCTTCTTTTGTATTCCAATCGACGCTCTTTTCAGCGGTTTCCCGCTCGACTTTGTACTATTTATCATGTGGCTTGTGGCATTCTGCCTGCTTATAACGGTATGATTACCATGCCCCAGTTGCCATGTAAGCGGCAGTGTACTGATTGAAATCAATAGAAAACTGGAGGTCATGCTTGCTCCGGGACGTGGTATTATAATTATTGGGGTTACTATTGGGGACGATTTTGGCGTGTCGGGCCTATTGGAACGGTGTCAATTGGCACAGCGGGATGTGGTGAATGGAGAGCCGTGTTATCATTCTCATTTATTGCTTGCATTGCCCATCTTTTGAGCGGAATATTAGTGAGTCCTGCCTGTCCCGATGTGGCATTCCACAAAAATGAGTCATCTAACACGACTAGGGTCTGTACGTGGTCCGCAACTACGTCAAGTTTAAGCAAACCGTCCACACTATCCAGCAACAGGCAAAGAATATCTCGAGGTAAGCATCGCTTCAATGTAAATTTACGGCTATTTTGAGTTCCAGCTGATATAAATTCTCCTTGTATAGGTCCAACCCGCAGACTAGCCGCAATACATCTAGGGAAATGGAAACAGCCTAGTGAACGCCGAGTCTAGCAAGTTCCTTGTTAGGTACGAAACTATTACTTCTGGCTTCATTTATTGCAAGTGCGGGTTTTGGTTGTCTTTTTACTAGTTCCTACCTTGTCTCCATTTCTCGTCAGTCGGAAACGGTTACATGGAATTTATAAGTAATACCTAGGAAGCATTGTGAAGTGGAGCCATCTTCTGGCAAGCTCGGATTTGAATCTAATACCGACATGGCTCTTACAGCTCAATACGATTGGGTCGCTCGGACCGTCATGATATTATGAACTCAGAGAACTGAATCATTATCACTCACATGTCGGACAAAGTTTCATCTAGATTTCTCATTCAACTAGACATCCGTAATCGCCAGGGAGTACTACGGGATGGACTGATGGGCGGTGTCATTGGTAGTACGTTGCCGTGGTAGGAAGTGGGCTACCCCGAGCATCGTCACGTAAAGATGAGCATTTCAAGTTCATAAGACTGAATAAAACGTCTATAAATACTAGCGGTGCGCAATTATGGAGATTGCGGTATTTGTTCTTGTATTAAGCCCAGAAATATGGCCGATCCCGACTCGCCGCAGGTCGCGATGGATGTCGTAAGCTAGATTCAACGCTTAGCATGAGGATCCCACGACATTGAAATGCTTAGAAAGGAATTCAGATCAGATTTGCTGAGATAACTAACGTAGTGTGACAAACTCAGCAGAATGAACTGATAATCGTGTCGAGATGGTGACATGCTTATTGCAGCGACTTAGGAAATTGCCATCAGGGGTAACTGTCCAGACGGAAGCCACAAGCTGGAAGTCAACTTATTCACCCTACAACTTGGGATTCCACATGATCCACATGAAAAGTTTGGATCCGTACTTCTTCATATTGCTAGAGATAGCTGTTTAGTGCTCAGCCACGGTAAGAGTCTAGAACACCGCCATGCCATTTTTCTGATCAGGTGTGAGACCTCCCAAATTGTCCGACCAATACCACAGTAAGTTATCAGCCTCGTCATTAAAATACGAAAGAGAAAGAACAAAGTTAAGCGGGCTTGTGAGTTCGTACCTGCTACTTGTCGGAAGCGTCGGGATAGCCAACACTATGTGGAAGAACATTGATGGGTTGCTCATTAGCCTGTTCATTGTGGCTACCTTTACTAAATCAAATACTTTCTTATGTGGCTTGCATTGTGACAGATGGAGAAATGGCATGCGTAGAGTTGAGCTGATATGAATATCTAGGTAGAGAGGTGATGAACGGTCAGAGATACGTCACTCGCAAAGCCATCTTGCCAGCCACCAACGAACAAGACTTCTCGGTTCACCACATCTTTGTCGCTAGTGTAGCCATCTACCCCGCTCATGAATGATTTGACGGCTTCATCAATTTCATTACATGTAGGTACTCTTAATACGACCGAATTGCAACGCTATGAGGGCTCCAAAAGACCTCTTGTGAGTGAGAGGAATCAAATATCAAGGTCCGCACACATCATATTTCAAATATCGTTCGATCTTGTCCATCTTCAACAGCTTCTTTATTAACCAGTTTTCTGTATTTGAACATCCATTCATTGGCCATGGACATCCGTAGTTGCTTCATACTCCTAATTGCAGCGGTTTTGGCTGTACCCGCCGACCACGCAACCAACCCTCCGAGTGTCGCCTTCAGCAGCATCAAACTTGAGCAACGCGCCAAGGACGACGCGCCTAATGGCTACACGCCCACTTCTGTGGGTTGCCCGAAGGACAACCCCACCATTCGCAGTGGTTTCTACACTATCTAAGCAAGAGCGAGACTGGGTGATGAAGCGCCGCAACGAGACTATTGGGCCCATGCGGAGTCTGCTTAGCCGTCTTGCTATCTCTGGCTTTAATAGTGAGGAGTATCTGCGTGACGTGGAGAATGACCCAACCGCCCTTCCCAATATTGGTATTGCTTTCTCCGGCGGCGGCTACCGCGCTATGCTGTGCGGCGCCGGCCAGTTAGCTGCGCTAGATGGGCGGTCCAAAGGCAGTAACGCAGAAAGACAGCTGGGGGGTATACTTCAGAGCGCAACATATATCTCCAGCTTGTCTGGTGGTGCTTGGCTCGTAGGCAGTCTCTACGTCAACAACATCACCACGGTAGAAGCCTGCTTGAACTCTGGCGTTGTCTGGCAGCTCGAGAACTCCATTCTCAAGGGTCCGGAGCAGTATGCTTTTCTCAACTACATCAGGAGCGTTTTCCATGTGGTTGGAGGGAAGGATGACGCAGGATATCAGACCTCGATTACCGACTACTGGGGTCGTATGTTGTCATACCAGCTCATCAACGCAACCGACGGTGGCCCAGGTTACACCTTCTCTTCCATTGCGGACGATCAACAGTTTTCTTCGGGGGCCTTCCCGTTACCATTCCTCGTGACTGTCGGCCGGAAGCCAAATGAGAAGGTCATTTCTCTTAACTCAACTGTTTATGAGTTTTCTCCTTGGGAGTTGGGTAGCTCGGACCCTTCTGTTTCCGGCTACGTTCCGCTCCGCTGGGTAGGCTCCAATTTTACTGATGGGAAGATTGATAGCAATGGCGACTGTGTACGGGGATTCGACAACGCTGGATTCGTTATGGGCACGTCGAGTAGTCTTTTTAACCAGTTCGTGCTCTACCTCAAGGACCCCAACAATACCTATATCCCTGAGGCTGTTCCTGATTTCGTAATTAAAGACCTGACATCCGTATTGGAATCTATTGGAGACGAAAACAATGACATTGCAGACTGGACACCAAACCCGTTCTATGGCTGGAACCCTAGCTCCAACTATCTCGCCAATGAGAAGCGACTGACGCTAGTCGACGGAGGCGAAGATTTACAAAACATCCCGTACCACCCTCTCATCCGAAACGACCGCAAAGTCGACATCATTATTTCCTTCGATAACTCTGCCGATACAGAGATCAACTGGCCAGACGGTGCATCCCCTATTGCAACTTATGAGCGTTCTCTTGAGAATATCTCAGAGGGCACCAGCTTCCCTGTTGTTCCGGGCAAAAACACATTCCGCAACTTCGGGCTCAACTCAAAGCCTACTTTTTTCGGTTGCAATGGAACTAACACTACACATATTTCCCCTCTAATTGTTTATATTCCAAATTACCCATATAGTTACTTCTCTAATAGGTCCACGTTTCAGATGACTTATAATAATACGGAGCGCGATGCCCTGGTGCAGAATGGTTGGGCCGTAGCCACACAACTCAATGCCACGCGCGATCCTGACTGGCCCGCATGCATTGGTTGTGCTATATTGAAGCGCAGTTTTGACCGTACCAGGGCTACAATCCCTGAGAAGTGCATTAACTGCTTCAATAACTACTGCTGGAATGGCACGCTAAACGAGAATGAGCCGCCATCATACAGTCCGGACATCTATGATAAGAAAACTAGTGCGAAGAGTCTAGGAATCAAGGCCATTAGCAACAGATTTCTAGCAATGGCATTGTCTGGCGCTGTGTGCGCTATGCTTTTGCTGTGACCAGCAGGGAGAACTGTGGATAGCTTATCTCTAATACAAACTTTTCAGCACAACGAGCAGACGTCCATTTTAGAGAAGAGATTTCTACATTAAAATTGAACCCACATTATTCGAACCACGCTGCTAACAATGAACACATAAGAAGTATACTCTATGAAAACCAGATATGATAGTCTTAATTAGTGTAAAGTGACTGGAAAGAGGAGGAAGCACGTAGACCTTTCCGTCGCCAAAGACAAGGCGCAAGGCTAATTTCCCATTTCTTTAACCTTTGAAAGGCTTTAACCTTGTTTGGTAGCTTTGATGGTTACTTTTGAATACACTAGACATATTTAACTGGCCATTAATATAGTTATTATTTAGGTTATTGGTTTACAATAAACTATTTATTACGTACATAATATATTGTATAATAACTGTTACAACCTAGCCACTTTGCTGCATAAACCATTGGGCGAAGACCCAGTTTATCTACTTGGAACCTCGAATACAACGCAGTGTTGTTACGTTCTGGCACGATTTAGTATTGTTATAATAATTACTAGAAATATAATTATTAGCCCAATCTTTCGCTCGATTTAGTCTTATAGGTGATGGTCTATTATTAGTTGTTATGAACCAACGTCACCCTCGATGTAAGTCACGTGTTTTTAGGATAAACTACGGGTTAATCTTAGATGGAAATAAGAAGTGATTAGTAGCCATTATACTAATCACTACTAATCATTGCTTATAAGTAATCAGTGAGAGCATTACTAAGCACAGTTAAGGGATATATATATAAGTACCCCTAATTTTACCTCTATAGTATAAATACTTAGTTAGCTATTAATATAGTTATTATCTAGACTACTAGATTATGATCTATAATCTATTATCTACATGACATTATATAATAAGACTACGCCCTAAGCACTCTACTACTTGAACCCTTGGTTGTACTAACCCTAGTTTACTTAGGAAGCCTGACTATTATATATTGATAGCTCTTATTTAGCTATTTACTATGTAAATATTATATAATATAAAAGAATCTCTACTATTAAAATAGCACCTTAGTAAACCTAAGTAATGTCCTCGAAGGATAAGGGAAAGGAGACTACCTAACTAACTTAATTAGCTAAGGCACCCCTAAAGGCGGATAGTATAGTACTTAATAGTGATAATAATAATAAAGTTAATATCTTAAAGTAAAGAATTAAGGTACTAGAATAATACCTTAAATAGGTACTTAAGCTCTAAGAAACCTAGATTAATAATGCCTAAGACTAAATAGATAGCTTTTACTAACTTACTAATACTATATAGAAAGGAAAGGACCTAGGTGAGATACTTAAGCCTAGGCTCCCCTAACCTTTTAATAGGAAAACTAGAACCTTGTAGATATTCCTTACCTAGCTTAAGAACTACTTTTTATATTACTTAACCTAATTTAGGAAGGATAGTATAAAGATAACCCTAGTAGTAGGGCTAATAACTAGGATAGCCCTAGCATAGTTTTAAACCTACTATATAAGACTATATAGATAATCTTAATTACTAATCTAAGATGAAACTATATACTATAGATATATACTATAATTTTAGCATCTTCAAGCAAGAACTCTAAAAAGCCTTTAGAGTAGTTAATAAGGTTAGGGAAGCTAAGAATAAACTTATAAAGCTCTAATAGAGAGAATTAGCCTTAGATTATGCCGCGCAGTTTGTCTAGATTATATCTAAGTTATACTAGGAATAAACTGCCTTAATATATATATTTTACTAGAACCTTAAGGAGGAAGTAAAGGACAACCTATATAAAGAAAACTAACTAGAAGATCTTATAGACTATATTAAGATAGTAATATAGATTAATAATAGATAATATAAGAGATACTAGGAAAAAAGAGATAACCCCTAGAAAGGAGAATAGAAGGCTTAAAGATTCTATACTAACTAGGGCAGGAAGCGCGAGCAATTAACTACCTAGGCATATACTATAAACCCTAGAAGAATAGAACTTAATAATATAAAATATAAAGGTAAGAATAATAAGAAGTGCTTTAATTATAAGAAAATAGGCTACTTTATATAAGACTACTAATAACCTAAATAAGTATAATAAAAACTTATACCTAAGGGCAAGAAATATATAAATATTATTAAAAAAGGAGAACTTAAGCTAGCTATTAGGACCCTTGCTATAATAAGAAAGAACTCTAAAAAGTAAGAAAAATAATAATAGGAAGAGTAGAAATCCTCTATATAAGGTAGTAAAATAATCTAATTTTAAGAAAGAGTTAGGTGTTTTAGATTATATTAGAAAAATAATAAATATAAATAACTTAAGGAGAGTGTTGTAGAACTCCTTAAGAAAGAAAGACTAGATTAAATTAAGAACCTAAGTATAGTAGATACTAGCTTAAGTGAGGATAATATATTAAATAAATTAGAGGTAGGAAGGGACCTAGAATAAGAAGAAATGATTTATATAAAGAATTAGTAAGTAGCCCTTATTAGATATTAACCTATCTTATTTAAAGGAGACTAGACTATTATACTCTTTGCTATAGATATACTTAATGCTATCTAATATCTATAGGAATATTAATCCTATATAAGTAATAATCTGAGGGTAGAACTAGAATACTTATAGTACTAAGATATTACGTGGGCTTTATGCCCCTACTATAGATATCTAGTATACTATACTATAAAGGTAAAAAATAATATATTCCTAGTAAGAGTATATAGGAATACTATTATTTACTTTTATATAGCTAATAAACTCTATAACTAGCATGTAATATATTAGTATATAGACAACCTAGTAGTTATCCTTGCACTAAACCCTAATATGCTAGTTAGGTGCTGGCTAGATATAATAAAATACTCTATATACCTTATAAAGATATGCTATATTTATACCTAAGGGAAAATTAAAGAATAGTATAAATATATATAGTAAAGATAAGGATTACTAGCTATACCTAAGAACCTACTATATATAAAACTATATAATATATACTTATAGGACCTGTATATATTGCCCTATTGCCTAGAGTATATAAGGGCTAAGGCTAGAACCTAGTATATTAAGGTCTATAGGATACTCTTTATATATATTAATAAAAAGAAGGAGATATACCTTAATAGATAATATAATATTAAGGATAGAATAAAGAGCCTTATTATAAAGTCTGTGCTTAATAGACCCTTAAGACTAATATAATAGGATAAAAAGCTAACTAATATTCTGGACTATTAGATAATAAGAGAAGAAGTAGAACTCCTAGAATATATATAGGAGAATAACCTAATTGAGCTTATAAGTAAAGAAGAGGATAAGGATGCTTTAGAAGCTGACTCTACTAAAGATGAAAAGGAACTACTAATAATGCTAACTATAAAGGAGGAATCCTCTTACTATAATTAGTTATATAGGATAAACTGTGATAAGGAAAACTGTAAATAGTATTATAGAGAAAGAGATACTATATAAAGATAACTTGCTAGAATAAAATAGCAAAATTTTAATTTTACCTTAGGAAAAGGAAGATGAGATAATAAAATTTGGTTTAAAGAACTAGTTAAATAAATAGAAAACTAAAACTATCTACATAATCTTATAAAAAATGAGGAATGCTATCTATAAAAGGGCAATAGATGAGCAATAAACCTTAGAAGACCCTAGTAAGTATCTAAGGAAACTAAGATAATAAGCTAGTACTAGAAGTAAGGATCGCGGGATATTAAATAAAGGTACTATTAGATAGTAGATTAATAGGTAACTATATCTTACCTATAATTATAAATTGTCTATAATTACTATAGAAGAAAAAGAAGGAATCTTATACTTTATATAATATTAAAGGAGAAATATTTAATTATAATAATAGGGTTATTAATAAAGAAACTAATTATCTTAGAGTTAAGATCTAAGAGTAGAATAAAGAACTTAACCTTAATATTATAGATATAAGGGAATATAATATTATCCTTAGATACCTATAGCTATAGGAGAGTAACCTAATAATTAATTAGAGGACTAGCTATTTAAGTTAGGATAATAACTTAAACCCCTAAGACTAGAAGATCCTTAAAGAAAGAAAAGATATAAGATAATATATTATCCTAGTTAATAAACCTAATAAGAGGAAATAAACTAAAAAGACTTAAGTAATAACTAAGAAGGTACTATAACTAGGAATTTGTATATAGTAAAATAAAGGAAAGAAATATAAGATTTAAAGGGTTATTACTACACTTTAAAAAGCCCTAGTAGTAATTAATAAAAACCTTAAAGGGGTAAAAAAGGAAGAAGACCTACTAAATAATAAAAAATAACTTAAAAATGTATTAAAAGAGTACCTAAAATATACTAAACTATTCTAGAAAGAATTAAGTACTAGACTACTAGAATATAGTAAGTGGGACTATTATATATATTTTAAGGAAGGGGCGAGTACTATTTATAATAAAATTTATATACTTAATAAAAACGAGCTTAAAGTATTATAGAAATATATTAATAATATACTAGTAAAAGGCTTTATATATAAATCTATATTAGAAGTAGGATATCTAGTTATATTTATCTTAAAGAAAAATAGAGAACTATACCTTTATATAAACTATAGAAAGATTAATGAGGTTATAGTTAAGGATTAAATACTACTCCTACTAATAATAGAATTAAGAGACTGACTATATAGGAAGAAGTGATATATAGCCCTAGACCTTAAGGGAGTATATTACCTAATCTATATTAAGGTAGGGGATAAATAGAAAATAGCATTTTAAACTAAGTTTAGACTTTTAAATACTTGGTTATACTATTTAGCTTTATAAATATACTAGTAATATTCTAAAGAATAATTAATAATATACTAAGAGAATATCTAGATGATTTTATAGTAGTATACCTAGATAATATCCTTATATTCTTAGATAATCTTAAAGAATATAAAGGGCATATTTATAAAGTACTATAAAAACTATAAAATGCTAAGCTACTCTTAGAACTAAAGAAATGCGAATTTTATATCTAGAAGGTCAACTTTCTAGGATATATAATAATACTAAATGAAATATATATATAAGATAAGAAAATAGTACTAGTATAAGACTAGGTAATACTTAAGAATATAAAAGAAGTGTAGAGCTTCTTAGAGTTTACTAACTACTACTAAAGATTCCTTAAAGGATTTAGAGGAATTATAAGGCGACTTAATAAACTAATAAGGAAGGATATTAAATTTAAATAGGATAAAGAAATATAAAAATCTTTTAACTTATTAAAAGAACTAATTATATTAGAACCTATCCTTATTATATTTAACCCTAAGAAATAAATTAAACTTAAAATAGATATATCTAATTTTGTACTAGGAGTATAACTAGGATAAAAAGATAAAGAAGGGAGAGTTAAGCCTATAGCCTTTTATTTAAAAAAGCTTAGTAGTACTAAACTTAACTACCCTATCTATAATAAAGAATTCCTAGTAATAATTAATATATTTAAAGAATAGTAATATTATATACTAGGGATAAACTATACTATAAAGGTTTACATAGACTATAAGAACATCATATACTTTACAACTACCTAAGAACTTAATAGGAGATAAATCCACTATATAGAAACCTTATCTAAATTTAATTATAAGATCTACTATAAGAAAGGATTAGAGAATAGAAGAGTAGACGCACTTAGCTATAAGGAAGAATATAATATAGGAATTCCTATAGTTAAAGGAGCTATTTTTAAAGAAAAGACCCCTAGAGTATATTAATAATAATAATTAAACTATCTCTATAAAATATTCTATAATTAGAAATTTCTAAATAAAGTAATAGGGATATATAACTTTATAGACTCTATATATATAGAAGAAGGAGTTAAGTAGAATAGATTAAGAAAACTACTATAGAAAAGTAAAATATACCTTCTACCTAAGTAAAGGAAGAATAGAATTAAGAAGCTTTATAAGTACCTATTCTATAGATACTAAGGAATCTGAAAAATAATAGATAAAATAATAAGAACCTTTAACTTCCTAGGAATTAGGAAAGTTATTAAAGAAGTAATTAGTAAATATAAATAGTGCGCTTATAGTAAGGCTATATAATATAAACTCTATAGGGAACTATAACTACTTAAAGTTATAGAATAACTATAGGAGTTAATCTTATTTAATTATATTACTAAGCTACTAAGGTTAAAGGAACCTATAACTAGAATAGAATATAATAGTATATTTATAATTAGTAATAGATTTACTAAGTATAGGTATTTCTTACTATACTTAGAATTAAGTACTATAGAAAACCTAGTATATATATTCTTAAGGAATATTATTAGTAATTATAGACTACTAGAAGATATTATCTTAGATAGAGGAGTAACCTTTACTTCTAATTTCTAGTAAATACTTATAGCTAAACTAGGCATAAACTATAAGCTAAGTACTAGCTATTACCTATAGATAGATAGGTAAATAGAAAGAGTAAACTAAATACTAGAATAATACCTTAGATACTATATTAGCTATAAGCAGGATAACTAGGTAGAAAAACTACTAATAGTATAACTAGCTTATAATAGTATAATCTTAGAGACTACTAAGGTATTACCCTTTTATATAAATTATAGATTTAACCCTAAGTTAGTAAGAATACTACTAGAGAAAGGACCTAATGCTAAGAAAGCTATATTAGAAGTAGGTAAACTTAAAAGGTTATATACTAAAATGAAAAAAGAACTAGAAT
Organism: Calcarisporium arbuscula; assembly: GCA_009828645.1. Lineage (NCBI taxonomy): Eukaryota > Fungi > Ascomycota > Sordariomycetes > Hypocreales > Calcarisporiaceae > Calcarisporium > Calcarisporium arbuscula. The sequence continues at coordinate 967,354 of WBSA01000016.1, forward strand.
TTATATAAAATAGAATAATAAAATATATAAACTAGAAAAGATTAAAAGGACTAATCTTCTAGGAGGGGAGTATAGTCTACCTACTATAAAGAAATATTAAAATAATATAACTAAGTAATAAATTAGACTATAAAAAACTTAGGCTATTTAAAGTTAGAAAATAAATATTAGAAAATAACTATAAACTAAGTCTACTAGTAATAATAAAAATACACTTAATATTTTATATCTTACTCCTTAAAAAGGCACTATAGAATACTAAAATATAAAAGAAAGTTAAAGTAGAAAATAATAATAAATACCTACTTAAAAAAATTATAAGAGTATAAATAATAAGTAAAGGAATAGAGTACCTAGTTAAATAGTTAAAGTATAATTACTTAGAAAGTATATAGGAGCTAGTATAAAACCTCCTAAATTATAATAAAGAAATTACTATATTTCATAAACTATACCTAGAACTAATTATAATATATAAAAAACTACTAATACTTAAATATAGCGTCCTAGAATAATAGGAGAAATTAAGATAGTAATAAAACTAAGACCTAAGGAGAAGCACTAATAAAGTATTTATCTAGAATAGGAAGCCTAAGGTCGGCTAGGAACCTAATAGGTTAGGAGATTATTATAGCCTCAAGTTCTAGGCGCTCCTAGGCCTCTAACTTATCTAAACTATCTACCCCTTGCTTAATTATCTCGGCGGCCTTAAAATAAAGAAATTTCTCCTATTTATGAATGCGCTGTAAACAAGCTATTGTATACTCTAAATCTTCTTTAGCTAAGGCCCTTTCCTACTCTAACTAGTCTTTCTTATAAAGAATATAGGAAACTACTTAAATAATTAGCATATATATACTAAAGAAGGGAAAATAGAATACCTTATAAGCAGTATTATTAGTTCCGCCAGGATTATATAAAGAAGCCAAGTATTACGGTCTTGACAGCCTAATTTGGCGGTATATGTCGCTGTTATCGGCGGTCTCAACCGGTGGGGTCTTTATTGACACACCCTCTTAACATTAAATGTACAAACACCACCTAATCTAGACGAATTTCTCTTGCTGGGACTATGCAGCATGTATATAAGTAGTTGGTCTCTCCCATGAAATTATTCTCCCTAAGTTCCTTCACACCCTCGTCTTTATATCACTTCTCTATAGTTTATACCTTCTACAATGCATGACGAGATCTTAAACACTCTTCAACAAGCTGCAGAGAAACGCCTCAAAGCTACAGAGAACCGCAAAGCAGCACAGAGCAAAGCACTTGGGGCAAGAGGTTATCACAGGCTACAAAAACAGCTAAACAAGACGAAGTTTCTCGCCCCTTTAGACGCCGATACCACCCAAGCCAATATATATTATATTAAAAAACGATTCATAAGGTAATAACTTAACTAAATTATCCTCCTATTTATACTAAATCCTATAGGTTCTGTCATGAGAAGAAACATAGATATTGGAAGGAAGCTATCCATACACGATACTGTGATAAAGGCTTTATTATGACATTCCTATTCTGGATCTGTGAGACGTACCTTCGGCCAAGACGCAAAAGGTCTAAGACGAAAACTGTTAATCAATACTGGAGAGATTTTAAAATGTTATATCGTCGGATTAATGGCGGAGAAGTTATTAATGCGAATGATTGTGAGGAGATACGTAAGGTAAGTATTATCTGATATTTGTTAATAGTTTATAGTATAATAATCTAATATCTAAAGTATATTAGAGGCACTTTAAAAAGGATCTTTGGGCTTGATAATACTGCAAAATCTAAGGCGGTCATGGGCGTTGATGACCTCTTGCTAGGACTTACTTACCACTGGTCACAAGATATAAGCATCTTCCCAACTGAAGATGACCGCCTTGATCTTCCCACAATTATGCTGTTTCAGGCTTATACCGGTTGCCGACCGGCAGAACTAGTCGATGGAACTAAGAGCAGAGGGGGACAAGACCCTCTGCTGAATGACCTAGACGACAAATGCGAAGATACCCAGATGCTTGACGCTCACTTCAATAAGGACGAGTCTGACTCCGAGTATAATGGTTCCCAGATGCATGACATACATCTGGACACTGCCCCTGTGGGCGAATCTAAATCAGAGTCTGAATTCGATGACGCTGTATTTGATGACGACCAAGGCAATAAAAGTGTTGCGACAAACGATACTGACTATAACAGTGGCGGCGATGATAGCAATGAGATTGATGATAAACATCTGAGTAATATTGGCATAATTGAGTCCAATATATTCAAAGATGAGGAGCAGATCCGGAAGCATAAAGCGCTCTGCTATGAGGATATTATTCTCTGGATTGTGAAGAATCCCAAACAGGGAGAAAGAGATGCTTTAGCCATGGAGGTTTTCTTTCGTCATCATAAAGGGGCAGATAATAAGCCAAAGCCGTATGTCCTCCACCCCTCTTCCTTGTACTTACTATCTCAGAGGCTCCTGTGTAACTAATTTTATAGTACCATCTTCCTATTTCGTGAGAATCCTCTTTCGATTCTCTGTCCTATAAGCCATATCCTGGCACGCGCCATTCGAGACGATGCAGTGCAAGTAGATGGGTTCACTCATGCGCGACCGTTCTTCAGCACCAAAATAAGCAAGAAAGCAATCAAAGTTCACTGGAAACAATCAATACTCAAGACACCAGTTTTCAGAAGCTCTGTCCGTAACGCTGCTACTGGATGGATTAAGTCAACAACAGAGCCGATGAAATATTCCACATATGCATACTATCTTGACCGGATTGGTGTGGGTATAGGATCTGAGGATAAGTGGACGTCATATTGCATGCGGCGTGGTAATTGTAACGCTCTGCTGCACAAAGCCCCTGATGCTATTGTCGATCAAGTCATGAGACATGACCCAAATACAGGGTGCAAGGAAAACTCTTACCAAAATCAACGTATTGGATTCAATACACAAGATGCGTTCCTCGAAAGAGATCCGACAGCTGATGGCCTAACGAAGGCATTCACTCACATGAGCATCCGATGCAATCCAGAGATTCCAAAGGAGATTCCAATGGCCGAGTTGGCTAACCTACCACCTGATCCCGAGATTGATGACCTCACAAGAAGAGTCAACCAGATATCGATGCAAATAAAGTTCGAATATGGATATATCAAGAAGGCACCCAAGGATGTTCAAAAGGATTACAAGCGATTGCAGCAAGATCTGAAGAATGCTAAGAAAGCTTTTAAAGATGATATGACTAAGGTGTACCAAGAGGCCTGTCGACGACGCCTCCACAACGAGGAGCTAGAGAGGCAAGTAAGTGGAATAACTCTTGAAGAGACAGTTAAGCCCACCGTTCAACATCACCTCGATGAACGCACTCGGCTATCATATATGCTTTGCGATTTCAGACTTAATCTAAGTGTACAAGACAATATAGACCGAAAGGTCCATATTATCGACCTTATAGTCCGTCTTGCCTCTCTTCGCGAGGTACCTCCACCAAAGCCCCTGGTTAGCAAGACTGAGATTCAGGATAACTCTTGTGATAAGCAACTTCTGCAAAAAGTTCCTGTCATTCTGGACCCGACTCAATGTATATTTTGCATTGGGAATGAGAAGTTGCCATGGAAGGATCGCATACGCTGCTTTAAACGCGTTTCCCACATGATGGACCACGTTGAGAATGTTCATTTAAAATATGTACCACCATTGTCGAACTTTATCTGCTTTCATCCAGATTGCGAACATCTGGGAGACTTCTTGAAAAGTTTAGATGAGTTCAAGAACCATGTACAAAAAGTTCATTGTGTTAAACTTAGGAAATAACGAAAAAGTGTATATAGAAGCCTAGAAATACTAAGCGTATGATGAGACGCTAGTGGCTCTACTCAACTGCGGGTACTTAAAGGCTTAAGACTGCTTCGTTGTATGATTGAAAACTTCATCTTTAATAAAGATAGAAGAAAAATGACTAATCAGGCTTGTAAGAAAAGAGATAGGAGCGCTGAAAACTTCAAAAAAAGATGGCGTACTTTTATAAAAGCCGGCTTCGAGGTTCACCGAGACTACCATGCTGATGTTTACATCTTATTGCGCCGCAAAGGACAGATATACGAGTTTAAATCTACTGATAAATTCTGGCCTTTGCCGCCTAAGGATATAGTATGAGCCACGCCCTATTATCTATTGGTCACAACTAACCCAATTTACAGGAGAACAGCTTTCCGCTACCATTACAAGTGACAGCTGCTGATATAGCTTTTTTGCAAACGACAAAGCGAAACACTAGTGGCGCATCATAGAGATATATTATATTACTAGTACACATAGATAAAATAAATAAATAATGCTCCCTCGACTAGTAACTGCCAAGTCCCACTCTATTTACCTATCGTAGGCCTAAGGACAGTCCGACTGTGGTGGAGTCATTGGTTGTATCAACACAACCAAAAAAGTGGGACTAATAGGACTTCAAATGGCAGACCATGCCACACTATTAAGGCATTAGTATCTTGATACTAAGGTTCCGTTGATATATGAATAGCAGTTCGGTCCATAATGTCAGTCCCATCCATTTCTATAATGTAGTCTTCACCTTGGTAGTTACTTGCCTATTCAAACTGCAAATAGTTATCTTTATGGGCCGCGAGTGCGGCCTCATCCCCAGTGAAGGGCAATATAGGAATACTGCTGTAGCTGAACAACTTAGATAGGTGCTCGCAGCTTTCCAGTTGTAATTGAGTTTCGTTTAGAGTCTCTATAAACAGCATGCCTGTTGGTAGGGCTCCAAATACCACGAGTCTCATAATCATATCTGATAACCATTTTATGTCCTCTTTCAAGTTTGGGTACTTGACATGAATAGTAGACACGAGCTTGTCAACATCTGGAACTGAGAGCTTCTGAACGCTATAACTGTATATTAGAAGCTGAGATAAAGTAGCAAACCTCTGTTAAACCTACTGTCCATCTTTCAGCCGTTCAGGCAGGATTGACAGAATGCCACATCCAAACTCTTGATCTAAGCGGTACCAGACCTTGTTTATTTCCATTTCGTCTTTCCATCTCGCTCGTAATTGGTTATATGAACATCCTTCCGTCCGCTCCCTTGGAAGTATAGCTTTAGCAAACAAAACGCCTAGGGAAGCTACCTGTTGCTCCTGAGCCTTTTTATATTGGAAAAATAGGTCTGCAATCATTGAGCGATGATATCTAGCTTTTGCAGATTTAAACTCAATGTCAGTCCCAAGCTCTTGAAAGAAGTACTGTACTGTTTTTATGTGGTCCATAATATCTTGTTCAGTTGCTTGCCTAAACCCGTCATATTCTCGAAGTGGCTGACATTGATAGCTGGACATTCTATGCCTGATCGCCGTGAGGTCCTGTCGAATTCTCTCCAATATGTCGGGCGAGCCAATTCCGTCGATAGCTGCAATAACAGCAGCCCTAGATAGTTTGAGAGCGCGATCCTCACTACCTTTAAGCTGGCTTCCTTTATCCTGCTTAGCTGTGGCTGCACGCTTGCCCTTTTTGCTGTGGAGATTTATAGCTCGTGGCTCTATATTATTCTCGATGTAAGCGTCGGATGTTTCAATGTTATTGCAATGTAAGTTCTGGGTAGCTGTATAGCATTGCATGGTGTTTTCTGTTAGATTTTCAATCTCAGAGCGTTCCTCAGCGGAGCTTCGATTGGGCGACGGAGTGTTTGATGGTGTATCCAGACCATTATAGACCTGTGAGGGAAGAACTGAGCGTATGCTGGATACAATGGCAGGATGACATGCGAATAGTTGTTTAGCCTCGGTGCGATGATGTGTGATGCGAAGATCGACTTCAAGAAGTAGCTAGGTGATTATTAGCGTGATTGGCTAAGTTATTGTATTAACGTACATCTAGGAGGCTTAATTGAGCGATATTGGCTTCGCTTGAAGACATGGTTGAGGTTGACTTTACATGTAGTAGAAAAGGAAGACCAAGGGAACCAAGAGCATGTGTGGACTTGAGAGGGGATGAGCCATTAGTCCATACTTCTCTATAATGTCACCCCTTCACGGAGCCACCTCGCGCTCCCTGCGCAACTCCTTGGCTATTCCCGAGTCCCTGAGTCCCTGAGTCCCTGAGTCCCTGAGTCCCCTGAGCAATCCTAAGCGATCCCTGAGCGATCACTGAGCCGAACTGTTAAGCAATTACTAGCTGCTGAATCTCAATACAGTAACTAAATTACAAACTAATAAAATACAATGAAAGAGTATGTACAGTATCAGTACCGTGCATCGGGAGGTTTAGTGTCCTTAGTTTAGTGCCGAATGCGGCTAATTAGGCACCACAGCCACAAATGACTACTCCAAGTATGGGAAAGCATATTCATGCTCCTTAAAAACCTCTTTAGCGATGTAGAGTGATACTATGTATTTATATATATTATATATAAAGGAAAATAAAACTAATGATAATAAATATTAAGCCGAAAATTCATACTAGCATAATAGCATATAATGGAAGCCAAAAATAAAACTGTGACGCCTAAGCTACAATTCGTGGAAATTGGTAGAAGAGATTTTCCTAGTCACGGAGTTACGTCGACGAAGTCTAAGAATATTCCCTACGACGAAAACAGTATTTGGAGGTCAATACTCGACCCCAGCGAGATTAAGGGCCTCGCTTTTAACCCTCGAGCCCTCGAGGGCAACAGGTTATATTAGTAGGGCCTGATCTTAAAAGGTTGGCAAAAGGCGACTTCCCGGAGGGGTGGATGGAAATCTAGTACTACTTGCGCCTACTGCAGATAGCCGGACTAGCAGGTGGACCTGGGAGCCATCAGTTCATTACTGTCGGGATCCCAGAATCATCTTATTATTCAAGAAGCCTCTAATAGCAAGCAGTATCCCCTTAGTACTATTACAGACCGTGTGGTTTCTTCGGATGGAACTACAAGTATCCTGAAGTTCAAACAGGATAACGGGGCTCTGCATACTATCAAAGGGGAAGCAACTGGTGAATGCAGAAAATTCACCTTAGATGATCCAAAAGTATCCTTTCAACTAAGAGGGCCCAAGGTTGTTAGACCATTTGAGAAGATGTTTAGACAATTCCTAACCAGAACAGAATAAGGAATAGGGGAGGGAGCTTCATAAAAAGCGGTAATTGAGTTAAAATGATATATTTATCATATAGGTGTTACCTTTGTTCTTTTGGGTACCGGTTCTGTAAATAAACTGTTCTATCTTATTACTTCACCTATCGAAATAACCCACCCCAAATTCTGCGACTTAGTATAAGCATTTAAAGTGCAAATATTGATTGCTTATATTAATACATAGTATTATTTTAAGCATATACAACTTCCGGGGCGCTATAAACTCTTTTAGTCAAACTTTCGTGGGATACTGAGACGGAGGAAACAACCCAACCAGCAGGCAGGCCTATATTTGTTTAGTATAATCCGTTATAAATGTACCTATGGGTAAGCAATAATTGACTCTTAGTCCTATGGAGGTACTTATCGGGTAGGCCTGGCGCCTTGCGGACTAAAGCTGCCCCTCCTAAAATAATTAACTAACTAAAAAGTTTAGGGATACAAGTTCCGCCGTTCACTGTAATACTATGTATTAATATAAATATATTAATACTTTCTAATAAATACCATGATGCCACTATAACTAAGTGCTTAAATGTATTTACTTGCAACGTCATTTATAGATACATTTTAATATAATATAATAAATTTATAAGATTATATAAAAATAAATTTAAAATGAATAATATTAGGGAGAGCGCAATTATCCCCGCAGACTGGACTGCTACCCAGACTGATCCTCTGTTTACTATCTGTGAGCTGCTCCCTAACTAACTTCAATGCAACAACCAGCTAACACAGAAAAGATAGTGGAACAATCTGCGACGACATTTTACCTCACATAAATAAATACTCAGCAATGTACCCGAAGGAGTGTATCCCACAAGAAAAGGCAGCGGATTTCTGTGATCCTAGACATTTAGACTATAGGACTAGAAAGTTAAACATTTAATCCTGGTTCCTGTAATATCTATCCCTATGTCGCGAGCTAACCTCCGTGGCGAGCTAAAATGTAGGTACATTGACTTTAAAATAATTTCAACTTCACATATATAAATAAATTTACTTGATTTAAGGTGAACTAACTATATATTATCAGATCACTTCTGCACACCTCTATCAATTCTTAAATAAAATGACCACTAGCGCATAGCATAATGGCCCAGGCCAAGTAGCGTCCTATCCGAGACACATCCAACTCCCTTGCCTTCAATATAGCATTGAAAAGTCAGTAATAGCCTCGGGACTGGTGTAGGGGGTGATTAATGCTATATGGCCATGCCGATTAGTACATTGAATCAGTAGAACGACGAATTTAGCTAGCGTCAAGCGGGTTCGGATGCCTAATTCACCGAAAGCCTAGGTTCTATACAACAGAACTTCGTCCCATTTGCAAATTAGTTTCATTCTTCAATCCAGCGTAGCAGCATCTAGTCTGTGAGAGAATACAATTGAGGTTCCATACTACACTGCTATGTATGTGTTGCCCCTTCGTCAGCCGAATTCTCATGACTTACCGCTGACACCACTTGTTGAAGTCGACCCGAGTTGGGACGTCACGCCGCCCAGCCTCCATGCTTGTGTAATCACAGCCTGATCATGCGTCCGTTAGACACGCCCGCCGCTTTTCTCCCTCCATCCAAACTCACATCACCCACCTGCCCCTCGATGATGCCACTTGCAAGACAATACGACAAGTAGTATGTCAGACCCCGGAGATTACACCGTCGGCTGGATCTCTGCCATCCCAACCGAGTCTGTTGCCGCCCAGCAGTTCCTCGACGAACGACACGAAGGCCCCGAGCACGTCACGCAACATGACAATAATGTTTACACTCTAGGGAAAATTGGTCGTCACAAGATCGTCATGGCCGCCCTTCCCAAAGGCGAATATGGTACGACGTCGGCGGCCATGGTGGCGAGGGACATGCTTCACAGCTTTCCAAACATCCGCATCGGGCTCCTGGTAGGCATCGGCGGTGGCGCGCCGAGTGCGAAACATGACGTGCGGCTTGGAGACATCGTGGTTAGCAGTCGGGGCGGAGAGGATGGCGGGATATTCCAATACGACTTTGGCAAGACTATCCAGGAACAGGCTTTCCAACATACGCAGTTTTTGGACCAGCCGCCACCACTTCTTCGAGCAGCCGTTGGCGGACTGGAGACGCGGTACGAAGCGGATGGCCATCAGCTCAAGGCGCACGTGGCTACGATCCTAGATGCAAAGGCTCGACTACGGAAAAAATACTCCCGACCGGCCGTGGCGAGGGACAGACTGTACCGGTCAGACTTCGTGCATCGGGACCCAGACCAGAGCTGCACGGATGGCTGTGGCGACGAGTCAGACCATCTGGTGGCTCGAACAGAACGCGGCGAGGACGATGACGACCCCGCTATCCACCACGGGCTCATCGCCAGCGCGAACCAACTGATGAAGGACGCACAAATCCGAGACAAACTGGCGGCGGAGAAAGGAGTGCTCTGCTTCGAGATGGAGGCGGCGGGTCTGATGAACCATTTCCCGTGTCTGGTGATCCGCGGCATCTGCGACTACGCCGACTCGCACAAGAACAAGGAATGGCAGGGGTATGCCGCGATGGTGGCGGCGGCGTATGCGAAGGATCTGCTGCAGCAGATTCCGCCTAGCAAAGTCGAGGCAGAGAGTCGGATTAATGAGACCCTCAACAACAGTTAGTGGACCGGTCTTGCTGTATTTGCGCGTGCTAAATGTATGTAGTTGAACAACGAATTGAGGATGTGCATGGGACCTTGTTCGCAATGAAAGCTGTGAATGATAGCATCAAGTCGAACCATCATGCGGGGAAGATCCACCGCTGGCTCTGCCCCCCCGATCCGTCGACCAACGCCAACTATGCCAGGAATCTCCGTCATAAGGGTAGTGGAACTTGGCTCCTGGAAAGCGCAGCCTTCCGGGAATGGCAATCAGGATCTCGACGGCATCTCTGGCTTTATGGGCTGTCGGGATGCGGCAAGACCGTTCTGAGTACGTCCATTCTCGATCACCTCCAGGCAAGCGAACATATAGTCCTGAGCTTCTTCTTCGACTTTAACGACGCGGCGAAGCGGACTATGGATGGCATGCTACGCTCGCTCGCTTACCAGCTCTCCCAACGTAGCGCCCAGTCCGAGGCGCAGCTTCACAGCCTGTTCCAGTCGTATCAAGACGGTCAAAAGCAGCCGCCAACCGGCGCACTTTTCGATGCTCTACGTAAGATGCTTGTGAACCATAAGAGTATATACGTAGTTCTAGATGCCTTGGATGAGTCCACAACGAAGCAGGAACTACTTGATTGCTTAATGGCGATCATATCTCTGCCAGAGTTGGCGCACCTAAAGCTGCTCTGTACTGGACGACCGGAAAGAGAGTTTCTCCACCGCTTCCCCATCCTGATCGGTGAGGATAACTGCGTCCGGCTCGACGGAGATGCAATAGATGCAGACATTGCATCGTACGTCATGGAGAGACTGTACAGAAGCCCAGAATTCAGCAGATGGGCGAAATACCCAAAGGTGCTCGAACGGATACGCAACACTATCGGGAGCAGGTCTGACGGAATGTATGTGACTCATACTCTCGCAACTTGGGTCATGACGCTGACAGCAAGCATAGGTTCAGGTGGGCGGCATGCCAACTTAATAGCCTCGAGAAGTGCCTCGACCGCGAAGCGATTGAAACAGCTCTTGCCTCCTTGCCGCAAGACCTCAACGAGACATATGCTCGGATGCTAGATCTGATCTCGCCCGAAAGCAAGCAAAAGGCCATTCGGCTGCTTCAGTTCCTTGCGTACTCCGATCGGCCTTTGATGCTTGAAGAGGCTGTGGATGTAATCGCGGTCCGGATTGACGGCAATGACGGAGTGTTCGATGAGGAAGATAGGATGCCAGTTCCAGCGGAGATCATCGGCCTTTGTCCAAGCTTGGTATCGCTCGTTCATGTTCAGAAACGCATTGCCTACGAAAGACAAGAACTCCATCTAGCTCATTCCTCGGTCCAGGAGTATCTTCGCAGCGAGAAATGCGACTTCTCGGGCCCAAAAGCGAGCATCAGCATCACGTGTACTTGTCTGGCCTATCTTTCATGCACTCGTGGGGTGGGAGATAACGTCACGTCCCAGTTTCCACTGGCAAAATACGCGGCCCAGGTGTGGATGGATCATGCTCGCCTTGCCGAAGGCTCTAACATTATTGTTGAATTAGCCTGGCAGTTCCTACAAAGTAGCAAGAGATTTGTTATGTGGACAAGACTTTACCAGCCCGATATTCCATGGAATGATCAGCCAAGGGAAACTAAAGCATCTTGCTTATACTTCGCATGTCTAATGGGCCTTGTAAAGGTGTCTCGAAAGCTGATCTTGCAAGGCGTTAATGTCAATGCTGAAGGCGGCCGCTACAGCAACCCCCTCTACGCTGCGTCATGGGAAGGCCACACTGAGATCGTGCAGCTGCTTCTCGAGAATAAGGCCGATGTTAATATACAAGGCGGCGGCTACGGCAATACTCTCCAGGCTGCATCATACCAAGGCCGTACTGAGATCGTGCAGCTGCTTCTCAAGAATAAGGCCGATGCCAATGCTGAAGGCGGCCGTTACGGTAATGCTCTCCAGGCTGCATCATACCAAGGTCATAATGAGATAGTGCAGCTGCTTCTCGAGAATAAGGCCGATGTCAATGCACAAGGCGGCGACTACGGCAATGCTCTCCAGGCTGCATTATATAGAGGCCACACTGAGATCATGCAGCTGCTTCTCAAGAATAAGGCCGATGCCAATGCTGAAGGCGGCCGCTACGGTAATGCTCTCCAGGCTGCATCATACCAAGGCCACACTGAGATCGTGCAGCTGCTTCTCGATAACAAGGCCGATGTCAATGCACAAGGCGGCCGCTATGGCAATGCTCTCCAGGCTGCATCATACCAAGGCCACACTAAGATCGTGCAGCTGCTTCTCGAGAACAAGGCCGATGTCAATGCTCACGGCGGCGATTACGGCGGCAATTATAGCAATGCTCTCCAGGCTGCATCATACCAAGGCCATACCGAGGTCGTGCAGCTACTTCTCGAGAATAAGGCCAATGTGAATGCTGAAGGCGGCCGCTACGGCAACCCCCTCTATACTGCGTCATGGGAAGGCCACACTGAGATTGTGCAGCTGCTTCTCGAGAACAATGCCGATGTCAATGCTGAAGGCGGCCGCTACGGCAACCCCCTCTACGCTGTGTCATGGGAAGGCTACACTGAGATCGTGCAGCTGCTTCTCGAGAACAAGGCCAATGTCAATGCACAAGGCGGCGACTACGGCAATGCTCTCCAGGCTGCATCATACCAAGGCCATACGGAGAGCGTGCAGCTGCTTCTCGAAAACAAGGCCGATGTTAATGCACAAGGCGGCCGCTACGGTAATGCTCTCCAAGCTGCATCATACCAAGGCCATACCGAGGTCGTGCAGCTACTTCTCGAGAATAAGGCCGATGTCAATGCTGAAGGCGGCCGCTACGGCAACCCCCTCTACGCTGCGTCATGGGAAGGCCACGCTGAGATCGTGCAGCTGCTTTTGCTGGCTCATAGCACCGGATCTCTCGTTGAATCTACCAGGGACTTCCAATCATAGCGACATGTTCCAGATGCTGAACATAAGAGGGATGAGATGCCCTTATATCGGTTATATGAGACCACAACTGAAGCTGGACATGTAGCTGGTCGCTGGTTTCTGTGATGTTAGAGACAACATTAACGTCAAACCCAGTTTGGAGTTTCTTTATCACTTCCACTCTGGTAGCGGAGCCGGTCTTGTCGGGGCATGGTAAATTGGTGCCTCGGGATTTATACGGATTTAAAGCAAAATTCAATGATCTAGTTATCTAATGAATGGAGTCCCGCACCTCAACTCGGTTTCTGGATGAAAAATACTCTTAGAGACTGCGCCTAGGGATCCCGGCTTTCGGACAATTAGCCAGCCATATCCCGCTCAACGCTAGCCCAATTCGTTGGCGTCTATTGAAATGTACCAATCAGCATAGCGACACAACATTAATCTACCCTCTATAGCAACTAACTTACAAGGCTATAAACACCTTTTTGATAAGAAACTATAGGTGAAGGACTTAAATACTATTGATTTATTCATGTTTTGGCAGTCAAGAGTTTCGTGGTCGTCTTCTAGGGCACTGCGCTGGAGTGCTTCTTAAATAAGACATTATTTACTCTAGGCTATTACATTACGCGCTGGAGTAATTTTGGTTAACACTTGCCTGAGGGATGCAGGAGTGTTCTTGTAGTTAATAGATTTCAAATAGGACTACTTAATTCTATTTTTGTGGGTGAATTTGAGATTGAATTAAAGGCAAAGTAACATCCGTCCCTGCGTCGCGAGCCACCCTCCGTGCCGAGCCAAAATGGAGGTACTTTGCGTTCAAATTGATCTCAGCTTCACCCACGCTCTTAGATTTTCTTGCTCATACGCGAATCCTATCCTCTGATCACCCGCCTACCTCTCTAGCGAATTTTGCCACAGATAATTCGCAGCGCATTCCGCAATAGTCTATAGTAAACAGCGTCATATGCGGATGGCAATCCAGCGTAGTCCCCTGAGGGCCTACCACGAAGCCCGTGATAATGTAAATTTCTATAATTAGATAGCATCTAAGACCTTAATCTATAATTAATTATTTTAAAGGCCTTTTTAGCTCTATTGCTGCTGTAGAATAGTGATTAATACAAGATCGCTATGCCCATTTGTACACCCAAGTTCACAGATTGACGAATGTGGCTAGCGTAAGCAAGAATGACTAATCCTGCACAGCGGGACCGCTGAGTCGCACTGTGCTCACTCTTCGTTTAGGGCACCTTCAAGGTCCGCTATTCCCACTGAGCCAGTGTTGCATCATTACCTTGATAATCTGGACGGCCTGTGCCGTGCTTCTCCTTCTATGCCTATTCACATCGTCTCATAAGATTTACGGCGTCTGCAGGCCGACGCTGGTTCCAGTATGTCGACACTAGGTTGCCCATACTGGTCAGCCTCAAGGGATAGTCTTCCCCCAGCTTCGCGATGCTCCGCTCCATCACTTGCATGAATAACTAAGGACCTGGGCGGCTGAGGCCGCCTCCACAGTGGACAGGCAACTATGCTCCTTTGCAACAAACTACGGGATATCAACGGACATCGTGTGGGTAAGAAACATACTATTATCGGTGGTGACGTTTGCTACTTAAGGCAAACCGATTTCAGATGTGCGAACCTGTCGTGGCGTAGATGATGCGTCTGGCTCCTTGGCGATTGATGCTATTGGTCCTGCAAGCGCCCTGCAGGAATTCTTTTCAGCTCTTCCGCTCGCCCAACAAGACGGTCTCCCCGCGATGATGCTACTCCCATAGCTACCAACCGCAATGGCCTTCCCCCATCCCAGATCCTCGTTCCGAACAGAACCGATTTTGCCGATATCCTCATACCGCGTACCGAGATCAAAGTTCCCTCTTCTAAGCGAACATGGCACCTCGCTGGGTTGACAAGGTCAAATGCAAACTTGGACAGCCACGGCAGGCCGCTTCCCAAGAGTCTGACCCACCTCCTTCGCCGGCAGGGCCTCTGCCTATATCTCAACAGACCGGCCATTCTACATCTCAGCCAGCGCGTTCTATGGACAGTTCGGCAGATGCCGAGACCGTTTCGCCTTCAAACCTACAGGAGCAACTTTGGAACGACGCCTACGACGGGTTGAAATCGACTGAGCCCAAGCTGGTCGAAGCCTACGAACAGATTCTGTCGGGTATACTGGATGGAAATGAGACGAACTCTACTACCTGCGAACCCACAGAGAACGTGATAGGAGGAGATAGGGAGGCACGATCTCGCCAAATGCAGCAGCTGGTCAGAAGAGGACTGGATCGGACGCAAAAGCAAGCGTCTATCAAGCAAGGCATTGATGATGGCTTGCAAGTGTGGCAAGCCATCAGAGAAACTGTGGGTCAGGGTGTTCAAATGGCCCCTCAAGCCGCCGTGGCTTGGGCAGGCATCTGCCTTGGACTAGAGGTGCGTTTTAACAGCTCTGCTCTACAAGTGTGCTGAGAAGTGTCCTGCTGACATGCATAGATTCTGTCAAATCCCATCACCGAGGCATGCGATAACCGTAACGGCATTGCCTACGTCCTGTCCAGAATGGAATGGTATTGGAACTTAGTGTCTCTGCTGCTCGACGAGAACAAGACTACGCAATGTACAGTGGGCCTGCAAGACCAGCTAAGGCAAAATATCGAAAAGCTCTACAAGAAACTCTTGCTCTATCAGATACAGAGCGTCCGTCTTTACTACCGGAAGTGGGCCGTCAGCATCGCAAGGGACCTGCTCAAGATCGATGACTGGGCCGGCCAGCTCAGCGATATCAAGGATGCCGAGTCGGCCGTGAAACGGGACATGGAGCAATACAACAACGAAGAAAGTAAGATGCGACTGCACAAACTCAGTGATGTGGCAAATGCGATGCAAATGAATCTTCAGGGCATCTACTCGGTCATCCAGGACCAAGCAGAGCAGCAAGGGAAGTGGCGCAAAGACGACAAATATGACCAGATCATGAAGGATCTGCGTGAGACAGATCCCCGCGATGACAAGACACGGATCCAGGATGCGAAGGGTGGCCTGCTGAGGGACTCTTACCGTTGGATTCTCGAACACAATGACTTTCGGAAGTGGCGTAGTGATCCGCAAAGTCAGCTTCTCTGGATCAAAGGTGACCCTGGCAAGGGCAAAACCATGCTTCTATGCGGCATAATCGATGAATTGGAAAATTACCCCAGCAATTGCTTGTCCTACTTCTTTTGCCAGGCCACCGATGCGAGGCTAAGTAACGCGACGGCCGTGCTGCGTGGTCTTCTTTATCTACTCGTTGCCCGGCAGCCATCGCTCATTTCTTATGTTCGGGAGAAGTATGATCATGCAGGTCAGCAAGCTTTTGAGGACGGGAACGCGTGGGAAACCCTATCGAAGATTCTTTCATCCATCGTCAATGATCCGAGTTTAGATGGTGCTATCCTAGTCATCGATGCTCTGGATGAGTGCAAGACGAACCGGCATCAGCTTCTTAACTTCATCAAGAGACCATCTCGGGTCAAGTGGGTCGTTTCCGGGCGCAATTGGCAGGATATTGAGGAGAGCCTTAGCTCTACAAAGGAAAAGATCTGGCTTCAGCTCGAGCTGAACCAAG
The DNA here is from genome assembly GCA_009828645.1 of Calcarisporium arbuscula. Classification (NCBI taxonomy): domain Eukaryota; kingdom Fungi; phylum Ascomycota; class Sordariomycetes; order Hypocreales; family Calcarisporiaceae; genus Calcarisporium; species Calcarisporium arbuscula. Next base: position 983,628 of record WBSA01000016.1, read on the forward strand.
ATTCAATCTCAAAGGCCGTCGACACCTACATCGACCATAAGGTTCGTGATCTAACACACCTCAAGGGCTATGACAAGCCAACAAAAGATGCTGTCAAGGATCATCTATCGGCCAATGCTGACGGCACCTTTCTGTGGGTGGCCTTGGTCTGCCAAGAGCTTGCAGATCCCACCATAACCCGAAACCGACATACGCTCTCCCAGTTGAAGAACTTCCCATCGGGGCTTGAACCCCTCTATATGCAGATGATGAAGCAAATGTCTGATTCAAGGGATGCAAAAGTGTGTAAGGAATTACTTGCTATCGCTTCGATCGTTTACCGACCAATCACGTTGGAGGAGTTGAAGGTTCTGGCCGAGTCTTTGGAGCAAGACGACTACGATGACCTGGCACAAATCATCAAGGCCTGTGGCTCTTTCCTGACTCTTCGACAAGGCGTGATGTACTTTATACACCAGTCAGCCAAGGACTTTCTACTTGACAAGGCATCCCAGGAAATTCTACCAACTGGCACAACGCAACAGCACCATGCGATCTTCTCGAAATCTCAAAAAGCACTCTCGAAGGTTCTGAAGCGTGATCTTTGTAAACTCGGTGCCCCTGGTGTTCTTGTTGATCAGGTCTCGCCACGGAATCTTGGCGCATTAGCCTCCCTCCATTATGCTTGTGTCTTCTGGGTTGATCATCTCCACGACTCAGATCCGAAGGCTATCAGAGATGCTCTGCAGGATAACGGCGATATGCATACATTTATCCGCGACAAGTATTTGTATTGGCTTGAATTTCTCAGTCTATTGCGCAGCGTTCCGGAAGGGATAAAGGCTGTACACAAGCTCGAGGCTTTAACGGTGAGTTGCTTTGCGGCAATGATGGTAGTGACCTGACAATGAGTTAGAGAAATTCGGCAGGTGAGCATCTAATTGAACTAGTTCACGATGCTCGCCGTTTTATCCTATACCACAAGACGCCAATCGAGATTGCACCATTGCAGACCTATGCGTCAGGGCTTGTGTTCAGCCCTGAGCAGAGTTGCATTAGGAGGTTTTTCGATCATGAGAAACCGGATTGGATCGTCTTCACACCTCAAATGGAAACAGGTTGGAACGCGTGTTTGCAGACACTGGAGGGCCACAGCTTGTCGGTGACCTCGGTGGTGTTCTCAGCGGATGGCCAGCGTCTAGCATCGGGCTCTTGGGACAAGACAGTCAAGATCTGGGATCCAGCAAGTGGCAAGCACTTACAGACACTGGAGGGCCACAGCGATAGGGTGACCTCGGTGGTGTTCTCAGCGGATGGCCAGCGTCTAGCATCGGGCTCCCATGACAAGACGGTCAAGATCTGGGATCCAGCAAGTGGCAAGTACTTACAGACGCTAGAGGGCCACAGCTCGTCGGTGACCTCGGTGGTGTTCTTAGCGGATGGCCAGCGTCTAGCATCGGGCTCCGATGATAAGACGGTCAAGATCTGGGATCTAGTAAGTGGCAAGCACTTACAGACGCTAGAGGGCCACAGCTCGTCGGTGACCTCGGTGGTGTTCTCAGCGGATGGCCAGCGTCTAGCATCGGGCTCCGATGATAAGACGGTCAAGATCTGGGATCCAGCAAGTGGCAAGCACTTACAGACGCTAGAGGGCCACAGCTCGTCGGTGACCTCGGTGGTGTTCTCAGCGGATGGCCAGCGTCTAGTATCAGGCTCCCATGACAACACGGTCAAGATCTGGGATCTAGCAAGTAGCAAGCACTTACAGACGCTAGAGGGCCACAGCTATGGGGTGACCTCGGTGGTGTTCTCAGCGGATGGCCAGCGTCTAGCATCGGGCTCCGATGATAAGACGGTCAAGATCTGGGATCCAGCAAGTGGCAAGCACTTACAGACACTGGAGGGCCACAGCGATAGGGTGACCTCGGTGGTGTTCTCAGCGGATGGCCAGCGTCTAGCATCGGGCTCTTGGGACAAGACAGTCAAGATATGGGATCCAGCAAGTGGCAAACACTTACAGACACTCAATATTGCCAGACGCTTATACCGAATTTCATTCGACCCAACAAGTAGCTATCGCCTTTTCACCGAGATTGGGCTTCTAAACTTAGAAGTGCCGAACCCGGTGCCCAATACTGGCTTCCAGATGGGGAAGTATACCTCACCATCTGCGACATATGTTGGTTATGGCTTAAGCAGTGACGGCGTCTGGATAATGAAGGATGAAAAGAGGGTTTTATGGCTGCCTCCAGACTATCGCCCAGTGCAATCAGCTGTTTCAGGGTCGATGCTTGGTATTGGCTGTCAATCAGGGCGTATTCTTGTAATGAAGTTTCTATAGTGGGAATTTGATAGAGTTTTTTTTATACTGCGGAGTAAACGCATCCTTGAAATGGGCATTTTATAGATCAGCAGGGCCACAAGCAGGACTTTGGTCCAGGTTGGATAGATATGAGGTGGAGCTTATATAATGTGTGTACGATTCCAACGTTGTTAAAACGATACCTTGCGTTTATGGTACCCCAGACGAAAAGTGAGCATAGTGCGACTTAGCGATCCTGCTGTGCAGGATTAGTCATTCGTGCTTACGCTAGCCACATTCGTTAATCTGTGAATTTAGGTGTACAAATGGGCATAGCGATCTTGTATTAATCACCATTCTACAGCGGCGATAGAGCTGAAAAGGTCTTTAAAACGATTGATCGTGGGTCAAGGTCTTGGATGCTATCTGATCACGGAAATTTGCGTCGTGAAGGGCTTCGTGGTAGGCCCTCAGGGGACTACGCTGGATTGCCATCCGCATATAACGCTGTTTACTATAGGCTATTGCGGAATGCGCTGCGAATTATTTATGGCAAAATTCGCTAGATTGGTAGGCGGGTGATCAGAGGATAGGATTCGCGTATGAGCAAGAAAATCCAAGAGCGTGGGTGAAGCTGAGATCAATTTGAACGCAAAGTACCTCCATTTTGGCTCGGCACGGAGGGTGGCTCGCCACGCAGGGACGGATGTTACATGGGTTTTGGCTCGCCACGAAGGGTGGTTCGCGACGTAGGGACGGATGTTAATAACTTATATCGAATATCTACAATTACCTTATAGGCACACTATTTTTTATATTAATATATAACATAAGTTATACTATTTCATACCAATCTTAATATTGTCATACTGAGAGTTAGGGTAGTTGAGGTTATTCTGGGTAGTATCAAGACTACCAAGGGCTCTATGACTAGTGCCAATAAGCGAACCACTACCCTTCTTATCCGCAGATACCTCCCAGAACATACTACCACCAAGACCCTTATCCTGGATATATTTAACTTTTGTTTTAGTCACGTCAGGCGTGTCGAAAGAGATAAGCTCCTTATTACTACTATCCCAGCTATAGTAGCTATTAGCAGCCTCGTCATGTATAACCCTCGGCACCGGGTTTTGGGAGTACTTTATAGTCCCAGACACCGTTCTCCCAGCTGCCACTCTCCCAGTTAGCCACACCAACAGAGGTGAATGGTTTACCGATGCCCTCAGTGCCTAGAAAGGAGCGGCCATACATGGGCATGCCAAGGACAATTTTCTCAGCAGGGACGCCACCTTTAATATATGCCTGTACTGCCGCATCGGTATTGAAAGGAGTAGCTGTAGGATTTTGATTATTCTTGTATAGATTCGCATTATGGCCACTGTTATAGCTAAAAGAACCAGCGTAATCATAGGCCATTAAGTTCACATAGTCGAGTATTTTTCCGAGCTCAGCTAAATGTAGCTTATTATAATGTTCCTCGCTAACAGGGGCAGCGATAGATAGCTGGAAATGATAGTTATTGGCATGGGCTTCGGAGTATAGGTCTAGCTCTCTACGGACAACTTGGAGAAGTTTGACCATATTAGTAGCCTCAGTATCATCCTTCGGGTACTCCCAGTCAATATCAATACCATCAAATGCCCAGTCCTTCATAATAGCAACCGCTGATTTCGCAAACGTAGAGCGGGTAGCATAACTAGCAGCGGCGAGGGGGAGGTTGGTAGACCATGTCCAGCCACCAATAGAAAGCATGACCTTCAATTTACGATTATCTTGCTTGAGCTTGTAAAGCTGCTTAACACAGCCATATGCATTGTTTCCTTGATCATTCCAAGCTAAAGTAGGATTAGCTTTTATAGACTTAAGGAAATTATAGAAATCGAGTTTCCAGAGCTCATGCCTTACAGTCATTATCATAGTGTTTCTCCAGGTCTGCGTAAGTATCGCCAGAGTACACAGTGCCATCTTGCCTAACATTTAGAAACGCATATAGAATATGGGTAACATCATCAACAGGAATATCAGTAGGTTGGAAATTACGTTGGTAGATTCCCCTGACATAAAATTAGATTATATTTGAGAGGGAGTATAATGAGAATTTTATAACCTACCAATTAGTAAAGTAGACCGCGTTAATGGCGCCACTATTGTACCTAGCGGTGGCTATGTGCGAGGTAAAGGCAATGCTGGATACGACGGGAATTAAAAGGTATTTAGTAAGATGCCTGAACATATTATTCAATGTATATATTAGGTACCGGTATATACTGGTATTAATAATATAAATAGCTACTCTAAATGAGCGTAAATAAATACCGGTATTCTATAACTCAACCTATATATAGCCTAGGCAGTGTATGTATATCACCAGTGAAGTTTCAAGGAGCATGAAGATGCTCTTTCTAACTGTGCTATTTATGGTTGGAGCAGAGTTGAGAAACTAGCTGGCCGTCATTTACCTAAAACAGCACTTCCTCGACGTCTAAAGAACGTCTATGTTCCTTTACATCGCATCATTTCTCACATTTATAACGGTACATATTAATACTATGCCACCTATAAACCTAATAGACTTACCACCAGAAATCCGCATTATCATTTGGAAGCTGCTAGTCCCTAATCGTCAAATTCTCCGCGTGTCTGAAGTAAAACACGAGAGGAATCAGACGGCAAAGTTTACCTTCTCTACTTCTGCCCGCCAGCTGACAGTCCTTCACATCTGTTATGAGTCTCGACAGATAGCCCTCAAATACTTGAAACCTTTCTTCACGCACCAAAACTCTCAACCAGTGTACTTCCAACCTAGGATTGATATTCTTTACCTCAATTTATTAAGTGACTGCGCAGCTTTTAGATGCAAATATCCTGAAATAAATAAAGTTGAAATACTTGCAATTCGCAGCTGGGGGCCCGAGAATGTGTGGTATTCTAACCTTTATGATGTTGTGCAGGTAAACTTTCCTGCAATAAAGACATTTTTTATAGTTACCAAGGATGAAGGATCATGGCCAAATGTTGAATTTGTCGAGGACCCAGAGGCAAGACAATTGACAGATGCTTGGACACAGGACATTATTCTGAAAAAAGCTCTAAGCCGTCACCTTCTTACTGTGCGAACTGCAAAAGTTAGCCATGGCACTGAGGAAGCGACTGAACTAGGATTACCAAGCTAGTTGGTGTTGGTGTAGTCGCTAACGAGCATGTTTTGGCTGTCGCGCCATCGGCCGAATCTTGCTCCCGACCATCGTCCGGCATATAGGGCTGCAGGCGCGATGTGCTGTAGGTACTCGCCGTTTCGTACTTAAGAGAGATATATTTTCCTTTGGTTTCGCGATTACCAAGCTCTGCAGAACATCTTTTTCATTTTGATTATACAGTTGTACCTAGTTTAACCCCTTTGTTCTCCCGTGGTACTCAACATGAACCGCCCTTCTCTTCCAGAAACAAAAGGGAAAAGAATTTATGATACGAAGGGTACCCGTTTCCTAAAAAGAGGTGTCCAATATGGCAAAGAATGCAGCACAATTTCCGGGTCTTTCTACTATGATACCGCTCGTGGAAAATGGAGATCGAGTGTCTACTTACCTGTAGGCGTGGAAGCTCTCGACCTAAACGCAATAGTGAGTGTCCTATTCATTATTTTGACAATTTTCTTACAATTTCAGTTTGACATGCCTCTTCCTTGGGTCACACCATATAGTGAACAAGTCACAGCGGAAGGAAATAGTGCTGCGCAGATGTTGGAGGACCTCAAACTCGATGAAGCTACGGAATAGGCTTTGTGCTACAAGGGCTGAGGTTGGAGCTCTAATGCTCATACTATAGAAATATATCCCAAAATTAATTTACGATCAACGATCGTCATCGCCATCTACATTTCTATCCGCCTGTGAAGTATCTGCCCATGTGAGTCTAGAGCAACGACGCAGACTGGCTCAAGAAACTACAGCTCACCTCTCTAGTTGGTTACATGCTGATCGATTCGATGGATGTTTGGCCGAGAGTACTACATCTGGTAACATGTCGATAATCAGAACACCTTTTCCCAGGGGTGCCATTAATCCCTATTGACCTGGACAGCACAGGGTACCCCCTCGCCTAGCATGCAATCCTTGATCAGTGACCCGCCCAGATAAATGGGCTAGGCAAGCGGTCTTAGATCCCTGTTTATGGCACTGTCAAGGGGGGTGGGGTGTCATTACCACGCCAGCAGCCAAATCATGCTCCAACCGCAATCCAGCATATTATACGAAACGCTGCTTGGTTATAAACGAGACAAAATATTTCACCTATTAATAGGACACCTCTCACCTTCCACAAGATATGTATTACTTTAGCTGTTCATCTTGAAATAGTAGTACTTCGTACCATATCTATTCCAGCCCCTTCCTTCACATTATCACCACCGACCCATTCAATATGACCTCTCATCTCACCAAAAAGGAGAAAGAACGTCAGCGACGCATGAAACTGAGAGGTACCTCTTTTCTAAGCAGGGCGGTGCGACATGGCAGACAATACAGCACAATTTCAGGATCATTCTATTATGACACTGGCTGTAGGAGATGGAGGTCAATTCTCTATTCACCTAAAGGTGTGGGAGCTATTGACTTAAGCGAAATTGTAAGTTTTCTTATTTCTTACGAAGACAATTGCTCATATGTTCTAGTTTTTTCAGCAAACATCGGAGTTGGATAGTGGTACGCTGGTGGGGTTAGAGGAGCTTTCCATCAATGGAGAGGTGGATTTAAACTCTGTAGCGTAACTGATGGCATTACAGAACATGATTCATATAATTATTTAGGTATTCTAGTCAGGTCACGCGCTATAGCGGCTATACAACATCGGAAGTAAATATTACTGCGCAGATTTTAGAGGATCTGAATATAGCAGTAGTGACTGAATAGGGTTTTGTAGTAAGGAAATTTGCATTAAATTCAACTAGTTATCCAACTTATACTCTAATTTATTATATTTATTTTTAAAATTACCAGTAAATATTTACGTGATGGTACTGGTAATGAACGAGAAATACAGAAACTATTCACTCGTCTACTAGCGTGAGGCAGCGAAACAGGTAAGCGTTAGAAGCTAGTGTGTTGATTGCGAGCATGATTTGGCTGATGATGATGATAAGCATCCTGGAGCAGATACCTACCTCTCCACAGACCCGTCATTCCAATAAAAGGTCACTGCACGCCATGAACATGGTTCTTTTTGTCTAGATGCAGAATCCTAGACTAGTGACTCGCTCTGGAGACAGGGAGAGGTAGGTGGTAGTAGATTTCCGGCCCATCGACCTACCCCCCCCCCCCCCCCCCCCCCCCCCCCAACATAGTGTAGGTAGCATTATTACGGGCATAATTTACTTCCTCTAGAGAGTTGACCTACGCGCTTTCACATTTGGAATCCACATCAACTAACTTAGCCGACCGAAATACCTCTTAATTATTGATGTACAACCAGGAACGCTAAAAGACCCATTTTTTATGTAGCAGGGGGCAAGTGCGTACTGAACAGCAGCTCTTTCTTGCTGTTTAAGACTTCAACAAGAAGTTTGAGGGGCTGAAAAGTACTCCATTGGAGTTGTAATTGAAGAGTGTATCGGTGCCGGTATGTTCAAGAGGAAGTTGTTCTTGCTTAAAATAATACTTAAGAGCAGAATGATTACTGAGAGTCTACGGCTATAATATTATTATTTGCAAGATCTGTGCCTAAGAATATAATAAACTGAACTGCACAAGGAGCACGACTTCCAACGCTCTCTATGGAGTTTCCCAGCCCAGCCGTCGCAGGCGACATCGCCAAGCCTTCGATCAGCGCTGTTCTCGCCAATTTCAACATCAGAGATAATCGGGTTAGACTCTTCTGGTTTCTGCAATTTGTCAGCCTCTTTGCCTTCCTGCTCGGTGTCTTTACGGTTATGCACCTTCCTACTTTTGGATCGATGAGGTGGCAATACCAATCAAGCAATGGGGCACCTAAAGGATGTGGAGCGTCTGTCTATGATCAACAACATAGCACTGCTGGGCCGCGTGCTAAAGCTATGGCCATTGACACTTGGTTTTCGCTGGTGTCGATAGCCACCGTGGATGCTTTCGCAGTGGTGGTTAACTTCAATCGTGGCTTGACAGTATCTTTCCACCGTAGCGTAAGTCTTCGCATGATGCTGTTCGCTACGCTTGCATCGGCTGCCGTGTATTCTTGGGAGATGGGTGTGTTAAGATTCAACGGAAGCAACACTGCAAGCATCATGACGGCTTTGCTAATGTACCTCGCTCTCGGGCGGGCTATTGATTCGATCAAAAGGCCAAAACTCGGTCCTTACAAGGGGACCATCCAACGATACAGTGAGACACGGGGTAGCTCCGACTTTTCTTGGGGATACGCAGCGTTACTTACAACGACTGTTGTTTCGGTAGCTCTACTTTCCACAACGCTCCTACGCAGCCGATGGTCAGGAATTAGTGTATTTGTTTGGGTTATATTCGAGGTAGGCTTTGAAATTAATCGAAAATTTAATCAGCTCAAAGTTAACGATCTTGCCAAGGCAGTGTTTCTTACCACGATGAAGGTTCACCGAACATCACGCTACACCATATTGTCTGGCCCTATTCTGCTATCGATAGCCTGCGTTAACTGGGGTTTGGAGATGGCTAAGTCAAATCCTCGGCTTGCCATGGCACCCGAATATTTCATTGCCCTGTTTATATCAGGTCGCTTCATCCTCGACGCCCACCTCCGAACCATTCTGAGATCTCGCCATGATCTTCAATGGGCGAGAGAAATGGCCCTGATCCCGACCTTCTGGATGGTCTGTGGTTCAATGACACTTTTATTGCTAGAGAAGGCTGGACTAAGAGTTCTCGCATACATCAAACCTATAATGGTATTATTGGCCTACGGTATGAGCTGTTTGGTCATTCAAACACCGGCGATATATAACATTGCCTTCAGCAACAATACACCGCACCACCTAGACATGAGGGCCCTCGAGAAAAAGGTTATTCTAGTTACAGGGGCTAATTCAGGAGTTGGCCTTGAGTTTGTGCGACAGGTGGCTATGCATAAGCCGGCCCGCATTTATATGGCTTGCCGGTCTGAAACGAAGTACAAAGTCGCAATCGAAATCATCAGGAGGTCTAAGGCAGCATCAGCGCAAATCAGTCCAATATATCTTGACCTATCTTCTTTCAAGAGCATTAAAAAAGGCGTTCGTGATTTTCGACTCCGCGAAACTCGGCTTGACATTCTTGTCAACAATGCCGGGATTATGATGACGAAGGAAGGCTTAACAAAAGACGACTATGAAAATCAATTTGGCACAAATTTCATGGGGCATGCCCTTCTGACACAGTTGCTCCTGCTAGAGTTGAAAGAAGCTTCCGACAGTCGAGTAATCTGGTTGTCCTCTGCTATGGAGAAAACCGCACCAAAGGATTTTTGCAAATTCGAAGAGCTGAAAACGGCCATGCCCGGCCGTAACACTGTGGCCCGGTACGCTTTGTCCAAGGTCGCCCTACTTCTTTACAATTCCGCAATGGCGAAGCAGCATAAGGGTATTAGATTTATAGCTATCCACCCAGGAGCTGTTGCAACTAACCTTCACCAAAATGCCTCATGCCTCCCATTGAAACTATTTCTTACCATGCTGGGGTGGGTGATAGCAGCACCGACTAAGCGTGGCGCGTTGAACCACCTGTGGGCGGCTGTTTCGGAAAACGCGATGACAGGAGGGTATTACGCCCCTGTGGGGAAACCTGTCACTGGTTCCAAGCTCTCCAGAAATCTGGAATTGTCAGACCGTCTTTGGCGTTGGACGCAAGATGAGCTCCGTTTGCATGTTGGCGATGATGCGTCGAGCGACAAAGCTGTGGTTGATGGCCGACTACGACTCGCATCATTTTAAGAAAGCTGGATGGGTGGTCCATTAGGGGAGACTATCACCAGAGCCACATTTAACATTACGGCTTTGAAGTTGAAATCTTAGTAGTGATAACCCTGTATTTATCGTCCGGTGCCAGTCATCTCTAGCAACACGATGGCGCCTGTCAAAAGCCAGGCTGGAAATGCGTGCTGCTGAACCATCGTCTGCCAATGCTTCTATCGGATTTGCTGTTGATAATGAAATTCGCTTTCTGAACGTATCAGCTCCAGAATATTGCCACTGAGCAAACTACATGGTCCATGACATTACTAATGAACATTTCAAGAAAAGAGTTGAAGACCCTGGGAGCTGAATGCTCCTGTGAATTTAACACTCGGGAAGTCCAGTCATTTTTGTCTGAGTTGCATCCGGCAACATCATGGGTCCTGTTTGAACATCGCCCTCTATTCGGAGACCGTGACATCATAGACCCTTGTCGAAGTCTTCTATATGGTGATGCAGCTGGTCGATCATCTTCTCTAATGACAGCTGATAATATTGCCATTATAGTTCAGATTATATTCCAGGGATAAACGCATAAAGTTATGGAACACAACATTTATGAATGAACAATAATTGTCGAGTCGATTAAAGACGCTATTGTATCGCTTTATATAGCCTTGTTGCATAACTCATTATATACAAGCGCATAGTGGAAGTAAAATCGGCCGCAATGATGCTGCGTTGAAATCAAATTGCCAACCACAATGGGTGGGGTACTCACTCCCTCCGAACTCGTGGTTCATAATGTGTGAGTAGTCGTTGTAAAATAATACCACGCTCACCACTAATTCCAAAACTGACGACTCAGTTCAAGCTGCTTCTGTGCTTTGTTCAATCTGAAAGGTTGCTGGTGCTGGATATGAAGTGGCTCTGATAGCTGTTGGCTGTTTTCGACGTAGCTTGGCTCAAGCAATAATCCCATGTATTGAGCAAAAACGTGGATCAGTTTATAGTGCACTAAAGAAATACCACGAGGGAACTCTAGTATTTGGCATGAATCATCCTGTTCGAACATAACCAACTTCATATAGAGCTCAAGTGTTTCAGACTGGCTCATGTCAATTTCTCTTGCTCGGATGATTTCAGTTAACTGTCGATAACGGCCTCCAACAAGACTTATGTGGGCGGGTCGGTGCGATATGGAGGTTAGATGCTGCTGTTCTAGTTTACGGCCGTTGATATCCATTCCTCTCATAGCATCTATAGCGTTTGCCTACACGCATCATGTTAGCAGCAGTTGGGGTGTAGATCTTTCGTGGATTATGGAGCCCATTTACTGTATCATTGACGATTGCCTCTCCAGAAGCGTTGGAATCTCCCCACTGAGAACCGTTTATCATAATACATGGAACGTCTAGTGAGGGGGAAATGTGATGTAAGCGTCTTATATCACCTCCACTGGGCATGTCATCAGCACGATAGCGCGAAGGAGAATGGCCTGTACTGTTGAACAGGTGCTGTTGTTCCGGGAACGACATGACAGATCTGACATGTGAGAACACTGAAAGTTCGGTCTATAGCACAAAAGTGCTGAAAAGAAGCACGTCTTAGTGACTGAGAAAAGAGTTCTGATATTAGAAAAGGAAACGGAGGCAGCGGGAACAAGGGGCAGAGAAGAGTTCTTGTACTTATATAATGAAAGTATGGAGTGGGGCATTAGGAGCCCCTGATAAAACTTGCAAGTGAAATGACTTGGAAGTTGGTCACGCGACCGGAAGATGGCCTAGACTCATAAATACAACTAAATAGTCTCATGTGCCTGATATAGATTGAGCTTTACCCTACAGATTAACAAAGAACTGGCTCTGCCTAGTGCTGCAGCTGTCTTTACCCTCAATATTATTAAGCTATAAGTTGAAATTGGTGACATCAATAGCAATATCCCTTGGAATTTTATTATGCCTATGAAGCAGCCGTGACCTTCAAGTTTGACCCAGAACTGCGTGTCTCCTTTACCAGGTTTCTGAGCCAGCTGCATCCAATTACAAGAGACAACCAACTAGCGTCGAGTAGAAAGGCGAAACTCGTAATTGGCTAGCCTATTAATACAACCACAGGCCACAACATATACTAAGTAGAATAATAAAACCCCGAAAGCCGAATAGGGGTAAGATCTAACATATAGGGCTAAGTCTACCAAACACTTTCCATTTATTTGCCTTTGTTTTCACAAGATCGAGACCTTTCATCTCATTATCCAATAAACCTCAAAATACAATACAGGTTTACATCCCCGCTCCGTCTTTTGCAGGTCTTAGCCGGCTTTACCCACCCTATCTAATAGATATTTGGGTAGGGTGACCTAGATGGACTTGATGAGGTTTGTAACGCTGATCACACCCTATTGTAATAATGGTAATGATATTGCTTCCAAATGTCTGGGTTACAAACAACTCGCTATCTGAGATTAGCAGTATCAGAAGCGCCCTCCTATGTGTTTCTAGCAAAACGATGTAGGAGAATGAGGGATATACTCATATGCCGACCACTAGTACACAGTTCGATAATGCCTCCAACAAACCCTCCGTAAGGCGCGCAGCACCATTAATACGGCGACAGCGGCCGATCTGTTTATGCTGCTTCTCGGATGTATAACAGCAGTTACTTTAACTACGCAATCTAAATAACTATTTTAGGTACATTCGATGTACCTTTTATAAATGCTTATTCAATATCAAGTGTACTATTGTTTCTCTTATGTCATGAATAAAACGCGGGCGTTGGAAATATAATATGGCTTTTTATGTAATGGTGTTCCTGAACAAGAGATTTAGCGCGAGAAAAATGTAGCCTGACATGGGGGAGCACAAAGCTACACCTACTACATATATATAGAGACGCCCCTAACCCACTCAAAGCAAGCCCAAACAACTCAACTTCTTGCTACTACAATAATTCCCACAGCTCCTTTGTTGGATTCATCATGAAAGATGTGCAGATATACGCCTGCAGGACGGCCCTCCATCCACCCTATCAGGTCGTGATTGACCTTACGATCGACGATCCGTATTGTTCAGCTTGCAAGAGAACTCTATCTGACGGGGTCAAAATTCGGATAAGATCTTCTGTGAGTCTTATTTTCAGAGAGACATTGGATTATGAAGGCGTTAGCTAATCTCTTAGTTCATCTGCGACACGTGCGTTGAGAAACACGAGAAGCATGTGCAAGATGGCAAGACACCCGAGGACTGTCCTGTTTGTAAGGAGCACGCTAGAGATGGCGTGCACCCAAAGAAGAAGCTGCTGGAAGTAGAAGTAAGTCCATTTAATCTCTGAGGTTTATAATCGTGCTAAAGGTGTAAGTCTTGTATCAGACAATATCAGTGGAAAGAATGCCCGACCTGCTGGGAGGAAAATATATCCATGTTGTTTACGTGCGGTAAGTTTGGCAGATATCCCCTTATGAATGGATTATATGGCCTGACAGCTTTAGGTCATGCTCTATGCCGAATTTGTTACTTGAAATGGACAGAATACTGCCCAAATTGTCCGACTTGTAAAATACCTTTAAATGGTAGAGATGATGTTATAGAAAAACAAATAGTGCTCGGACGTGAGACAATAACGATATACGACTAATGAAAGGAGGCAAATGCAGTTAAATTTAGAAGAATGCATAGAATCACGAAACCCTACAATGCTCCAAATCAATCAATATCACTCCAAACAGTTCATATCGGACTGCAGTATGCTGCTGAATAATTAAAAACATAGAGCCACTCTATATAAGTTCATCTACAACAACACTGCTAGCATTGTCGGGTAGATATTTGTACACAAAGCACTTCAAGAACACATGTCTTTTTCCGAAGTGGCGCTGCTTGGTGGCCGTAGGGGAGGCAAACCTCCCCCTCGCATGGGTGGCACAATAAAATTTTGTCCAAGGCACGGTCCTAAATGCATGGATGAATACCTTGAGGAAATGCCAGCTGCGCTATTCTTGGGTCTTTCTTGGTGATGCCGTGTCACCCCCGCAGTGCATCATCCTCTCAAGACTTCCCACACACTGTCGAAGCTGAATTCTCGATTAGTAGGCGTTACTTGAGTTTTCCTAATCAAGTGCTTACCTGATTGCTTCTAGGCCATCATGGAGGTTAATTTTGTACGATCAGTCTCGTGCTATGATCGACCGATGTGCGCTATTGGGTTTTGGTTTGGTGACGAATGACGTATCACTCCTACCTCAACATATCGGCTCCTTACTTGTTGCTAATATATAAGATAGTTTATTTCCCTTCAGACACTATTCCAGAAAGACAAAATCGTTCAAATCGGCTTCTGCAACTAAGTATGAGTTCGAGGTCATCCTCTGCTAGCACTGCGGTTGCCACTGCACCACATCAAGACCCAGCGTCAGTGTCCATGGCATGTTCTACGCATCAAGGCTGACGGTTTATAGCTACTCACAAAGCTTCTACTCTAAAGGGATGCTCAATAGTGATATTCATCCGTACGGAGCCACGATGGGAAAAGCAAATGAACAGATGAGAGGTGTGTATTAATATGAACATAGGGCCTGCCGATCAAAAACTGAGCACTCTCTAGCAGGAGGACATTGCATCGTGAGAGATGACCGAGTGAACGACGATATGACACAGCCGACAGAGTATGGGGTCAAGTCAAACCCAACCAGCGCAATGGATGGTACAATATGCAAGAATGATGAGGAAATACGCGCCGAAAGTGGGTCGACAGCACTTCCCGCTCAAGGGTCATCTACAAAAAAACGTGTCCGAAGAAAACCGAACGGCGTCCGAGGCAGCAGAGTCTTGAAGCAGCGGGGGAAGTGTAAAAACGACTTTCGAAGGAGAACAGAAACGGGGCAGCGCTTACAAACTCTCAGGTCGTTTTGCAAAAGTGAAGGGTCTTCTTGCAAAAGATAATGAACATCACTAGAAATTTAGCCAGATTTGTAGTTAATGCCGTTCTATTTACCATGTTGATGCATCTTATGTGACTACCCCATACAGTAGAGTGTATTATTCTAGATATATATAACTTCTCCTTATTGCTATATATACTCTCTTTATTAAAATTATAAGTAGGAAGATCTAGGTATATAATTGTTTAAATATTTATAGCTACTATTCACATTATCTATGTACAGTTGACGTCTCTAACGTAAGCAACTAGTTAACTAGCTTAAGCACTACAGGTGGGTAGGTGAGTGTGCAAAAAACTCATTGTAGCTAGCATCTATGGGTAGGATTATGGCGCGGAATATGGGTACGTACGAGACAGCGAGACTCGTTCTAGTTAGGTCGGCTAGAGTTTGCTCTCCTTAGTTGATTTGGCATTGCTTACCGCGGTTGTGTAGCTCTGCCATCTGTTTGTATGGAGTACTCCGTACGGAGTACGAGATTCTCTAGCCTTGACTGCTAGCGCGATTGGGGATCCAAATACCTTGCAAGCCATGTCATCTTTGGTGGGGGGCAATCCGGCAGGGATATGAAAAGATTTTCGGTGGCTGGATCGCTCTGGTGAACGCACATTATATAAATGCCTCAAGCCGCTCACCTTGCAGCTGTATTGACTCTCTCCTTCATGATCTTCTTGAGTGAGCCTACTGCGGCAGAGGTGCATTTACATACAGCGAAAGCGCTGAAGAAACTTGAGTAAACCAGCGAGGTCGTACCGTTGAGATGACTCAAGTTAGCCAGCCATAATTCCCCTTCGCTCATGCTTCAAAGTCCTCCCACTCAACTGGAACCCTTTCATGATCAACTGCATTCTCCAGTCAAGATTTAAACTGCTGTTAGCGTCTCTAGCTACTGTTGTCCATTCCAGAGCTATTTAGAGACGCCAGCTAGGATCATGAAACTGCTATCGCGGTCTTGCAGCCCAGAGTTCAACTACTGTCAGTGTCTCTAGCTACTGTTGTCCATCCCAGAGCTACTTGGAGACGCCAGCCAGGATCATGAGACTGCTGTCGCGGTCATGCAGCAAAGAGTTCAACTGCTGTTAGTGCTGTTAGTGTCTCTAGCTACTGTTGTCCAATCCAGAGCTAGAGAAGACTACTTTCACATACTCCAGCCAAGATTTGAACTGCTGGTGATGCCTCTAGCTACATGTACGATGTGGCTATCGTAACCTGCAGAGCTGTAGAGAGTGCCTGAGCCATAATGAACTGCACCGATCTATGACGACACATCTGTGAGTAAACTACTGAATGCTATCGTTTCCCTCTGCCAGCGGAGCTGCTGCCGCTACGGGAAGAGTATGACATTCAGCTGATAATCTGTAACTATTACCAGTCTGTCAACGACGGTAGCATCGCGTAAAAACAGAAAAAAATGCTCCTTCGTGGCGAGCTTTGCGCTTCAGGGTCTCGTGGCAAACATTTACATTGCGGTGTCCGATTTGATCATTAGTCCAAAAGCTCACATATGCTGTGCAACAGGCAGCGCGCTATGCACAGTTTTAGCTACATATGTATCAATATTACCATGTAGATAGAAAAGCATGTATTCCGTATTTCCTTCCCCAGGTCTACTACAGTCATACGGAGGCAGGCGTGGTCGCTGTTAAGTGCGCCTTGCGAGAACCGTGGCAATAGTCCACACTCTCAACATACCACGCTGAAAAGCATATCCATGCTCCTCATCTTAGGAAGCACGAACCTGCTCCAGCGTTGGATTTGGGGCAGGACGAAGGTGTGCTACTATCAACGCCAATGTCAACCGATGAGGAGCATAAACATGCTCCTCACTGTGAGAAGTACAAGCTTGCTCCAATTCTGTATGTGGGGCAAAAAGGACGAAGGCGAAAGATGTTCTAAAGAGGTAGCTATTCGCCTAGTCCTCTGCTAGGGTAGGCGATGTTAGCGAGGCCCTCAACCCGAACAAGAAGCCAAGGATCTTCACGGCTTGAACCTGGCCATCCTGCACGCTTTGGCGATCGAAGTAGACAGGCTCCAAGGATTGTGTCCATCAGGTGCATGGTCCCCCTGTCGTGACTTTGGGTCAGCAAACGCTCCGAAGCTAGGGTAGAGATCCCATCCTAATGAAGCTTGGCGCGATGTCCACTCAAGCCGTCCCTGCTTTACGTAGCACGAAACTGGCATAGGCCCACCACAATTGTTCACGCCATTAAACTCGGGGAAATTGATTGTGCACGCACCATTTCGCTAAGTCATTCCTCCTTTCTCCTCGAAATAGGGACATTTCCTTCTTAGTGTGGTTCCTTCTTAGTGTGGTGCGAGTTTTGTTGGGAGAGTTACTAGAGGGCAGGTATAGATAGCTTCTTAGCTTGTTCATCCCCTGTGTCTTTTAAGCAGCCAATAATGGCTGTATTAACTTGCGCACTGTTGTTAAACCTAGTTACCTTAATGTTTCCCTATATTTTCAATTTCCGCTGTTGGGAATGCATTAGAGAGGCATAGGAGAGAACTAATGTAACACTACACTCTAGAATTTACCTAGAATAGCCACTTTTTGCTCCAGGGGAGACTAACACTCAACCTCGTTATCTAGAACAGAGGCCGGACACCATCAACCCCCCAACACACACCCTAAACACTATCTTTCTAATCCCTAACTAAAAGAACTCTTAAATACTCACAGTCCCTTCGTAGATATTTAGCATCATTCATGTACATCTAGGGCAGGTGCAATATAGCCAGCCTGATCTTACATCTCCGTGTTGGGCAGATGATCACTCACCGCACTTTCATGTCCACGAATTATCAAAGTTGCCATTAACACCGACACGCCTTGGTGTCTTTTAATACTTACACTGCAGACAGGATCTATTCATTCCTCCAAGAGCAAATTCCATTTATATTTATCCTTAAGGTTTGCCGATATATAGAGTGCGTTAAGAGTAAAATTACATTAGGATAGCGGTGTTGTAGGTAGTAATCCCTCCTACGTTCATTCATTCATTCATTCATTCAGTCTATTACGCCCGGTGACCTGAGTCAGAAGGGCAACTATATGCTATTTACAATATCCCTTCTCAAGATTGCGTCCTATCCTCATCGAAGCCCTTGTAGTGATGCATCTAGTTCTGACTCTTTCCTTGCGTGTCATCTTGGTTCTACTATCCCTCACACGAGGAAGTTTACTAATCTAGCCTGCTTAAAGGCATTTCTTTAAGTGTTCAGCATCCTATCTACAGCAACTGAAGCGAGGCCTGTTACTCGCAGTGTGGGGTGAGTGGGTAAAGATGTTCGTGGTGTTGTCATGTCGTTCTTAGTTAAGAACTAGGGTCTAGCCGGCCAGTAGCGATTGCGAATTTAATACACGCTCTAACTGCCCTCATATCTGGTATCCAATTGTCTTTGTCTGACGGTCCCTTCCCTCCAAGGTAGAAGGAAAGGTTGCCTCTCCGCTCGGTGGTACATTCGTTAAGTCCTACACGTTGCGCTGTCCATTGTGTACATCTGAATAGAAAATGGTCGACTGTTTCTCGTGCTCGTCCAACATGCGCATTGGCTGGAGGGTGCTGCGTGAATTATGTTGAGGTATCCGTTCAGTTTAGTCATGCCTGTCCTTAGTTGAACTAAGACACTAGCTTCTCTATGTGTGAGCTGGTCATATAGCTTCTTGGTATGCTTGCCAGGCAGCGCTTGGTCGATCCGCTTCGAGTATTTCCCAACTTCCTTAGGTAGTCTGTCTGTGGTGGGTAGTTTCAATCGTGCCATGTTCATCGTGGTCGAACGCATCGCCGGAAACTGTTGCTCCGGTACGGCGTTGTGTTTGGTCGTTTCTTTCGCTTCCGCCTTCGCCTTCAATATCAACTCGTTCTTCTCGCCTGATGGTACCCACTTTATAGTTACATTATTACTTCGAGCTCGCAGAGAGCCCACCGATTCATAAATGCTGCGAATAGACTCCTGGCCTGATTGCTGTCGGGGATGGTGTACTGCTAGTGCCGCGGCTTTGTTGCTGGTGAGTATGATGACCCTCGTGGTCTTGTGTCTCTGGCAGCGCCCTCCGTGCTGCGTAGGCCATTGCTGCCAGTTCTCCCGAGTAAGGATTCTGATGTTCCCCTCGTGCCAAGCGTAAAGGCGAACGTCTTTCTGGGTGATCCTGGAATTTGGATAGCTCCCCCAACCCCTACCACGCCATTCCGGGAGGAGCTGCTGACTGCAATGCGTATGGCACAGGCTGAGTTGATCCGCTGAATTCTTTTGTTCTTCTTTCTTCGCTGCTCGACAAGGTAATTGGTATTCGTTCATGCCAAGGAGCTAGGGTAAATGGCTGGATGGTCTCTAGGTTCTTCAGTGCTGTAGAATTAAATGCAATGGCCACCTGCTGGAATGGTGATTGGAAGCCCCTCTTCCATACTCTCAGTATCTTGAATGCTTGCCTGCGCAGGGGGTTGTTGTCCGGTAGGGCGTGGAGTTCGATTCGCAGAGCTTCATCGCTCGTTTTTGTAGACGTTGTTGGACACTGCTATGTGGGCTTCTGCCTCCGCGACGCTCGTTGCCACGGTCCTGAAAGCTCCTGTAATGGCTTGTGCCCCCATACGCTGCACCCGGTTTAACATTCTAGCTCTCTTGTCGATACATGCATGTCTCCAAACGTTAGAGGCATAGTCCACCACGGGAGCAAACCATTGCAGTGAACATTTTTCGTGCCGTGGCCGGCGCAAGTCCTTTCAGTCTCTTGAGTTCCATTGCTGCTTCGAGCCCCTTCGTAGCCGCTCTGGCGATATGCTCTTTATACTTCAGTCGCGTGTCCATGATAAGTCCTAGGATTTTCACATGTTCGCTTGGTTGTACCTCCTGGCCCTCTGATGGTGAACGTTTCCAGATCACTCTTGTGCTTGCTCTTAGTGAAGTGAATTATAGCTGTCTTCTCTGCCTCAAAGGTTGCGCCACTTCGTTTCTCCCAGTCAAACGCCATGTTGATAATCGACTCAATTCCTTCCCGGTTGTCCTTCGCTGTTGGGCCCGCCACCCAGGCCGTGAAGTCGTCAACAAATGCAATAGAGCCTCCGTTCCATGTAATCTTGCGTGTGGACAAGGTCTGCGTTAAAGAAGAGGAACAAAATTGGAGAGAGAGGAGAGCCTTGAGGTAACCCGGCCTGTGGTAAGTCTTGAGGTTCTGACTGTTGCCACATTAACCTGGATCGTAGCCTGTGCGCGCTGAACAGAAAGCCTCCACCCAGCGTATTACCTTCTCAGGTAAGCCTCTAGCTCTCATCCTCTGAATAAGTCGCTCCTTGCACACTCCGTTGTATGCTCCTTTCACATCAAAGCTAATTAGGCTAAGTACTCTCTGCGCTCCTCCAAGCATAGCATATTTGTTCCTGCAGTAACATGAGTGCTTGCTCAGCTGACCCTCTGCTTCCGGGCTCCAAATGGTTGCTGGTAGTATACCCATACGTCTCACCAGCTAGATATTCTTTTCCCGCAACAACCGACTCACGACTTTTCCTAGGTAAGATAGCAGTGAAATCGGTCTCCATCTTTAAGCGATGGGATATCCCCCGGCCTTGTTGGGTTTCTGCGGCGGTAATGATCTTGGCAAATGCTCCATGGATTCGACGGCTACCCCCTTCTCGCCACGACAACTGGAAGATCGCTAAGACCCAATAGTTTAACACTGGCCAACCCTGTTTTTCCATACCATCTCAAGGGAAGCCATCTTCTCCTGGGGCTTTCAGGATTTCTCTTCTAAACAGCTGGCGTTCAACCCTCCTCCATGTGATATCGCGGGTTGGAAACTGGCTGCTCCCCGCGTTCGGGTCTGGGGGCCTTCCCTTCCTCATTTTTTCGGAGTGGGGGAAAAAACGGTCTTGAGCAGCTCGCTTGCTTGCTCCTCGAGTAGTTGTGAGCGTGTCATTGATCTCTTATTGCGTACTTGCCAACTCGCCTCCGTCCCCTGAACTTCATTATTTAGCTGCTTTCCGATGTTATCATTGTTCCGCGAAAAATCATCTTCCCATGCTTCTTCGGTCTTGTCGGATGGCATCATGGTATTGCTTTTGCCGCAACCCTTGCCCTTTTGCCTTCCAGCCTCTGGGCCTTCGATCTCCAGCACGGCGTGCGCCCTGGCTTGTTTCCTCCAGTAGGCGTAATGTTTCCGCTTTTGGTGTGAGGTCATCCTCCACCGATCGTTTTGGCGTAAGACATGCTTAGGCAATTTGGCGTCAGGTCATGCAACCGCCTCCCTCCAGCTACATTAACCCTTAGGTAAAATCTTCCTGTAACGTTTTCCTGTCAGGATCTGGTCCCCAGCGTCCCTGTGTACCTGGAGTTTCACTCTTCCACGGTGTGTTTTTGAATAGTAGTCTGGGTTTGGTGATGGGGTTCCGGATAATCGATCGAAGCTGGTTGTCAATTGTGGCAGTGGTTCCCGATCCTGGGTCCGTTCCTGTGGAGGTTGCACTTGACATCAGGGTTTTTTTCAGATCGCTCTTCTGTGCCAGCACGGGTCATGGTCGTCTGTGTTCCATCTTGCCATGTCTGGTGCCGCGAGGGCAAGCAGACTTTTAAGCGAGAATCACCCATAAGGCATAATCTAGATCTCTTCACCCTGCCGTAGTAGGGATACCCGTCAACTCCCCAAGCTTGGTCGTGACGGTTAAAATCTCCTCCTGCACCCCACCATATCAACTGGCCTCCCTGTCCGTCTCCTGTTTCCGATTAAGTCTGTGCGTATTGTAATCCGCATGCACTTCGCAAAGGTGCGTCTCTTGCCCACTACATAACCTGATAATTACCAGTACCTTCCTGTCTCGAAGTTTAATTAGGCTCTTGTTAGGTCGGTGGTCAGTCGCCCTGTTCCTGCTCTAGCTCATGTTACTTCCAGAGCATGTCCTAATTGCCTGCATCTCCCTTCTCTCCAGTTGACGTTTGTCATCTTCTCAAAAAAAAAAAAAAAAAAATTTATTATTTTCCTGGTGTTGTTAGAATGCGGCCCCCCTATGTTTTCTTGCCTGTTGTTCCCTGTATCATTATACTTCCGCGTCGCTCAGCTCCTCGTCATTCATCAACTGTCCCTGTAATCGTCCCTTGCTTTTTAACATTAAGTTTTGGATTATTCGGCAATGGGCTTAATTCATGGCGAATGGGAAGAGCTCCTTCAGCTTCTACTGACGCTTCATGTGGGCCATCGCCTAGTGCACATTCAGGCCTATCGCATGCAGTGCTATGGTGTCCTTTCTTTGGCGCACTTGCCGCATCACTGTGGTTTAGTGCACTGGCGCCCTTGTGTCCGAACCTCCTGGCATTGTCACACTGTTTCTGGACAGGGGCCGGCCGGGCCTCGGCGTTCGAAGGGGCGGTGGGTAATACTTATTCGCTCGGCGTAATAGAATCCCCTCGTGGAGGACCTTCTTAGCATCTGACATTCGTCCCATGTAGACAAACCATTTAATCCATACGCCTCGTGGGCATCGACGCCTGCTTAACCATGCCACCTTTGGCCTACCTGTAACAATCAATTCTCTTGGCTGAGGTCGTGGGGCCACCTCATCTCGACCAATCTCCAAGTGTCTTAAGGACAGCTAATGGCGATTGACACTGTCTACTTTAACGGGGTACAAGTCATCTCGTAGAACCCGAGCCACCACTGGGGGCCTTACCCAGCTATTTTTCTTTAACGCATTCCGATGTTCTTCTTCATCCGCGGCAGGCTATCCGTAGCGATGGGCACTCTGCCGATCCAGGTCACCGCCCGGCAACCGGCCCACTCGGCTGGCTTAGCTTCTCTCTGTCTTTCCGTTTCCGATTAGGCTCCTAATCGCGCTTCCCGGAGGTACTATTGCTTTCCGCTTCTTCTTCTACCCTAGAGTACAATGGACAGTAGAAGCGTGTCGGTCCGGGTCGACGGTGTCCCGATTTGCTGATGCACATGATCGTATGTTGCTAGGTTGACTGCCAGTGTTTGGGTGTCTGTCACATCAGCGTGAAGTCCTTGTGCTAGATTGGATGTTGTGGGCGATAACCTCCAATTGTGTTCCAGTGCCAAATGTTTTAGATCACTTTTGTCCTCTCGGAGTTCGTCTCGTGTTTTTCTTCGAAGTTCTCGCTGAGTTTTTCCACACCTTGGGTCGCAGCTCCTCGCTAATTAAATGTTGCTGCGTCCGCCGACGCATCCTTCAGTTCATTTAATTCTTCCATCACCCTGAGAAGGAGTAAAAAAAAAAAAAAACCTTGTAAGTGTCCTCGCTTGGGTGATTTTCCTTGGTGTTCTCTGTGTATCCGGGTCTGTCTCCGCTGGATGACGCCCGTGTCGTTCGAAGTTACGTTCGCCTTGCCGCTTAGTAGTCCGTTTCCGTCTTCAATTCTTTGTTTGTCTCCTTCCCTTCGCCGCTCGGCTTTTCACCAAACGCGTCGACCGTTTTGGGCGTCCGCGGGGCTTTTCAACACCCCACCAAGTTTCCTTCCCCCGCATTAGATCCGCATCAGGAACGGTTTCCCCCACCTACCAAAAGACC